>OY757189.1:20793917-21233917 GCA_963583895.1 Melanophora roralis
TTAAAATGCGTTTTTCTCGGAAACTATAGCTTTTAGAGCCAAAAGAGCAAAAATCTGTGATCACTCCCAATTTTGGTCAAAAAGTCGATTTTTTTAAGGATTTTCATAAAAAAACTTTAAATGCGTTTTTCTCGAAAACTATAGCTCCTAGAGCCAAAAGAGCAAAAATCTGTGATCACTCCCAATTTTGGCCAAAAATTCGATTTTTTGAGGATTTTCTTAAAAAAACTTTAAATGCGTTTTTTCTCGGAACTTTTAGCTCCTAGAGCCAAAAGAACAAAAATCTGTGATCACTCCCAATTTTGGCCAAAAAGTCGATTTTTTGCAGATTTTCATAAAAAAACTTTAAATGCGTTTTTCTCGAAAACTATAGCTCCTAGAGCCAAAAGAGCAAAAATCTGTGATCACTCCCAATTTTGGTCAAAAATTAGATTTTTAGAGGATTTTCATAAAAAAAACTTAAAATGCGTTTTTCTCGGAAACTATAGCTTTTAGAGACAAAAAAGCAAACATCTGTGATCACTTCCAATTTCGGCCAAAAAGTCGATTTTTTGAGGATTTTCTTAAAAAAAACTTTAAATGCGTTTTTCTCGGAAACTATAGCTCCTAGAGCCAAAAGAGCAAAAATCTGTGATCACTCCCAATTTTGGCCAAAAAGTCGATTTTTTGAGGGTTTTCATATAAAAACTTTAAATGCGTTTTTCTCGGAACTTATAGCTCCTAGAGCCAAAAGGGCAAAAATCTGTGATCGCCCCCAATTTTGGCCAAAAAGTCGATTTTTAGAGGATTTTCATAAAAAAAACGTTAAATGCGTTTTTCTCGGAAACTATAGCTTTTAGAGCCAAAAGAGCAAAAATCTGTGATCACTCCCAATTTTGGTCAAAAATTCGATTTTTTGAGGATTTTCATAAAAAAAACTTAAAATGCGTTTTTCTCGGAAACTATAGCTTTTAGAGCCAAAAAAGCAAAAATCTGTGATCACTCCCAATTTTGGCCAAAAATTCGATTTTTTGAGGATTTTCATAAAAAAAACTTTAAATGCGTTTTTCTCGGAAACTATAGCTCCTAGAGCCAAAAGAGCAAAAATCTGTGATCTCTCCCAATTTTGGCCAAAAAGTCGATTTTTTGAGGGTTTTCATAAAAAAAACTGTAAATGCGTTTTTCTCGGAAACTATAGCTCCTAGAGCCAAAAGAGCAAACATCTGTGATCTCTCCCAATTTTGGCCAAAAAGTCGATTTTTTGAGGATTTTCATAAAAAAAACTTTAAATGCGTTTTTCTCGAAAACTATAGCTCCTAGAGCCAAAAGAGCAAAAATCTGTGATCACTTCCAATTTGGCCAAAAAGTCGATTTTTTAAGGATTTTTATAAAAAAAAACTTTAAATGCGTTTTATTCGGAAACTATAAAGGGTTAAAATCTGTGATCTGAAACTTGGGGAAGGGACTTTTCCGTCTTCGAATCTGAGCACTAGACGCAATGAAATCATTTTAAATGAGGCATTTGGTGATATATTATATAGTCTACAGCATGGAAAATATGTTGGAAAGAGATTTTAATTGGCTGTGTTCAAGAGCAATAATATCGCCTACAAATGAGACTGTAAATGAAATATACCATCTTATCGTACAAAAAGTACCCGGGCGATCTAAAACCTACAAATCGATTGATACTGTCACCAATATCGAGAATGCAGTCCATTATAAACAAGAATTTCTAAATTCGCTAAATCCTTCTGGCTTGCTTAGTACATCTATCATGCTATCAAGAAATTAATGCCCTCCGAACATGTGCAATGGAACAAGACTTTTATAACTGACTTAAAAGACAGTTTACTTGTAGCAATTATATTGACAGGTCCTGCAACAGGCCAGCTAAAATATTTCCAGAATTCCTATGATTCCTACGGACTTACCTATATTATTTAAATGCTTACAGTTCCCAAGGGCAAACCTTTTCTTTGGCTGGAATTGATCTTCGTAAAGCATGTTTTTCACATGGCGGTTTATTACGAGTTGGAAATCTAGAAAACCAGTTAATTTTGTTGCCAAAAAATAACACAACATTAGGCATTGTATACAAGGAAGCACTAAGCCACTAAAAATTTAAAATTGAAAATGGTTTTAATGCTGAAATATAAAGACAAAATTATAGCACGAACTGGCCAATCCTTTAAAATTTTCTGATATCTATTTTGGTCAAAGGCATGACAAATGTACCTTCTGTGCTATCCAAAAATTTAAAAGGATTGGAAATTAAAATAAGAAAAATTTTTAAATAAAGTCAACAAATAAAAAATTATTACAATAACAGTACAAATATTTTAAAGGAAACCTATATTTATTAAAAAAAAATCCAAATTTCTGGAAAATTAAAAAAAAGCATGTGTACAAAAATGTTAAAAGAAAATTGCTATTTTTTTATATCCCTTCCTTTACCATCAATTTATCTAATAGGGGGTAGCGGAGCGCACCGTCATTTGTTAACCGAATTTTATAGTTTATAGCTTATTTTATTCAAAATATTTGTATCTTTTAATAATTTTTATATGACGTTTTAAAACAAAAAATATTTCTCATTATGCATGCAAAAAATATTTTGCAACTAAACTTTTTTATTTTTATAGTTTAATGAAAATAATTTTATTGTTTACATATCGAGCCTTTGGTGCAATACCGTAGTAATTCAAAAAATCGTGAACTGAGAAAAATGCATTTAAAGTTTTGAACCATCTTTTTGATAGTATTTTCGTTTACTAAAGTTATTTTTTTACAAGTTTTTAAATAAAAAGGAATGTTTTTAAATAAAACAAGTAAGAGCGCTATATTCGGCTGTGCCGAATCTTATATACCCTTCACATTGGTCTTTAAATATACCCAGCCGAGTAATTTTGTACTGCAAATAATATAATAAAAAACCTTGTGCGAGTTTTAAAGCCCATAGAAAAAATAACAAAATTTTAACGTTCGTATGAATAATAGAAATAGATGAAGAAGATTTGAGGTCGAGAGTTTTTAAAGTTTTCGACATTATTCATATTTAAAGGTTAATAAAACTTATTAGATGTTCTAGTCCCCCTGCTCTTCACCAAGTTTTTCACCAAAATGTATGAATTATTTGATTATTACTTTTTGTAGAATATTCGAAGTCGATAGCTGTAATAGTTTTCCAGAAGTAGCGTATCGAAAATTGTTTAAAAATTGTTAATTTGTATGGGAGCTACCCCTTCTTCACCCCCCATCCGAAAATCTTTTTCTTCAGAGCGTAGCCCTTAATGTCCAATTACTTTTTGTAGAACATTTGATTTCGATATATGTTATAGTTTCTGAGATATAGCATATCGAAAATTTAACAAAAATTGTTAATATGTATGGGAGCTACCCCTTTTTTTGCCCCCACTCGAAAATTTTTTTCTTTAAAGCGTAGCCCTTAGCGTGCAATTACTTTTTGTAGAACATTTCATTTCGATATCTGTTATAGTTTCCGAGATATAGCGTATCGGATATTTGATAATAATTGTCGATTTGTATGGGAGCTACCCCTTTTTTTGCCCCCACCCAAAAAATTTTTTCTTTAAAGCGTAGACCTTAGCCTGCAATTACTTTTTGTGGAACATTTCATTTCGATATCTGTTATAGTTTCCGAGATATAGCGTATCGAATATTTGATAATAATTGTCGATTTGTATGGGAGCTACCCCTTTTTTTGCCCCCACTCGAAAATTTTTTTCTTTAAAGCGTAGCCCTTAGCGTGCAATTACTTTTTGTAGAACATTTCATTTCGATATCTGTTATAGTTTCCGAGATATAGCGTATCGAATATTTGATAATAATTGTCGATTTGTATGGGAGCTACCCCTTTTTTTGCCCCCACCCAAAAAATTTTTTCTTTAAAGCATAGACCTTAGCCTGCAATTACTTTTTGTGGAACATTTCATTTCGATATCTGTTATAGTTTCCCAGATATAGCTTATAGAATATTTTATTATAATTGTCGATTTGTATGGGAGCTACCCCTTTTTTTGCCCCCACTCGAAAATTTTTTTCTTTAAAGCGTAGCCCTTAGCGTGCAATTACTTTTTGTAGAACATTTCATTTCGATATCTGTTATAGTTTCCGAGATATAGCGTATCGAATATTTGATAATAATTGTCGATTTGTATGGGAGCTACCCCTTTTTTTGCCCCCACCCAAAAAATTTTTTCTCTAAGGCGTAGCCCTTAGCGTGCAATTACTTTTTTTAGAACATTTCATTTCGATATCTGTTATAGTTTCCGAGATATAGCGTATCGAATATTTGAAAATAATTGTCGATTTGTATGGGAGCTACCCCTTTTTTGGCCCCCACCCAAAAAATTTTTTCTTTAAGGCGTAGCCCTTAGCGTGCAATTACTTTTTGTAGAACATTTCATTTCGATATCTGTTATAGTTTCCGAGATATAGCGTATCGAATATTTGATAATAATTGTCGATTTGTATGGGAGCTACCCCTTTTTTTTCCCCCACCCAAAAAATTTTTTCTCTAAGGCGTAGCCCTTAGCGTGCAATTACTTTTTGTAGAACATTTCATTTCGATATCTGTTATAGTTTCCGAGATATAGCGTATCGAATATTTGATAATAATTGTCGATTTGTATGGGAGCTACCCCTTTTTTTGCCCCCACCCAAAAAATTTTTTCTCTAAGGCGTAGCCCTTAGCGTGCAATTACTTTTTTTAGAACATTTCATTTCGATATCTGTTATAGTTTCCCAGATATAGCTTATAGAATATTTTATTATAATTGTGGATTTGTATGGGAGCTACCCCTTTTTTTGCCCCCACCCAAAAAATTTTTTCTTTAAGGCGTAGCCCTTAGCATGCAATTACTTTTTGTAGAACATTTTAAGTCGATAGCTGTTATAGTTTACGAGATATAGCGCATAAAATATTTCACCAAATTTGTGCAATTGTAGAAAAAATACCCCTTCCCCTGGTCCTATCTGAAAAAAATTTTTCCATTATTAAGGTCCCTTCTTTGGGAGTATCCGTGCCAAGTTTTGTGGCAAGAGTGACTATACTTACTGAGATATATAGGGATATATGCATGGATTTTGTCCTAAAAAAAATGGGTTACTCTGGGTTTTCGCTTATATCTCGGTCAATAGTGAACCGATTTTATTGATTTTAAATAGCGATTGTCTCCAGGATATTTGTGAAAGTTTGACACCATTAACTGGTCTGTATCTTTTTATTTGACTCCGGAAACTTGATTTCAACAGACGGACAGACGGACAGACGGACAGACGGACATCGCTAAATCGACTTCCCTATCTATAAGGATCCAGAATATATATACTTTATGGGGTCGCACATGAATAATAAAGAAATTACAAACGGAATGACAAAGTGATATATACCCTATCACTATGTGAAGGGTATAAAAAGGCCAAAACATATTAAAAATATGAAATATTTATTTATATTTAAGTACTTTGTATCAACCTATCAATGATGTATCGTTATTGTCACAAAACCTATGACAAATAATAAATAATAATAATACGAACAAGTAAAAAAGAAATCAAATTATGCAGTTGTGTTTCTGTGCCTAAAACGTAGCAAAAAATAATATTGCTTTATACTTTTTTTGTAAATTGCTTTCTGTTTGTCATAAAGGATATATTTCATTATTGCAAATAAATATTGTTGGAAATACCTAGAGGCAATAAATACATTTTTAGCTGTAGAATCTGAATAGTTAGAGGTGGAATCATAATCTTTTTTTCTTTAGATAGATATTTCCCGAAAGATAATTTCTGCATACCCAGCTCAAAAAATTCAAATTTTGAGTTACTACGGTATTGCACCAAAGGCTCGATATGTATTTGCATTAGTCATTCGTTTGTTTTTTTTTTATTAAAAAATAGGTTTTTTTCCACTAAAATAAACTGAACGTTTAGTTTTTTACAAAGCTACTAATAACAAATAAATAAAAGTAACTTCATAGTAGTTCTTTTTTATAACACTTGTTAAAACAAACTACACATACTAAATTAATAACAAGAAGGTGGTGCAAAAATAGTGTTGTAATTTAAATGGTTTATTAAAAAAAAATTAAATGTTTAAAACTTATACTTTTTATTGGAATATTATGTTGCTCAAATAGCTATTTGTAATTTAAAAAACGTCTGGCTTCAAGTTGACGAACTGTGACATTACTTTCAGGGCAACATATATTCTGTATATATTCTGGATCCTTATAGAAAGGGAAGTAAATTTAGCCATGCCCGTCTATGTGTGTGTTAAAATCAAGTTTCCGAAATCAATTTATGTACTACAGACCAGGTATTGCCCTCAAATCATCAGAATTGGCCCAGAGATGATTGCTTTTTAAAATCAGCAAGATCGTGTAACTACGGACCAAAATATGGGTAAAATACTACAATTGCTCAGTTTTTTTAAGACAAAATCCATACATGAGGAGTCGCAGAACAACACCTGTTTTTTGCATTAATTTGGTTAAGTTTTATTAGCAAAAATCTTACTTTAGAGCAATTCCATATGAAAACGATCAAAATTGGCAAATTTTTGGACGACCCCTCTCCGATTTTAAAATAAATAGTCTCAATCGATTGCGCAGCAAAAAATAATGTACCTACATATTTTTTTTTTTTTTTATAGTGACTGGTTTAGTGGTGGTGTACACCACTGTCATGTGACAAAATTGAAGAATTCTTCATAAGGGACCTCATTGAAAGTTGTTTTAAAAAAAAACTACTAAAGCGATCGCAACGAGTGATAGCTCGTTGGAAAGGTATTAAATCAGGCTTTAATTGAAAAATAAAATTTTCCTAATTTTTCTTAGAAATTTACTTTTAAATTTTCCCATGAAAATTAAATTTTCCGATTTTCCACAGAAGCTCCTAAATTTTCCGGCTAATTTTTTTTTTTTTGGATTCCTCATAATTTTTGCTTTAAGAATCAGCAATAAAAAAATGGGCCCCGACTCCTTGTTTGGACAGGAGAAGAGCATTTAAGAGACCACCTTAATTGAAAAATAAAATTTTCCTAATTTTTCTTAGAAATTTACCTTTAAATTTTCCCATGCAAAATTAAATTTTCCGATTTTCCACAGAAGCTCCTAAATTTTCCGGCGCATCACCACATCAGTTCCCGGTCCAACAATATTATTATATTGGCGCTTTAACTTTATCTATAAATCTATGATCTTATATACCTTGTATCAGAAACTACTCTAGGTCAGCGGTGTCATCTACACTGGCAACAGTATTTTGTAATTAGGAGTTTCCTAATTAGGATTTTCCTAATAAGGATTTTCCTAATTACCTTTAATATTATTTATATCTCTAATTGTTCTTATTTCTACGAATATATTTCTCTTCATCATCCCTTTACTTTATCACTATTTTATACGGTATTTCCCGTACTAACAAGAAACAAAAAAATGTGCATGGACTTGTGTGTGCAGGTAAACAACCGATTTATTACCTTAAATATATTTACCGAAAACGCAGTTTTTATTAACTTAGCAATTTGTATATTACATATGAAATAATAATAAGTATAAGATAACACATAAAAAAAATTAACTATAGGATAAGCGCCAGCGTTCGAAATTTCGAACAGTCAAGTGAAGAAGCAGAATTCATTTGCCCCAAGTGTAAAATCGATTTGTCTCAACAAGCAAATGCATTGAAACAAATGCAGCCACAATCCGAGAGTGAAATGACAAGTGAACAAAATATTTCATCTGATAGTGAGGCAGACATTCCGATGGTCAATATGTCTTTGAGTCCTTTGAATGATGCTATTACCACTTTAGGTGAAACGCCTATTAGAAAAAGAAAGTTGCGAAGTGAAACATACAGGAAAGAGAAAAAAGGCAAGGTGATGAGTGCAATCGCGACAATATTTGATGAAGGCTTTGATAACGAATGCAGTCAAGCAGATGACGTTGATGACGGCAAACAAATGATTGAGCAGTTGAAAACAAAATTCAATTTAGCGACCACTTTTCCGGAGAAATATCTCATTTTATCTGTGCTGCCTCAATCATGGTCTATACGCAAGATTTCTGAACAGTTTCAAACATCTTTTTACATCGCGAGAAGAAGCAAAGAATTAGTTCGACAGAAGGGCATATTGGCGACTCCCACCAAGAAATTTGGCTCAAGGACCCTCAGCGAAGCAACGGTGAAATTGATTCAAGATTTTTACTGCAATGATGACAACAGCCGCGCCTGCCCAGGTACACGTGACTATGTTATCACACGTGAAGATGGAGAAAAAGTACACAAGCAGCGCAGATTATTATTATGTAATCTATCCGAAGCATACCATCAGTTCAATGAGAAATACCCAGCAGAAAAAGTGGGATTTTCTAAGTTTGCCATCCTACGACCAAAAGAATGCGTGCTGGCATTAGACAGGCACGGAACGCATTCAGTCTGCGTTTGCATGTTTCATCAAAACATCAAATTAATTTTCTTTCCATGCAAGAAATTGAAAGTATTTCACGGTGAAATTGAAACATATAGGGACCTCCTGTCGAAGTCGTTGTGCGCATACCCCACGGAAAATTGTCATCTGTCCAAATGCGACAATTGTCCGAAGATTGACGAGCTAGAGCAATATTTGGCGGAAAAGTTTGAACAGCTGTTAATTCAGGAGGTGCATTTCAAACAGTGGATAATTAGCAGCGGCAGATGTTCCCTTGAGACCGTGGTAAAGCAGATTCCGGAATTCATCGAGGAATTCGGATTCAAGTTGAATGAACTGAAGGCGCACCATTTCATATCCGAGATGCAATCGAAATTTCTAAAGGAAAGTAAGGAGAAATTAGCCCAAAATGAATTCATTGTGATAAGCGACTTTGCCGAGAATTACACTTTTCTCGTTCAGGATGAAATTCAGGCTTATCACTGGGCAAACGACCAGTGCACGGTGCATCCTTTTTGCATTTATTTCAAAAACGAAGATAACGAACTACAGACCGTAAGCCTTGTTGTTGTCGGGGAGAGTTTATCTCATAATTATGTGTCCGTTTATTTATTTCAAATGAAACTGTTTGAGTTCTTAAGATCAAAATTCGATGCAATCGACAAAGTAACGTTTTTCTCAGACGGCGCGGCTTCTCAGTACAAGAATAAAAAAAATTTTTACAATCTTTGCATAATTGAAGAAGAACAAAACTGCAAGGTCGAGTGGCACTTTTTCGCGACGTCCCACGGCAAGGGCCCATGCGATGCGTTAGGGGGAACCCTAAAACGCATGGCGACTAAGGCAAGTTTGCAAAGGCCATATACTGACCAGATCTTAAATGTACAACATTTGTTTTCGTGGATTCAAAGCAAGGAAATTGCCATTAACACAGTTTTATGCACTCAAAAAGAACACGATGCCATGGAGCGACGAATTCAAAACAGATATAATAAGGTCAAAACTATAACTGGAACGCAAAAGTTTCATTGCTTCATACCAAATATTTCTGATATGTCAATTAATGTAAAGCGGTACTCTTCGTCTGCCGACGTGCTAAATTTAAAGTTACTTTAATTTTATAATGATGCCAAAACAATTGAAATTTTTAATAAATATTGTAATTAAGTATAAGCAGCAAAATAAAAAAGATTTTTTCTTCATAAATGTTTTTTTAACTGTAAAATAATTTTTAAAATGTATTTTTAACAAGGTGGTCTCTTAAATGCTCTTCTCCTGTCCAAATAAGGAGTCGGGGCTCATTTTTTTATTGCTGATTCTTAAAGCAAAAATTATGAGGAATCCAAAAAAAGAAAAAATTAGCCGGAAAATTTAGGAGCTTCTGTGGAAAATCGGAAAATTTAATTTTGCATGGGAAAATTTAAAGGTAAATTTCTAAGAAAAATTAGGAAAATTTTATTTTTCAATTAAGGTGGTCTCTTAAATGCTCTTCTCCTGTCCAAACAAGGAGTCGGGGCCCATTTTTTTATTGCTGATTCTTAAAGCAAAAATTATGAGGAATCCAAAAAAAAAAAAATTAGCCGGAAAATTTAGGAGCTTCTGTGGAAAATCGGAAAATTTAATTTTCATGGGAAAATTTAAAAGTAAATTTCTAAGAAAAATTAGGAAAATTTTATTTTTCAATTAAAGCCTGATTTAATACCTTTCCAACGAGCTATCACTCGTTGCGATCGCTTTAGTAGTTTTTTTTTAAAACAACTTTCAATGAGGTCCCTTATGAAGAATTCTTCAATTTTGTCACATGACAGTGGTGTACACCACCACTAAACCAGTCACTATAAAAAAAAAAAAAAATATGTAGGTACATTATTTTTTGCTGGGCAATCGATTGAGACTATTTATTTTAAAATCGGAGAGGGGTCGTCCAAAAGGTGATCGCTTTCATATGGAATTGCTCTTTAATAAAATTTGTTCCTATTTCATAGAAAATTTGATTTGAACAATAAAAAAAAGTACCTGTAAAAGTCAAAAACCCCATTAAATGCGTATTTATATTAAGAATCGCTAAGTGTTGTCTTTTAAACTACAAGGTGTGAAGAATTAAAACTAAACATTAATCTCTTCCGTTGAATATCTTTTTAATATTAATTTAATTTCTAAATATTTTCTACTTATATACCAAATTTGAGTGAGCATTCCTGCAGATAAAGGAACACCCAAGTTTTATGACTTAACCCTACGGCTAAGTAAGGGCGATAAGAAAAGAATACAATTTTAGGTTTATTTACTTTTTACTTATTGATAAGTATTTATCACCCTTACATCCTTATCTTTAGTCCTTAAAATAACACATTTAAAATAATTTTCTATAAACAAAGGACTATTTAAATGTTTATCACCTAACTAATTATAAAATAAATATAACGAACCATTTCCTTATCTATTAGTTTTTTTGCTTACTTTTGTTTCGTAAAACTAAACTCCCTAAATAAATAAACCCATTTACAAAGCAAATATTTAAAGAATTGGCAAATGGTTCGTTATCATGTTCATATTTGAACATTCTGCCGAGCATTAAGGGGCACAGGAGGGGTAAAATCTATTTTAACTACGGTTTCTTTATGGCTGCAGCATTTATACTTAATATAAATTGAAATTACAATTATTAAAATAATAACAACTAACATTAATGACACGTGTCCCGTTACATGATGAAAATTCAGTTTCATTAGCTCAGTTTTGCTGTCCTTCATGACCTCTATATCTTCTTGAATTCTCGCAATATCCTGGGCATTGTTAACAACTGCTACATCAAACGGTTTTACTAGCTTGGCTTTTACCTGCTCATATCCTAGGCCCCATGATGACATTTGAATCGATGATGTCTTCTTTGTTGTGAACTGTTGAGATGATGGTAGAGTAACTCCTTCGTATACTGCAGAGCATCCGGCTGGTAAATAATTAATTGTTTTTTTTTTTTTTTTGCAACACAGTTTTTAACGTTGATTTGAACTAGGCATTTACATTCACATCTTAACAACAGATATTATATTGCTAAAAGCTTTAATATGCATTGAAGCTGATTTTTGTTTAGCAAACGCACGATGAGCTGCCGATACTGGTTCACTAATAACACTACCACCGTCCATAATGTTGATTTAATGCGATCTGATGATTGTATTAGCCTCTTATCAGACCGGTATGGTTGAAAACCACTTCTGGCCAAGAGCTCTAAGCGTAAGTTCAAACTAGTTTGAGAACTAAGGCGGGCTATCTTCTCAGCTGGCTGAGGTGAATGTGCTGAACGCTTCTTTTCAGCTGACAAACGTTCTTCACTGTTTACTTCCAGGGCTAATGATGAACTTCCAATACGTTTATTTGTCACTGAAGTTTTTCTATTTACGTTTTTATTGGACGTAATAAAAACCCTTGTACTAGGGCCACCTGCACTACTAGGTGCTGCGACACTGCGTTCGTTTCGTTCGTTTCGTTCGCTTAACGAAATCTTCTCCATTTTTTTGATATCGGCTTGCTTTGCATCATTAAGCAAAGCTGATACCAATGGTCCACTGGCTTGTGTTGTTGTACTACTTAAAGCTGCTGGTACACCGGCCAATCGCTGCTGAACTTGTGTAGTAGTTGCAAAAGCGTGTTTATGTGCTTGATGCGGCTGCTGAACCAAATACGATGAATAAGCGCCAGAGGGATTACTATTTAATATACAATTTAAATTTGGCGCAGAGGCTTGAGCTTGCACATTTACTGAGGTCGCAGGCGAAGCGCACGTAAAATGTACGTGGTATGGTGATGTCACTACTAGTGTGGGACTGGTAGCTGGTCTTTTTTGTGTAACTTTTGGTGGCACTTTATTAAGTCCAGTAACAATCCATTCCAGTTTGGTCGCTTGAGCCAACAAATTGCCTTTTTTGCATACCCCTTCTTGTATGATGCTGCTGTATTCTGATTTTTTAGCGTTTGGTTTTTGATGAGTCGCATCCATGCTTTCCACAATTAACTCTAACATTTCGTAATAGCAAGTTTCGGCTTCGAGCATTTGTTCATCTGCCTCTTTGCGATCTTCTGAACTTTGTAGTTCTTCATATTTTTTCTTCAATTGCCCATACTTGTCTTCCAAAAATTGCTTTTTAATTGGAAGTACGCTGATGGACACATTGTTGATATTAACTTCTAAATTTGAACACCATTGTTCAAAAAAGTTTTTTAATTTATAGAAATTTTCCATCAAAGGAGTTTTCCTAACAAATTCTTCTACTTTGTTATTTCCTTTTGACGTTTGGCCACTTTTTTCCATTGCTAGTATAATCTCTGTTTGAGCCGAGATCAACGCTTATATATTTTTTAAATATCCTTGTGAACTTTGTTGTCACCAGTTATTTAAATAAATCTCTGTTTGAGCCGAGATTAACGATTATATATTTTTTAAATTAACTTGTGAACTTTGTTGTCACCAGTTATTTAAATAAATCTCTGTTGGAGCCGAGATTAACGCTTACTATTTAAACTAGTTTAATCTCTGTTTGAGCCGAGATTAACGCTTATATATTTTTTAAATTAACTTGTGAACTTTGTTGTCACCATTTATTTAAATATATCTCTGTTGGAGCCGAGATTAACGCTTACTATTTAAACTAGTTAAATCCGGTTCGAAGGACCAAATGAAGAAATTAAAACTAAACATTAATCTCTTCCGTTGAATATCTTTTTAATATTAATTTAATTTCTAAATATTTTCTACTTATATACCAAATTTGAGTGAGCATTCCTGCAGATAAAGGAACACCCAAGTTTTATGACTTAACACTACGGCTAAGTAAGGGCGATAAGAAGAATACAATTTTAGGTTTATTTACTTTTTACTTATTGATAAGTATTTATCACCCTTACATCCTTATCTTTAGTCCTTAAAATAACACATTTAAAATAATTTTCTATAAACAAAGGACTATTTAAATGTTTATCACCTAACTAATTATAAAATAAATATAACGAACCATTTCCTTATCTATTAGTTTTTTTGCTTACTTTTGTTTCGTAAAACTAAACTCCCTAAATAAATAAACCCATTTACAAAGCAAATATTTAAAGAATTGGCAAATGGTTCGTTATCATGTTCATATTTGAACAAGGTGGGCCAAAAGAAGTCATCCGATGTTGTTTGGCTCCATTTTTTTCCAAATGAAAAACTTCGATTCTGTTTTTTGATTATGTTTATTTGAATTTTAGAATTTTATTGATAAAGTGGAGAAGATGATATCGGCCAAATGGGCGCCGTCAGAATTGAGTGCTCTACGGGCTTCGTTTGTGACATTTTTCTCGTACTTGTGCAGGGTTTCCAGGCTTAATGGCTTTTTTACGTAAGCACTGGACTTCAAAAAAACCCCACAAAAAAAGTCAGAATCTTGCAGACCAATGTAAATCACCAAGCGAGAGATGAGGTGACCCGGGAATGCCACCTTCAGAATATCGGTTGTGGCTTGCTCAGTGTGTGCCGGTGCTCCGTCCTGTTGGAGCCACATGTCCTCCAGTCCAAATTTGCTTAATTGCGGCAGAAAACACTCGGCTAACATGATGCTATAGCGCGCATCCGCCACTGCGGTCGTTTGACCAGCGGCGTCCTCGAAAAAGAATGACCCGATGAATCCTCCAGCGTGAAGAGCGCACCATGCAATCACCTTAAGCGCGTAAAATTGCTCCTCGTGCATCGGTCGTGGATAGAAGCGATAGTTTTGCTTATTCACGTACCCTCTGAGGTGGAAATGAGCCTCATCCCTCATTATGATTTTGATAAAAAAATCGTCCACTTCGGCCTTGAGATTGAGGATGGCTTGGTCGTAGGTTACACGCGTTTGGCGAGCGACAGGCAACAGCTGATGCACATACTGGACTTTGTTCGGCAACACGCGCAGGATTTTGACCAAAATTCGTCTTAGGGACGACCGGCTGATGGCTATTTGCGAGTCACGGCGTTTGGTCGAGGTTTTTGGCAACAGCTCGATATCATTGCTAACAGCGGCGATATTCTCGGCAGAATGGGCGCTCCGTGACCGGCCACTCTTGGCAGCGTCTGGTGTAGTCCCACACTTTTCAAGGTTAGTGGCCAAACGGAGCAGTGTTTGCGCAGTCAGTGCCGGACGACCGGGGAATTGACGACGGAATTCGCGCTGCGCCAACACCACAGACTAATTGTTACGCAAAAAAAATAGACACGGATATTCCACGTTATTGGGAAGAGTATTGCTCCATGGCTTGTTCACTTGTATTTTACATCTGCCTAGTTCACAAATGTCAAAACAGATTTGACATTGGCCGCCATTTGCAAAAATGAGAGCATCTTCCAACAGGGTTATTTCTTTTGGCCCACCTTGTGTTATTACTATACCAAGATTTGAAAACAACTTAGTATTAAATTGGGAGACTTGTTAACAAAAAGTGAGAAAAAACAATCTTAAAGTTTTTTTAGTATGTGGTGCCAGTGTCCTATTGCACAGCTATGTGCATTAACCGGTTTTAGGGTTAACACTAGAAAGCCTGACATTAGAAAACTACCTAGTTCTTAAGAAAAAAAAATAAAAAATTAAAAATACAGAAAAAATCCCATTAAAACAGAAACTAAAAATAGGTATCAATCATAAAAAAGCTTGTTAACGAACGTAGTTATTAGGAGATATGTGGGTTCGTAATTGTAAACAATAAAAAGGTACTTTCAGTCTTGACGTAGTTCTCGTTCATACATAACACACACTGTAGTTCAGGTGGTTTACAATAAAATAAAAGTTTGTTTTTTATCATCAACATAAATTATAGCTGTACGTTAAAAACACTTGTAGTTTTGGTTCGAAAAATTCTGAGAAAATATTTATAAAAAGCAATGGGTATGAATTTATTTATTTTGAAAATAATAATTTGTCTTTTTTACGTTTCACTCAAATATTTCTGTTTTCTTTTTTAACAAACAGCAAAATTTATGGTCAACAATATCACTGGTTTACTAATGCTACTGACTTTAGTTTTCTCAATATATGCCAAAGGTAATAATCTAATTGAAAAATTTATATTTAGATTAAAATAAAAGAAAATTAAATTACTTTGTTGTAGATTGCCCATCTTCATCAAAAATATACACATGTACTCCACGGTGCTATAAAGACAGTGACTGTGCTTCGAATGCTGGCAAATGCTGTCCCAATATGTGCAATTACAACTCGTGCGTTGCTCCTCACTTGCTAACAAACAACGGCGATAAATATGGCACAAAACCCGATAAATATGGTTAATTGTTAAAACTGGTGAATTTTTGTTTAAATATAAATTAACTTTTGTTTTTGTTGTAACGATTTCAGGTTCCGGTTCCGTTTATTGTGGCAATGTGAAATGTGGCCCTTTTGAAAAATGCCAAATGGATCGCGTAACAAAACGCGAAAAATGTGTAAGAGCCTAAACAGATTAAAGCTTTTTTTAATAATATTTCATTAGAGCATTATATTTTATCTTAACTAAATATACCAGGAAGTTAAAAGCAGACATAAATATATTAGGATTTTGTTGTAGTTCTAAAAGAACTATAAACAAGATAGCGTAAACATACAAACGATTAAAAATTTACATAAATATAATAACCAATTGTAATAAAACAATAAAAATAAATATGAAGGTACATACATATGTACTAGAGGTCTGCAGCGGATAACTTTTCAAACAACTTTTAAAATTTGACATAAAAGAAATTTTACAAGCAGTGTGATAGTACGAAGGATAACTTAACCGTAGTTTGTCAAACACAAACATTTATAATTTAAAAAAAATACCTACAAAATAAGTAAATACTACAAATAAAAACTACAACAAGTTCTAGTGCCAATACTTTTTGGCACAATATGTATTTTTTTGCTCCAGTTCAGCAAATTTGCATAACTAAACATTAGTGCATATTAGCCTTGACAGTTCATATTTGGCAGTCGTGAAGTAGAGACGTAGCAAATTTATAATGGTAAAATATTCGGTATATCAACGTGTTTTATTCGTTAAAACATTTTATCAAACTGAGTTATCGATTACTGTGACGATGAGAAAGTTACGTGAAATTTTTGGGAAAAACAACGTGCCAACAGACCATTTATCGTGTAGCGAAAGATTTCGAAGAAAGAGGGACTGTAGCTGATAGGCCCAAGCATGGACAACAACATACTGCAAGATTGGCTGAAAACCATCAAGAGTGAGCGATAAAAAAACACCATTCATGAAAAATCTCGAGAATGAAAAATTCTAAAAAAAATTTTTTCTTCTCACGTTCATAAAAGAGCGTGAAAAAATTTTTGTCAACCCTCACTCACTTATGAGAAGTTTGTCGTTTTTTTTTCACGCTCACAAATCACAAATGAAAAATAAAAACCAAATTTTATTTCTCACTCACAAATGAATGAGAAATTTCTTCTTTTCACTTTCGATTCATTCTTTTATGAGTGCGAGTGTTGCTTTAATATTTTTCACGTTTTGTAACAGAGTTGCCGGAAAATAATTTTTTAAGCGTGTGTGCTTGTACTCCCAATAACAGTAAAAAATTCTTGCATTTACATAATTTTTTTTATTTTGCTGCTTGTATATACTTATATGTTGTTAAATTTAAAAAATACTACACATCTATATTTTGATCAGTCTTTTGAGTATATTTTTAATTAAGTGACTTTTAATCCTATTTGAAAAAAAGAAATATATTTTTAAATAAAATAACAACCACAAATTTATAATAAAAATTACGTTTGTTTCCCAGAGTAAGGCAAAAAAGCTATTTTAAAAGAATTGCGTTACTTCATTTTTATACTGAGGAATCGATATGTAGGTTTATAAACAATAATAAATAAATATTAACATAAAGGATTACTTATAGCAGTATTTATTGTGAAAAAGTCATATTTATAAAAAAATTGTTTTTGTTAAGAAACTTAAATAATACATTATATTTTATGTTGTGATTTTTTTAGAAATATTATAGTCTTCACTGACACAAATTTTCATAGCAATCTTTAAAAATATTTTTGAACTGTTTTCCTAAATTTTTTATTGACGTTTTCTAATAAAAAAAAAGTATTTCTTGTGTATTGTGTTCAAGGTCGTAACTGCTCTTTTTTTTAATTAACCTTACTTTTGCTAATGGAACTCCTTCAAATATCAAAAGACATTACAAACTACTTCACAAACAAGATATACAAAGTAATGGTGACGATGCTTTTGTTTGTCACTGGAGTAATGCTCCCCTTTTTGTGAAAACTTAACCGCATATTTTTATTACTAAAATCATTAAATCGGATTCATTGAAAAATTTAAATGAAATGAAGTTAAATAAATGAAAATAAACCACAACGTATAACAGTGCCTGGTTTTTTAATTTATTAAAAACATGTTTTAAAAAAAAAACATTATTCCTACTTTTTTTAAGCATTTCAAAAACTATGCAACAAATTTTTACATATGGCAGCACCAGTAACATGGCCAAAAAATTTTATGTGTACACATTTATGAATGCTTCGCGAAAAAATTCATTTATGATTTCTCACTTATGAGAAGTACTCGAATTTGATGCTTTTCATTTATGTTCGTGAAAAGAAAATAATATTTTTTCTTTTCAATTCTCATTTATGACTGGTGAAAAAAAAATTTTTTTTTTCTCGCTCGAGAGTGAGAAGGCACAAAATGTTTTTTAAAAACTCATTCATTAATGAAAAATTGCTGCAGTAAACACAGCGCTCACACTCGTTTTCACGAATGAGAAGTGAGTGAGCAATTTTTAACTCTGCTGAAAACGTTACCGCTGTACAAGAAAGTCTTCAAAACAATCCATCAACCTCAACTGGACACCTTGCTCAGGAGCTTTGTCTTCAAAGAACAACTTTTGGCCACAGTTTTCCACAAGGATTTGTATTTGTTTCCATTTAAGATTCAGTTGACGCAAGACCTGGTCAGGAGGAATCATTGGACCTTAGTTTTTTGAAACTGAAAATGGCGTAATGGTAACTCATTGGGGAGCGATATCGTGATATGATTGAAAATTTTTTAATGCCACAACTGCATGTTTTGATCTTAGTTAACATGTGGTATCAGCGAGACGGTGCCACAACGCATAGAGCCAGGATTACAATCGAATTACTGCGTGACCTCTTTCCACAATAAGGTACTTATCTGAAGAAATGGTGATGTTGATTGGCCTCAACGGTAGCCTGATTTGACTGTTCTGTACCTCTTTTTGTGGGGATATCTGAAAAGCAAGGTTTATGCAAACAAACCGGAAACCGGGATTCGAACAAAATATTTGTGATGAAATTAATGAAATACCGCTTAAAATATGTGAGAATGTAATGAAAAATGTGCTCAAAAGAGCTCGCATTTGTGAGGCTAACAGAGGCGGACATTTATCTGATATTGTATTTCACACATAATTACCGACATTAGATAAAATATCTATCAATATAAGTTCCATTCTCTTGTATTTAATCAAAAATTATAAACAAACAAAGTAGTATACCTCGCCGGCGGTTACGCTGAATATAAAAGGCCACGATATGAAACATATTTTTTCTATTTCACATTATATTTTACAAACATACATTGTATGAACTTAGTACGTACACTGAAAAAATTATTACTGTAAAATCAACTGGAAATCTATTTAAAATAACTGGATATTCATTTAAAAACCGTCCAACAAGATATTCATTAAAATTAACAAAATATTTCATTTAAATTCAGACATCAAAAAATTAACTGACATTTTCGTTTAAAATTAACTAGATTTTCTGTCATTTGCAGCAAAACACAAAGTATCAGAAAAAAATAACAAAGTTAAATATTACTAAAAAATAACTGACAAAATTAACTTCAACTGAAAATCAGTATTTTTGTTTTTTTGAGGCTTTGAATAACCCTTCAAATCATTTAAAATAAATATTGTATTCAAATTTAACTGTTTTTTCATTTAAAAACAACTTTACGGAATACTTCCTAAATAACTTACAGTCAGTTACTGTAGTAATTTTTTGAGTGTATGTACATAATTAAAGATAGTGAAAAACACATATTAATATACGACACAAGTGTTTGTTGTTCTAACCTAAAATGAATAATTTTTTTGACAGGGTTGCACTTGGCTTTTATTGATTTTTTTTTGATCCGAAAAAATTAAATTAATTCAAACACTTTATGAATTTTTTTAAAAAAATTGGTTGGCAGCTGAAAATTATTATTTAAAAAATTGTTGCTTTACTTTTTTTTAAAGCTTAAGTTTACCAATTGTCCAGCTTAGAGATAAACTGTAATTAAGGTGGTATTAGTTTTGGGAGGAGTTCTATTAATGGAAAAATATAATCGTTTATTTTTGGGCAATCTTAAGATAATGCTAGTAAAAATATAATTAATTTTATATTAGAAATTTTTATTGTTTATATCTTTTTAAACAAAAAAAATATATATTTGTGCTTAGGAAATTGTCAAAAAGTCGAGACTTAAATAAAGTTTGTGCAGAAGTTAATGAATAAATTGATTAACAAATGCTTCTACAAAATTAGAAAAATTTAATTAAACTTAAAAAAATTAATTATTAAATACCATTTCTTTTGCTTTAAACAGTAACTAAAACGAAAATTCATTTTTATAATTTTAAGGACGAAACAAAAAGGAGAAACTTTTTTTCCGTCGAGGTTTGTTCAATTCAAATACAAAAGAAAATAAAATTTTTTAATGTTTTAAATAAATAAAAATAATAATAATAAGTGGGTTACTGGCGCCTGTTTTGGGCCAAAAGATCGTGTCACAAGATTTAATCGTAAGTTGTTAAAATAGTTACAACAAACTAAAACAATAACACCAGCAATTCAAACAAACAAAAAATAGAAAAAGGTAAAACTGAATAAAATAAAAACAAAACTTGCTTTTCATACAACTTCGCATACTTAAAGCAAACGATGTAAGATCTTAGACTTTGGAGCTGGTATCCCATTTAAAAAGGGGTTTATGATGCAGTCACTGACAAAACGTATGTATGTACATCATATGCATGTTTTGAATGCATTAATAAACCCTTTTATTTGTGGTCGTACTAGAATGTATCAATATTTGAAATAAATTGTACCTTATTATGTTGGTCTATACTTGTATCTTAACTTTATTTATATCGTTTACTTCTCATGTCAAACAGTTATGCTATTTCAGCGATTTTTTTCAAGTGTGTAGAAGTTTTAAAGAATTTTTGTAGGAATGACATCAACTCCCTTACAAATTAATAGTTAATATCGAGTAATTCAAAACTAACGAGCTTTTAAATCTTTAAAGCTTACTGGTGTTATAAACAAAATACCTAGTAAGACTTAAAATATTTCTTTAAAAACTGAGCAGGGCTCGTTTAGTACAGTAATAATACCTTTAATGACATATATTTCAAATGGTTATATATTTGGGCTTAAAATTTTGTATAATTCACCCTGATATTAAGACCGTTATTTATCTTGAAAGCTTAGAGAATCAAAGCGTGTGGACGGGTAGCGCCTTGTTTGGGGGAATATAAAACCACCAAAAAATAAAAAAATATGATATACGCATAAAAAATAGACCAAGTAATTTTAATTGTTTTGAATTACAGAATTTTATAAAAGAAGAAGAATTTAATTTAAATTTTTATTTTATACATACATATTTGCTTGAAAATGTTTTTTTCTGTACTTGTTGTAGCTGGGATTAGAGCTTGGGACTCTCCGAACTGCAACACCAACGCGCTAGCATCTAGGCCACCAAGAAACTTTGTTTTTAAATGTAAGTTTATAAAAACTGGATTTTTCGAAGTAGTCCCGACGTAACTAGATTTTAGAAAACCTAAGTACAATCGTACTTAAAAATTTCATGCATGATTTTGGAGAGATTCAAGAATAAAATTCTTGAATGTGTTTTTTCTTTTTGTGTACACAGAAAAAATTAATCCCATATATTTTTCAAATAACGCGCTTATGATTGCTGAGATGTGTTGAGTTGTTCTCATTTGACTTGAGGTTAATTTTATTTTGTGGAGGTGGGTAAATAAGAGTAATACTAACACTTTAAAAAGCAGAATGGTTTGTTGGTTGAATGGATAAAGCGTTCGCCTTGCAACCATAAGGCCGCAGGTTCGATCCGATGCTGAGACCGGTTATGTATGTAAGTAAAAACTTATTAAATTAGTTTTTTTTGTGTTAAATTAATATAAATATTAACATTTAAACATATGTAATAAAAAAAATTAAATAAATATATATAAATAAAAAAATAAATAAATTTGATATAAATAAAAAATAAATAGAAAAATATTTTTTTAATTTATTAAAACTCAACTAATACTTTTAAATTAATCAATTAGGATGTTGATTGATAATTTTGTTCCATTTTAATTAAAATTTTTTAATTGATACTATAAATTTGTTTTCAGGCTGAGAATAAATACAAATTTAATTGGGATTGCAAATTTTTTAATGAAATTAATTTTTTTGTGTAGTATTCATCAAAATGTTACTTCTTAATACTTGTTATTAATATTTAAGACTGAACGTATGAAGTAGTGAGTTGATTGTAAGACGTTTATAAAATATATGTATTAAGTGAAAAAGTTTTAGTCAATTTCTAATAGCTGTAAAACATTTAAAGGTTGCGGTAAATGTCGAAAGTGTGGCTAATATTGACCCATAGTAAGTCATGTATCAAGTATTTTTGAAGGCTAATATAATTTTCGGGAACCCCCTTAATGAGAGATAAAGCCAATAATGGAGTAATTTTTACAAAATTTAGCAAAACATTTTCGCTTAAAAAATGGCTTCTGCATGTGTAATAGAAAAGTGTGCACCGATTTCATAAAAATTTGGTATGATAAATGGCTTAGAACATATAACTTTTTTTATTTTTGTGGAGACAAAGTGAAATAATGAACTACCGCAAATCTTATTTGTATTCAAATTACCTCCTGAAATTTGAAATTTACTTTGAAAACAAAAATACTTAAATGGACGAACATCGTTATATTGACTCTGGAGGTTATTTTGGGGTCCATATGGGACCAATGCTGCGGATTATTGAATTACTTCCTTCCATATTAAAATAACTTTAGCCAAACTTTGTGTTAATATTGACAAGTAAGGGGTTACCGCGATTTTGAGTAAAGGCATGCAATAAAAAGCGCGGTAAAGCATGGCATAATTTTTACCAAATTTCGTAAATTTTTTTTATTAGGAAAACACTTTTGTATTCCTTATTACGTCTTGATACCCATTATCTAGTTTATTTCTTAACATTTGTTTAGTTTTCAGCTTTTGTAACACAAGAGTTAACAACACTGTTACTTGGTTTTTTATTTTCTTATTTTTATACATTAAGGGCCATTATTACAACTTGGCGTTAGCTTAAAGTGAGATTTTATCGGTTGGATAAAAACATTTTCATTATTACAACTTTCTTTTAACCTAAAAATGAGCGATAAATTAAAGGCAAGTTCGTCTTGGCGGTAAGTTTTACAAGGAGGATTTATGTTTAAGTTACCATATTTTCTTATTTTAATATGGTAGCACTATCCGTTACACAATTTTTGCTTTTCAAAATGTAAACAAAAGTGCGTCGTTGCCACTACAATCTTATTACTCCTTCAAAAGTAGTCGGTAATTGCTAACGGTATTGCCACACAATAAGAAATATGTATTTAACTTTACCGGCAAGTTGTAATAATGGAAATTTGCTAACGGCCACTTTATCGCCCTGTTCTGTTAACGCTACCATTTACTACCGCCAACTTTGTCGCCAACTTGTAATAATGGCCCTAAAATTGATTATTTTAGGACATACATTCATACAATTTTGTTAACAATCCAACATTTAAGTCTGACTCATACTTTTGTCATTTTTCTGTTTCAAAGCCTAAACTACACTCGAAATTAAAAAAAATATAAAACTTGCATAGTTATAAATACAGAGCTTGAGTTAAAAGCTTTATATTAAGTTAATAAAAAATTCTTATGATTCTCATTCAGTATGCAAAAAAATTTAGTTCAATTAGCAATAATTTCGGCTAGAAATATGATTAAATTTTTGAGTTGAAGACAATATAAATAATTAATTTAGTTACAAGAAAATATGTTATATTCGGTTGAGCAAAACTTTTAACTTCCTTGAAAAATTTTTTGAAGGTGCATTATAAATTTAGGTAAAATTTAAAACATTTGTAAGGAAAACGAGTAAGAGCCCTACATTCGTCTGAGCCAAAACTTATAAACTCCTTACATTGGCCCTTTTGTTTACCCAGTCAGCTGATCCAGTCAAGTTGTTTCCGAACAGTAAATATTATAATTATTTGAGTTGGGCTTAAAGTGCATAGCTATCATAATTTTCGAAAAAGAAAACTCACAACATTTGAACTTCCCTAACTTTAAAAAAATACAAACAAAATGATAAACTGAGGTTATACAACCTTACCCGTATGTAAAGGGTATAACAATATACATGTATGAAGCGATGTACATCTATTTTCTTTGAAAGAGTGTTAAGAGCGATAGTAAACTATAACTTTCAAACTCCTTTCTTTTGCCTTTGAATTGTAAAACGTGTACCCAAATCAGCAACACGTGTTCATACATTTCTACGTCCAAACAAACATACAGAATCTAATTGCGTATTTATGCACATACATATGAGTGCTTAACAGCGTTGCCAGTTGGTTACATTTGTTAACTTTTTTTATGAAGTTTGTTATAAGAAAACTGGGGCAATCGCAGTATTATGCCTATAACTAAAAAATTATTTTCTTCACATTTTAAAAAGCGATAATCTCTAGGATATTTCTGATAGTTTGACACCAATACCTGGTCCGTAGTACCTTAATTGACTCCGAAAACTTGATTTCAACAGACACACAGCCATACAGACGGACATGGCTAAAGGAACTTTCCTATCTATAAGGATCAAGAATATATATACTTTATGGGGTCGCAAATCGATAATAAAGAGATTACAAACGGAATGACAAGCTAATTATATGCCCTTATCACTATGTGAAGGGTATAAAAATAATTAAGTTTTGTTTTTGCTGATGGCAAATAATCTTTATTTTATTCTTTAAAAGAGTTTCTGCAACAAAGTCTACATTACCCTAAACGATTATTTTTCGAGTGTACAATGGAAGGGGGTGTGTAGAAAGAACTTTTTTCGACAATTGTTTACCTTTTATGTAAAGGTACCTTTACACGGTAATACTTATATTACGATATGTCAAAAAATGTTGTGGGATAATACAAAATCTCATCATGTAAAAGCATTATGTATTGGGTAGGAGAGAATACGGATGCAAAATTTGACAAGTGTTCGGTAAATGTTTATTTTCTAAACCATTTTAGAAACTTGTGTATTCTCATCACATCAGAGGTGTGAAAGATTGGCAGCACTTACAGCATCTAATGAAGGTGGCTACACTTAATGAAACAATACACAAACAATCAAAATAAAAGCAGATTTTTTTCGTGTTGTTTTTGTTAATATTGTTGAACCTTAACCATATGGCGTTACCCCAAAAGGAAAGTGACAAAAAGCAACCGATTTTGATTTTACCAACCTCATCCGTGTAAACATGAAAAATAGTTAGAACAGATTTTTATTCTCTTTTTTTAAACACGGAGAGAATTTCATAATATTTTGATTCTACAAAATCTAATTACTTTGTATTACCGTGAAAAGGTACCTTAAGTGGTTTTTGTTTTTGTTATTTTTGGCTAAATACTTGTATTTTTTTCGTAGTGTTTTTCTTCACAGTTGTAAAAAAGAAAAAATAAACAAATGATTTACTTGACATTTTTTCATGAAATGTGTTAGTTTTTTGTGACAGAAAAGCTGGAGGTCCATACCATACGTTATATGCGTGGCTCCGTTCTATGCGTATCATATTTCTGTACGTTTTATACGTTTGTTTTTGCCAAGTTACATGCAATACGTTTTGTGCGAAAAGTGAAGAGAAGAGAAATCAGATTTTCTTCATTACACTTACATAAATAAAAACACAACAGAGATGACACTTAAAATATAAAAGTAGTCGATAAAAACAATATTAACTTTGGCTACAAAATATTTGTGTTGAAAACTTATTTTTAAGGAAATTTATTCTTAAAATTATTTGAAAAATTTATAATAAAAGCATTTTCTTTCATAACATACTGTTTTTAACACAAAATATATCAAAAATATAATCTACCACACACACATGTTTTTTGATAGCATTTAAAATTTGTCATCACTGGATAACAAAACCATCTCTCCTTTTCTCATTTCGCATGCGACGTATGAAAAAGTAGAAAGTAAACCTACTTTATCCGTTACTTGCGCCGATGCGTTCTATGCAATTTGTTATGTTTCTTGCCACATACAACTACACTGATTTTACTTTGTGAGAGTCGGAGAGAACGCACAGCGCATAGAACGTATTGTATGGACCTCCAGCTAAAGAAAAAATGTCGTAGTTGTTACAATGGTTCTTGCTACAGAAATTGTCACGAACTATTTTATATTTTGTGTGTTTTCAGTTTCGTTGTTCAAGTCTTTTTCAATGTACTTTTCATGTTTGTGCTGTTTCGGTTTCTCTTAAAATTCGATTTCTTTCTTAAAATAAAAAAAAAAAAAAATAAAATAAATAAATAAAAAAAATAGAAAAAAGTAAAATAACGGGTCATCCGATAGAAGCTTCTTTGCAGGTTTTACAGTTTTTAATATTATTTTTATCTGGATGTTTTCCCAACTATACTTTATAGACATTTATGTTTACCGAATTTGGAACTACCAGTCCACATGAGATTCGAGAGCTTCCGAGCATTCCGTAAAAATTACTTCTTTACTTCTTTTTAAAACGATATTGAATATGTCCTTACCCACAACAAAAATCGCTGTTGGTAAATAATTCTTTACTTTTTTCGGCCAGAATTGGATTAAATGGACAGCAGCGCTACCTGTCACACATTTTATGCCGTATTATGCAATCTGTCCGAGCGGTTTTAAAGCATGATGATTTTACCTATAGGCAGTGTAAAATGACTGCTAAAGCCGGCCGAAAGATCGATCGATTGAATTTATAAACCAGCAGAGCAATGGTGCAATTGATCTTTTGAATTGGCCCCACCTAGCAAAAAATCGACTGAGAATTTCAAAACTCTACAAAAATTTATCATTGTGCCTTTAAAAAAAAATCACAGGCCTGCTTTGTTTAATTTAAATTATAACTAAAAAGTCACTAAATAAAATACCCTTTAAAATACCCATATAGAAGAAAACCAAACAATTTCCACAGAAAATATAAAAACTTTTGTTAAAATATTGAAATTTTTTGTTTATAAGTCACGTATTGCAGGACAAAAGGTAAAATTATTACACATACGTATGTTTGTATGTGTGTTTAAGCCAAACAAACCACTATACTATGATTGTAGGGCTAACTTCAATAGCGAGATGAAAGCGAGATGATTAGAAATTGAAAACAAGTTAAAAATGCTGGATATCGCAAAAACATACATAGATACACATGGTTAGAGGTGTGCATTTTTGTATGTATGTATTTGTATATGTGTGATTTTTCTAAAAAAATTTCTATAGATTTAAGCTTTTTCCAAATTATATTTTTTTAATTTTACCAAAAAGGAAATTTTTTTCTAACAGATAAGAAAGATCGGCCGGTTTTTATTTAGCCGGTTCCTTTTTATTTGTTGCTGTTCGAATATTTAGGCTAGGTAAAGTTAGGTAAGGTTGAAAGTAGGAGTCTTTAAAGGCCTTAAGTCAAGCACAAAGTACACCTAAAGCATAGGCCTAGCAAGGGAAAGAATCTTGGGAGAAAAGTACAGAAAACTCGCTGATGCGGACGATTTCCTGTACCATTACATTTCTGTATATACCAAATGTCCGCCATTTTAACAGTAAATGCTCAATCGTTTCGATTCCCTCCCTGCATGCACTGCACTTGCTGTTCTCCGTAACTCCCATCCGATGGGTGCCCCGGTAGATCAGTGGTAAGTGCACGAGTCTACCAGTCTGGGGGTTGTGGGTACGATTCCCACTAGAGACCCTGCTAGGTTTGCTTCGTTTTCTGTTCTTTCTTTCTTTCTTATTCTTCTCTAAAAAAAAAATTCTTCTTTCCTCCCATTTCAACCTATTGTATCTGCCTCTATAGGTAACACAAAGGGACCGAATTAAGCGGCTCCAAGTGAGCTGTATCCTTTCCTTTAACGGCTGCCTGTTCTACCTAACCTAACCTAACCTTACTCCCATCCGATGGGGGTGTGCATGTAAACTTGAGTGACCCGTATACTTATCACCTTGCTCAGTCCAGGCTTCGAAAGTTTCACAATGCCTAGTCCTTACCTTATTCGGGTCAAACCAGAGGATTCTTGTTGTTCTCCTAAGTGTTGTGCTATTCTGCAATACCCTGTGGACATTTTCCGCCCACTATTTCAACTCAGGCTCCGTCGCAGTAAAAGGGCCTCGGGTTAACAAGACAAACTTCCCACTGTCCTCTAGCCCTGGTTTTTGTGGTAGTTTGCTACACGCAAACTGTCAAGTAGAGTCTAAATGACCCCGTTCTGACAACACCACACCTCTAGCCCTAATCGCCGCGTCACTCGCCCGTTTATTTCAGATCACACCCTGATTACGAGACGCTCATATAATGCAAACCTGGCCATATTGCGAGTTGTCATTTATCATCTCCTTGCATTGTTGCACCGTCCTTGATCCGATTTTCCCGGACACATTTGCCCTTAAAGACACTTGGTCTTTTGTACAGATGCTCACATCCGTTAGATCTGTCTGTGCTCTGACCCAACACAGACATTCTGTGATTGCCCAGACCTCCATTTGTAGGACAGGGTTGTGGTCCGAGAAACGGAAGTAGATCTCGGTGTCCGGGCTTTCGACAAGAATATCCAGTTTTGTTTTTCCATCCACTCTAGCGCCATTCGTAAAAAAAACCGGTTGCTTCGGGCATCCGGTAGCAATGCAGTGCAGTTAGCATTTTTCTTCATTAGAGGCATGCGATTGGACGATTTCGTTGTGTTCCTATAATCCTCAAGTGTCTCCAAAATGCTTAAATGATAAGACTCATAGGCTGGATACTCAAACCCTCTTTCAAAGCCCTTGTCGGCACAGTCATAGTTTCCCCCTTTTCCCCGAGACAACATGCACGTTGGACTTTTGAAGGATCGCAATGTTGCACTTTCTGTATATTGATATTCACCACGTCACCGAAGTGTAGGCTAGTATAGGCCCTATTCTGAGCCCATATTCATTACATTTGTCAGATTTCACTGCCCTGTAAGTAGTGTTTCTAATTCAATTGCCGATCCAGGATTACTCTTAGGTACTTAACGCCCTTAGCTATCATTAAGCAAGTCTTGTTTTAGTACGGGATTTTCGTTTTCCTGGTGAAAAGACAAGTTTGAATATTGTCCGGGTTTACACTCAACCCTCTAAGCTGAGCCCAGTCATGCGCAATATTGAAGTCGTCCTCGCTCTTAAACAAAGCTGATTCGGATCTTTTTTCCTTAGGAGAATAACCACGTAGTCTGCGTAGCAAACTGATTCAAATCTTCAATCAGTCTAGATTTCAAGTAGGCTGTGTAATGTAGTAACCTCCAGAGGGGCGAATGAATGCTACCTTGTGAGGTTTCACGTTCATTATTGTCCTTAATTGTGATACCATACAATCCATATGCTTTCCTCCGATTCAGTCTTCAGTACTGGATTAACGGCAAACTGATCCAAGTATTGGATAAGCATGTTGGTTCGTACATTATTTAAAGCTCCCTCAATGTCGATGCACACTGCCAAGGTGTACAAGTTGTCATTGAAAGATTTTGAAATATGGTGTATCACCTTGCAGAGAGCTGGTTCTACAGATCCTCCTAATCATGCATCTGCTCCATGGTCTTGAGAAAGTTAGGCTAATGGGTTGAAAAGCCTTATTTTGTTTTCTGTAAGAGCCATAGTATGTGTGTGTAAAGATTAAATTATATCAGTTTGCCATTTCGTTTGCAATTTATTTTAATATCCATTTGAGACCCCATAAATTATATACTACATTTTGGATCCTGAAAAATAGGGAGTCGATACAATTCTTTAAATGTTGTGAGTTTTCTGTTTCGAAATCTAGCTATGCACTTTTGATCCACGTTTTTAGGATCTAATAATGTATTGTTTGAAAAAACTAGGTATGATTTAAAAAAACTGTTTGTTTGAATAAAAATTTGTGAAGTTTTTTCTGCAGTTCTACCCTTAATTTATAAATTCACCCCTACAAAATTTGAGATACTTTAATCGCTTCAGGAAGTTATTTTGAGTCGATCTGTATAAATTAGCTATTTTGAACAGCATCAGCACTAACGCATAATACTTTTAAATACAATTAAGGCAAATTTCCTATAAGTTTTTGGATAATTTTTGTCTTCCGACAACCGCGTGTTGAAAACATTGATGTTTTCTTCCTATTTATTAATAAGAAGTATAACTTTTTTTGCTGGTTTGCTGCAAACACAAAATTTACTTTTTTGTACGATTCCGAAGATGTAATATTTAATATTCTTTAGATTACATTGATTTAAGAACTACATATCTACATATTGATGATTATACAAACGTTTTTTAAATATTTTTGATTAGAAGGAGACATCATATTGTGTAGTACACTCAAAAAATTGTGTAATGTGTAGTATACTACACATTACACAATAACTTACGATTATTTTGAACACAGCATATGATTTTACGATGTTCATTATGCCAAACATTTAAATATGACTGCAATAATTAACTGGATTCCTTAAGTAAATATATACTAATTTTACGTATTAACCGTGGGTGGTGATTAGTTATTCAAAATAAATTTTTTCATTGAGAATTTTGTCAGATTTAACTTTAGTTTCTTTTATTATTGTTGGTTTTACTTTGTGTGTCCAGATGAAAGTATAATGCCGCACTAAGCATTTTCTCATTAGATATTCACTAAATTCATAGATCGGGTAAGTAATTGTTTACTTAACTTTTTGTGGTTGTTGGTGGAATGTAGTTTGTGACTTAACCATTTAAGTTTTAATTTTTTTATTTGAAAACGAAAAACTTTACTTTTATAACTTTTTCTACGTTTCTGCTTTTGTTTGTGTTTAAGGTGAATTTGCACATTTTGCATAACGCAGGTCACGACGGAAATCAACGGCCAACCACTTGCAATCTATCAATATGTTTTCTTTTTTAGTTTTTTTTCTTTGTAAAGGCACTTTTCGCGTTTTTTCCAAAATATAAAGAAACCCAACAAAACTAAAAATGTGAATGTGTATTTGAAACAGGGAGAAACAAACCCAAACTTTTTAAAGTGTTTCTGTGGTTTAAATTTAAAAAAAAATTAATATGTAACTAAAAAAAAAATGAAATCTGGGCTTAAAAAATATAGCGTTATGTACTTTAATTGATATATACACAGAAAAAATAAGACATTTTAAAACCAAGAAGTGAATTTTTAAATCTATCCAAAATTGTAATTGAAATTTTTAAGTACGATCCGTACTGAGGTTTTCTTAAATCAGGTCTATTTAGATAAATTCATAAAATCAAATGGAAAGAATTTGTTGATTTTGAATATATTTTAACATTTAAAAACACAAAGTGTCTAGATAGCGCTGGTGTTGCAGTTCGGAACGTCCCAGGTTCAAGTCCCAGCTACTGCAAGTATAGAAAAAAAAACTTAATTCTAAATCAAAAATAATATTGAATATAAATAAAATAAAAATTAAATGTCTGTTAAAGCTCCACAGGAAAAAGAGTGGCAATGGTAAAGTTTTTGTAGGAAATTTTTCCAAAGCAAATTCATCGAAGCCCTGGCTGTGTGTGCAGTCGCCCCATCTTGTTAAAACCACGTTTGCGAAAAGTACGTAGGATGAGCTCAAAGGCTTAGCAAAAAGAATTCTGTAGTCACCGTTGACATTCATCGCATGGCCTCAAGAATTTTCAAAAAAAAATCTCATGCGAGGATAAAGTACACCTGATCTGGGGTAATGCAATAGTTTTTGATGTTTCAGTCGAGGTTTGTGGGTTCTTTGAGACCAGTTCAATTATATGTGACTTATCATAACGCCATAACCATAGCCGTTGCCATAAAAACCAAAACTCAATTGGTTTCTAAGGTTATGGTTATGGCGTAATGGTAAGTCACCTATAATCAAATACAGTGTTGCCCATAAGTTTGGTTCGAACAGCTGTTTACTGTGGTATGGTTAAGTCACGTATAAATGAACCTTGCCGCTCCAAAAAACTGGGGCTTATAATGCGAAAACGCTCCAACATCGTTTCACAAAAAATTTTGCTTAAATAAAAGTCACTTTCTTTCAGTTATTGAACAATTTAAATTTTAAAAGGATGAAACTTTAGATCCTTTTTTAAAATTTCATGAATAATCGGTCTTCGGACCCCATGAATAATCGGTCTTCCCATGAATAATCGGTCTTCCGCATTGAAAGCCGCGGATTTTAAGGTAAACTGCTTTCAACCTGTTCAATGTTTTCGAAAGTCCTTGAAGATCGACTGGGACCTAGCCGTGGGACGTTAATAGCCGAAGCAGTAGCGCGAAATCCCTGCACCCACGAACGAATTAAATTTATACTCGATCCATCACGTACTGGTTGAATACTTTGAACAAAATTGTCAACGAACAATTACGTACGCAGTCTCCGCAGCGGACGCTCGATGCTCACTCAACCACTACGACATCGTGACTGAAAAATCCGCACCATCGATAATTTCGCACAGCTTATTACATTTTAAAATAAATATATTTAAAAATGTATATTTGCCATCAGACACCCTGTATGGAAAAATAGCGAACTTCCTGAGAAATAACCTGATATAGACTTTTTAATTATGACTCTAAACCACTTTTGTTGAAAATTACGTCAATAATAGTCGGCAACACTTTACAGACTATTTTCGACCTAAAATTAGACGCGTAATTTTTTTCAACTTTTTACTGATTTTTAAACAAAATATGTTTAAATACACACATTAAGATGTTTAACCATTTGTATTATATCAAATTCCACCCCTTACACGATGAAATTTTTTATAAAACTACTTCCACAAAATTTTATGTTTTTAGATAAGGGGGGGCCTTAGAAAAGTAGACAAACAAAAACTTAATGGAAGTAATTCATGAAAAGTTGATTCGTAATCTCAAAGAATATAAAAAAATTTTAAGAAATTTAATTTTGTGGCGAACCAAAATATTTCGGTAAGACTTTATTTACATAATGGAATAAATTATAAACAAACACTTTTTAAATTTAAAATAGATCTAACGCTTCGACCAAACGTTCAAGTTTTCGCTTTCAAGTTGATCACACATATTGTTTGTAGTACTCGTTCGAATTGACGGTTGTGACGTAGATGCCACAGACGCCTGAAAAAAAGAAAATTTATAAAAAATAACTATGGTCAGCTTTTTACTTGATCATCAGATTGAAAGACGACCTGAGTGAAGAAATTGATCAACAAGACACTTTTAAGTTCGAAAAGTGTAAGTGTGCAATTAAAAATTTGAGTGTAATGGAAGATATTCATTTCTAACAATCTATGGAGAGAATAATCAAGTTTCTGTTAAGACAAGCGCTTAGGTGAAGCCATTATGAAGAGAAATAGTTTTTTAAGAACCTGCCATAACTTTCCAAAAATTTATTAAAGATATCCCATCTTTATAAGCTTATGGGACTTAAAATCATTACACAAACCGATCTTAAAAAGGGGCAATTTATGAAAAGCATTTAAATTCTACCGTTTCAAATTAGCCACTGTGGATGTATTTTCATTGGGCTTTTAATAAGGCCAGTTAGGCAAGCCAATTTTTCTAAAGAAAGAAGATGTTAAAAACGATTACAAACAGACCTAGTTTTGCAAAAACAGTACAACAGACATATTTTAAATTATTTAAAAGTATTTTAACAGAAATTTCGCAGCAAACTTAAAAGAACCGATTAATGTTTCTAATTTAATATTTTATTTATTTTTTAACCTTCTTAGCAAGTTAGTTAGTGTTTTAATCTGAATCAGTTAAAAAAATTAGTTTTGTAAATTACTAAAAAATGGGATCCCGGGAAACCAAAAAAAAAAAAAACAAGAAATAAAAAAAACCTACTTGAAAGGCAAAAATTTAACATTTGGCCGCTAAGTAAATTAACAATGGTCAATGGTCTGAACTTGAAAACAAACGAAAACCAAAACAACCTTTTTTTTTTAAAAAAAGCGAAAAAGCATTAAAAAAGCACATATTCTTTTAAAATTTGCTCTTCCGTTGGGCATTGCTGATCTAAATACTCCTTAAAAAATAAAATTTTAAAGCTGCTCCTTATAGATCATATTAAATACCGTTAAAATTTTTGTTTTTTATAGTTTTTAAAAAGTACCGTTTCTCACTGGCTCACATTTCTGTACTTAATATATGCATTGTATGGACTCAGATTTGTGTCAATGGAAGAAAATTGGAATTTTGGCCTTACTGCCCTGCAACGTATTCGTAAAAAAATTATTCCTTGTTGTTGTCTTTTTAACTATTAATGTTAAAAAAAGTTAACAAAGTACTTGTCTAATATTGTGGTTAAATATGCTGACGCAATAATAAGTAATAAGAAAAAAAATAATAAAAAAGTTTAAGGAAAAATTAAAAAAGTCCACAATGTGTATTGAGTAATTGTTCCACATATGTCTCTTAACTTTTGTTCAGCAGAAACTAACAACCTTGCCATGTCCAAATAAGTTTTCGTAAACGATCAATGTTTATCATCATGCTTTCTAAGCGCACTACACCATAACTTAGTTAAAAATAGTTAAGAGGAATTAAAGTAAACAAAAGTCTTATACTTTTGTATTTATGTATATTTTGCTAGCACGCGGTTTTACAACTACTAACAGTTTTAACGCTACCGTGTAGTGATTTCATACAACGACTGGCGAAAAATAGAAGGAGGTATCATAAAGAAATAAAACTAGACACAAATATTTTAGCTGATAAATTTATAAACAGACTTAAAATTTAATCACTAAGACTTCAAGGATTCGGATCCTTCTTATACATATATCCTTAAAACTAAAGCTGCCATGACGCAGATAAAAAAATGGTAGATTATTAAAAATTTGGTTAAACATACATAGGATGTAACATTCTTTATGATTAGTGCAAACTTCTTTCTTCTTTGTACGCACATCAGTCATAAAATGCTTTATGATCTTTCATAAATTTGCTTTAATTTCAAGCAAGGATACGCCTGCTTTAAAAGCTTTCCTTATCAAAGAAGTTTAAAATGGTCAAAAAAATTCATTTCTGGTTTTAAAGAAAACCTCTAATTTTATTATTTTTAAGGATTCGTGTCCCTACCATGTATGTATCTTTAATTAAAAATATGTTCTAAAATAGTACATTTTTCATATCACAAAGAAAAATGTATTTATTATTTTTTTTTTTACTTGTTAATTCCTTCGAGTAATGTGAAGTGTTTGGAGTAAGTTTTAATTTTAATCATTTCAGTATTTAAAATCTTAAAAATTTTTAATAGATAAAAAACCGATATTTTATTAGTTTTTACAGTTTAGGTAATTAATATTTTAGCACTTTGGTGAGAGATGCAAATTAAAATATTTTATTGATTGGTTTAATCACTTTGGTAATTGAATTATTTTTTAGTTTTTTTTGTGTTCTTTAACTTTTTTAAAACTAGTGCAAAACGTTTAAAATATTACAATAGTTCGGAACCCTCACAAAAGTCTATACCAACAAAATTTTTCACATGTTCATAATATTATACCATCAAGTGCCAAACAGATAGCCACCATTAAAATATTTGCCAGAATAAGCATTTTGGGATATAACTCTTTGATTAACCGTATTCTCATAGTAGGCATTTACGCCAAAATCAAGTTAACTCCACTCAAAAGTCACCTTAACCTACCCACACATTTGTGCATACGGTGGTACTTAATACAAAAAAGAATTGTGGTGTAGGATGTTTTATAAACGAGCCTTACCGGCTGTAACTTTCTTACTTGATTTTTATTTCTTTATTTATTGAACCTATGACGATTGCATTTTTGCCTTTCTATCTTAAGTAAGTATTTGTTTTTAGTGGCCTTCTTTTATTTTGTTTAATTTTTTTTTAAGAGACTTTGTAACACACATTATAATTATGCAACAAAAATTTTAAAAAATAGTTAAATTATTACTAGATAAAAAAGTAACGCAGCTCCTTTTAATGACAATTGATCGGCAAATAAAATGCTGAATCAAGTAAATTAAGAAACGTTTTTACCGACCACACTGCCTTTTTTAACGATTCAGAAAATAACCAAAAAATCACTACCGCCATTATAATATTTACAATTATTATCAGCTTTACCAATAGTAATCACCTGTGGTAAGTACAAGGTGGGTCAAAAGAGAATATGCCGAGAATATTACCGCTGTTGGCAAGAATGTAGAGCTGTCGCAAGAAAAATCGACCAGACGCCGTGCCTCGCAATTAGCCATCAGCCGGTCGTCCTTAAGGCGAATTTCGGCCAAAGACGTGCACATGTTCCCATACACAGTCCAGTCCGTGCATCAGCTGTTGCCTGTCGACCGCCAAACGCGTGTAACCTACTCCCAAAACATCCTCAATCTCGAGGCCGAAGTGGAAGATTTTTCGACCAAAATCATAATGAGCGATAAGGCTCATTTCCACCTCAGTGGGTACGTGAACAAGCAAAACTATCGCTTCTGGGGCACCGAAAATCCACGAGTGATGCACGAGGAGCCATTACACCCACTCAAAGTGAAAGAGGTGCGCTTTTCACGCTATAAGAGTCACCTTGACATTTTTTTAAGGGGACGCCGCTGGGCCATGTTCGCCTAGTTTTTTCTGCCACAATTTAACAAACTAGGACTGGAAGACATGTAGTTCCAACAGAACGGAGAAACGGCACACACTTCGCGAGCCGAAACCGATATTCTGAAGGCGGCCTTCCCGGGTCACCTCGTCTCACCTCACTTGTAATGGCGCCAATTTGGCCGATATCATCTTTTCGACTTGACGAGTAAACTCTAAAGGCTCAAATAAACATAATCAAAAGACAGCATCGAAGTTTTTTATTTAGAAAAAAATGAAAGCCAAACAACATCGGATGTCTTCTTTCGGCCCACATTGTATTTGTCCAATAACAATAATTTTTTTTTATTAAAAATAGTAAGATTTTATTCCAAATAAATTTTTTTTTTTAAATTTTGTAAAATTGTTTATCTGTTTGCACAATTTTGTTTATAGGACCGAAATTAGTAAAACATTTAACTAAATCAAAAATTTTTTTTTCTAAAATCTGTCCTATAAATCAAGTTGTAATTTAAAAAAACACATTTCAAGGCACATTCAACCAGGTAATATTAAGAACCCAGCTGATTAAAATCAATTTGACATTTATATGAAATAAAAATTAATTTAATATGGAATTTTTAATTTTTCTGACATTCTACTGTTCAAACACAAAAAGCAAATGCAGAGGGCGAATTTTTTGAATTCGCCTTGAGTTTACCTAGTTGAATGTGCCATTTTGTGTTTGAACAGTAGAATGTCAGAAAAATCAAAAATTTCATATAAAATTATATAACGTTTTGTATAAATGTCAAATTGAATTTAATATTAATAATATTAACCCCTTGAGCTGGGTTCTTAATATTTCCTGATTGAATGTGCCTCGAAACAATTTTATTGGATTTTTAAAAAAATTTATTATGCCTATTATGCCTACTATTTCAGTAAAAAAATTATTTAGTGATATTCATGAAATCAATTATTAGGTGAACGCATCGCAGAGAGAATTTTTGACTCCCTTTTTTCTTTTATATATATATGGAGTTTGACAATACGGTTCAAATTATTTCCCCACCCTGTTGTTAAACTACATATATAAAAAAGAAAAAAGTTAAAGAGTCAAACATTTTCTCCCGAATGCGTTTACCTGATACGTAGTTTCAGCATGGTGCTATTGAATAAAATTTATTTTGATTTTTCGTTTATTTTGTTTAATATAAAAATCAGATAATTTTTTTTGTTTCTAATAAAATATTTTTTAAAAAAACTTATAATTTTTAAAAAAATGTTTGTTTGAATAAAATTTGTGGAGATTTTTTTAGGTAGAAACCAGGGTATACAAATACAGGTAGAAGTAAGGCGAATTCAAATAATTCGCCCTCTGCATTTTCTTATTGTGTTTGATAAAGTGAATGTCAAAAAAAATTTAAATTTCAAACAAAACTAATAAATCTGACAATCACTTTCACAAAATATCAAGGCAAATTCATAATCAGTTGGCTTCTTAACACTACATGTATTAGTGTACCCTGGTAGAAACGTCCATAAAAAAATTAAAAAAAGTTACCATATGAATTGGAAATAGATATTTATGAAAAAAGTAAAATTTTTAACTAGTAATACGTTATATAAAAACGGTTTTTACGTAGTACAAAAAACGTAAGATCAGCTGTGCGTTTATCTGAACATGTTTTTAGAGTGTAAACATCAAAATAAAATTTTTAAATCAAACTAGAACTACTTTAAAAAATGTTAAATCAGGGGACAAAAAACAAAAGCTAATAAAAACAGCCAGGACTCCTACCATAAAACAGCCTTTGAAATACTCTTATTTGCATGGCAATGAACAAAAAAAAAAAAATAAATAATTAAATAAAAAAGAAATAAATAATTTTTTTTAAGCTTCATTTTTAGTTTAGTGCACAGGTTTATTCACATTCACCTTATCAAACATTTATTCAAACACTATAATGCAATAAAAACTGTTTTTATTCCAAGAAATCAAACTGAAAAATAAGAAAAAAAAATATATCAAAATAAACAAAAAATACCAACACTAAACTGCATACAATTTTATTTAAACAAGTAATAAAACTATAAGTTTGATTTATAACATATAAAAATTATATTTTTATTATAAGAACTTAACTTGTAGAGGGTAAAACAGAGCTTAATAGTTCCCAGGCTTCCTATTTGCAAAATCACGACCTCTTGCATTATACTCGTTTTTTTTGGCAACTACAACTAAATTCCAACTTTAAACTATATCTTCCTAATAAGACCACCTACAATGATATCTGTCATAAATCAATGCATTAAAAACATAATGACAAAAGGTTAACGATTTACTTAGTTTGAATCAATGTTACTCTTAAAACAGTTTATTGTCGTTCTTACAAGCGTCTGTCCGCCTAAATAAAGTTCGGTTAGCTAAAATGCCATTTAATAATAAAATAACAATTTGGCATCTTAAACTGTGATTTAGTGCAAAAAATATTTTAGTATTTTTCTTCTTTTTCCTTTTTTGGCTACAGATAAGAAATTTAACAGGCTTGGTTTAAAGTAAGAATAAAGTTACATTTAATTGTTCGAGGTTTTGGCAAAACAATCTATGAAAAGTACTAAAAGTAAAAAAATTTAAACAAACATGATTTACAATTAAAAATGAAATAAATTGTTCTCACACAGTCAAAATCAGTAAAATAAAGCAAGATATGGCATAAAAGGTTATTTTTTTAAGGTTAAGGTTAATGCAGACGTCATGTCCTTTGCAACATGTTCTGACGTTGTCATAAACATTTGCAAATCTATCAAGTGTACAAATTGAGCCATATACATACATTAATTATAATGTCAATTAAGTCTTTTATGTCAATTTTTTGAAAATATTTACTTAAATGCTTATATACTTAGAACGTTTGTTCCATTAGCCGAGTTGATTTCAAGGCATTTCGATCTTTTGCGCTACTTCTCCAATTTCTGAGATGTCTTTCTCTACTTGATCCTTTCATCGGAATTTCAGTCTTCCTCTTTTGCGTGATCGGTCACCAGGTTCGCAATTAAATGACTTTTTAGCTGAAGCATCTTAATTCGTTCTCACAATATGGCCTTGTCAACGTAAACGTTGAATTTATGAACCATGTGTGTCAACGTAAGCTCACGGTTCATATAATTCCGGTATTCTCTGTCACCGGAGATTGGTTTATAGATTTCCTGAAAAATTATCCTCTCGAAAACGCAACGCACTATCTCATCTGCTTTGCAAGTACCCATGCTTCAGAATCATATAAAAGCACAGTTAGTATCAGTGTCTTGTAGAGAGTGGTTTTTGTTTGTCGGTAGGTGGATTTGCTTTTAAACTGCTAACTTAAGCCAAAGTAGCATTTATTGGTCAATACTGTTTGTTTTTATCCCAAAACTTATGATGTTTGTTTTCTTAATGGCAGTGTCGAAGTAGATAAAATCGTTAACAATTTCCAGGTTGTAGTTTTCAACTTCCACTGTCTGTCCAAGTCTACTAAACGTCTTGTGCGTTGATAACATCAATTTGGTTTTATCTGCATTTACTGCCAGACCCACTTTAGCAGATTTTTTCTCGACTTTTCCAAAGGTGGAAGTTACTGCTCGCAATCTTCGCCCCATTATGCCGATATCGTCATTTGCGCCTCGTATAACCTTTTCTAAGAGGATGTTAAAAAAATCACATGAAAAGCTGTTTGATTGCCTGAAACCTCATTGAATACTGAGAGGCTCAGAAATATTCCCGCCTATATTACCTGAAGACTGCATATCAGCTAAGTTCATTCTGCAGAGTCGTACAAGTTTCGCAGGTATAACAAGCTCGGAAAAACTAGAAACACCTTTAAACAAATAGATGGTTTGTGCCGATCTGTCTTTTTTGGTTTCTTTCCAGGATTTGGCGTATGGAGCTAACTTTCAAATCTTGGGGTATGCGTTCTTCTATCCAAATAAGCGTGCCGCCTCCGGAAATACATTTTTCAACTGGCAACCCATCGGCTCCTGCTGCCTTGTTGTTTGAAAGCCGGGTAACGGCCATTCCGACCTAATTCTGGCTTGGTGGTATGCACTCAATACAGTCTTTTGGGATTGTTTCTGCGGAATCTTCATCTTCACCAAATACCAGCAAGCGTGTAAAATAGTTTTTCATATCCTCAACACGCTATATGTTTTAGTTACCAGATTGTCTTTTTCATCTTTGCAGGAGAATGTACCTATAGCAAAGTCTTCAGTTCGATATTATACTCTTTGGTAAAATTTTCGACTTCATTCTGACTTCTGAATATCTAGACACACTCGCCTTCACTAGACGCTTTTCCTCTCTCTTTTTCTCTCGATACCTTTCCTTCGCAGACGCGTTGCTGCTCACCGCAGTATTGCCTTGTATGCCGCATTATTCGTTTCTGTAGCATTACGACACATTTGGTCGTACCATGGGTTCTTTAGGAAAGGCTTTTGGTACCTAAGTATGGATATTGCGGCTTCCTTCATGAAGTTAGCATTGCTTTGCTACTGCTGCAACATTTTCGGGGCAAAGAGTGCTTTCTTGAAGCAATTGAGTCAATCGAGCGGAGTAAGACGTTGCTGTTTGTTGTGTCTGCAGCTTTCCGAAGTCAAGCTTCCGTGCTGGGTAAAATCGTACGTTTCTCGGCACATTTAGACGGGTGCGAAATTTTGCTGCAACAAGGTAGTAATCGGAATCGATGTTCGCTTTTCGGCTCGATCGTACGTCTTACACACAGGATGAATGTCTTCCGTCTATCACAACATGTCCAATCTTGTTCCTCCTGTTTTGATCTAGTAACGGTCAGATTTCAAAATCTGGTGCTGCTAACTACCTATTATTTTGCTGCGGCGAAGTCTTCTAGCCTCACACCGTTACCGGATGTTTCCTCATGGAGGCTGGAGGATGTTTCCGACTGTTGGACCAAAAATATTTTCCCTTCCTATTTTCGCGTTAAAATCTCCTAGGACGATTTTAATTTCATGGTCGGGGCAGCGGTCAAATGCTCTCTCTAGGCGCCCGTAAAGTATATCTTTGGTCTTTTCGCCTCTATCTTCGGTCGGGGCATGGGCACAAATAAGACTCATCTAAAAGAAATTGGCATTAATACGATTTTTTTAAAATAGCAAATGGTTAACTTTTCTACAAAAATTGCAACTTCAACTTGCTAACATTTAATAAAAATTATTTTAGTGCAAAAAATATAAAAGTATTAATTAATTAATTTTTAAAATTTTGTTTAAAATTATGTATTAAATATTATAGGGGTAATATTTAAAAATTTTTATAATTTATTTGTTATTATATTTTTTATATAGTAGGTAATACTAATTTAATTTATTTATATATACATACATACTTGTGTATAAGAAAAATGTACTAGATTTATTAACTAATAGACCATTTTCAAAAACTTATTTAATTAATTGCCATTTCCTTATCTGGTTTAAAGTTGTGACTAAAAAAAAGATGAAATAGTATACATAAGGTTGAACAATCTCTTAACAAATCTTTTATTTCTAAAAAACTTAGGTTTTTTAAAAAGAATCAAAAACGCAGTTTAATTATTAAACTCTGTTCTGTTTTTAAAATTGGCTTTTGGGTAAATGAATTTTCCATGTTATGGTGTAATAAATTTAATAAATTCCTGTTCATTTTCATTGGCCACAGTTTAAAATAGCATAAATATTAAATACTAATGCAAAAACTTAAATGTTACAATCAATACTAAACTACAATATGAAGTTCCATTGACTGTTTCTGACCTACGTGCGATATAAACTGCAATAACTGAATAAAAAAAATCATGTGTATTTTCAGAGTCAGTGTTTCTAAACTTTTACCATAATGTTTAAAATTCCCGAATTTATCTTTACAGTTAATTTAATATATAATTGTATATGTAATATTATGCCGACCTTACAATTTGTATATCAAGTTGCTTATTGAAAGCTTTTGTTTACATATTTATGTATGTTGGGTGCCCCGGTAGATCAGTGGTAAGTGCACGAGTCTACCAGTCTGGGGGTTGTGGGTTCGACTCCCACCCTGGTAAGTTTGCTTAATTTTCTGTTATTTTTTTCTTTCTTATCCTTTTCTAAAATTTCTTCTTTCCTTCCATCTTAACCTATTCTATCTGCCTCTTCAGGTAACACAAAGGGACCGAATTAATCGGACCCAAGTGAGCTGTATCCTTTCTTTCAACGGCTGCCTGTTCTACCTAACCTAACCTAACCTATTTATGTATGTTTTACACATCTACCATAGTCCAAGGAGAAGTAAGTATGTAATATTATCAACTTTAAGTGCTTTTAATTTAAAATTTTAGTCATAAAAAAGATAATGTAATACTTTAATGCCTTAAATATTTGAATTTTCTTCAGTTTTTTATTAATGGTTATAACATGTCTTTTATCTTACTGACACAAATACTAATTCTGGCTTCTAGTTGTTGTACGTACTTAAACACAGAAAATCTATTACCTAAAAATTTTTATGGTTATACATAAAGTTTTCTTTTATTTGCAATTGAATCCAATCAAATAATTACATCAAAAATACATTTTAAATAGGGAACGCGACACACTTTCTCACAGAAAAGAAATATGTTTAATGTTGTCTTTTTACAAAATAACTTTATTTTTAATTAAACACACAAAATTTTTTGTTTATATTAATATTTTAAGTTATCTGATTACAACAATCGCGGTGTACCGATAAGAAATTGGGTTTTATGATAAGGAACGTGACATTAATTATATATTACAATTAAACAAAAAAATTAAACCTTATTCGTCAATTTTTCAGTAGTTTTCTATAAAACTTTATTAACTTGTTATTGGTGGAAGGAAACAATAAAATAAACTGTAAGCAATCAATAGAAAACTACTGAATAAAAAATACTATTAAAGGTTACAAAGGTTACAAACACATGCATGCTTACTTTGTAAGTAACAGCTCTTTAAATTAACATTAAGCTCACCATTACATTAAAATTTAAATACAATTATATTAAACTGTTAAAAAAACATCTTTGCAAACATAAAAAAAAATTCGATCACAGTAGACCTTCCGCTGAGAATGCCAGCTAGGAGTTGTGCCCCTTTTTTTACCGCTAACAGTTGAACTTTTTGTACTACTTAAGTTTTATAAAAGTCACAAAACCAGTACGCTTAGAATAAATGTCAAGAGTTTCCCGCAGGGTATAGTGACTCAAATGGGCCACCAATTTATCCAGCGTACTAAGATAGTGCTTTATGAGCGACCACCAAAAAAGTTTGGAAACATACAAAGTGTACCAAATACATTTAAATTTATATAAAAAATATTAAAATACCTATTCAATAAGCAAAATGTTCTTAAGAATTTAAGTTAAGACTCACTGCTTTATCTCCTATTTGTAACTTTTTGTACGCAAACGAAATACCTTATACTTTTATGCAGATCTTGGACGCATTTATATCTGGGCCACACTTAAAAACTGTTATGCCAAAAGCAAATTACTGTATGCAAATTTTAGCAAAAAAGGTAAATAAATAAAAAAACAAAACAAAACTTCTAGCATCGTATGAGTCGAAAGAAAAAAATACAAAAATGAAACAAATTAAAACACTAAAAAATTCACGCAGGCTCAAATTGTATTTTTAATACTATTCGCATGGTGATAGAGCCATATCTGTCTATCAGTTTGGCCGTCTTTGTGTATGTTGGATCTAGTTTCTAAAGTCACTCGGAAAGCGCTTTAATATTATATAATCAGAAGTTTCACTGAGATCATTGTTTTTAAATAAGAAAAAAGAGTTCACTTCGGCTTGAGATATAGGCAAAAACCCAAAAAACCTATTTTTTTAGGGCAAAAAACGGGCATATATCTACATATATAAATCTCAGTAAATACAGCCACTCTTACCACAAAACTTGGTACGGCTACTTTAAAGATGTGAACCAAAATAAGGAATTTTTTTTGGATAGGAGCTAGGAAAGTGGTGCTCCTCTTACAATTGCACAAAGTTTCTGACATATTTCATGCGCTTAATCTGAGAAACTACACGGAAAAAACTTCACAAATTTTGTTCAAACAAACAGTTTTTTTAAATTGTAAATTTTTTCATCTGCTTTTTATGTCAAACAAAATAAAAAAAATTTTTACTGAAAAAGTAGGAATTTGTTTCCAAATAAATTTTTTTAAATCTAATATAATTGTTTATCTGATTTTTAAATTTTTTGTATAGATTTCAGAGAAAAATAACTGGGACAAATTTCATCAAAATATCTTCACAGCTGTGACATGTAATTTGATCACAAGTACTCAAAAACACCCAGTCTGATTGACGGATGGACGGACATATCTTATATATGTAACTCAGTTTGGATTTCTGATTTGATTGGTCACAAATGCATAACACTCCTACCACGAGTTGTTTTTGCTCAAAAATGTTAAAGTTCAATTTACATAATTTTTAAATATTTTTTGCAAATTTTCCTTTTCCTCTCTGGCAACACTCTTAAACAATTAGTTTGCGTTTATGCTCTTATCTTGAATACATTATTTTTGCTCCACTTATGTCAAGTGATAAACACTGCAGTTGATTTGGTATTTTTATTTTTACCACCCATGATTTGTAACTGGTTGTAATTACAAATTTGCATTTGAGCTGCATACACGACGATATAAGTTTGTATGGTATTGTCCTGGTTTTTTATATATAAAGTAAAATGTCGATCATATTTTGAGCTGTGGGTTGAGATTACTAAATAACTCAAAATGCAAAAATTTATGTTTATCTTTATTGAAAACTTAATTTATGAACGTCTTTCTATAAAGAAGAAGGACAAGGGTATGGACAAGGCATATATCCGTATGAAAAATTGGAAAACTGCTTGACTTAGTGTTTAGCGAGTATTTCAACGTTAGTGCTCCTTAATAATTTTTTTTTATATTTGATATGCAGTCTAGATCAACAGAGTTTGAAATGTGCAAATATATCAGTCTTGTGTGTCAGTCATAGCAGAAAAAATTTGTGTATAATTTTACATATTTATGTCTTAATCGTTTTGGTTTCGGCCCTTTGAATTAAACTGATTTTTGTACAGAAGCTTACATTAGTTGGAACTGCGTGTGCCCTAAACCAGGGCAGACTGGGACCTCCGCTTGTAGGTCAGTATTGCAGTCAAGGCATTTGCCAGATTTCCATACAATCCCAACTATCTATCTGATATCAGCGCAATGCAATTAGCCTTTACCTTCACTTTTTAGAATTTTTTTTACCAATTAGTACTTTCAAATGCTTAAAACTTTTTGTAGCTGTGTAATCTGCAAATAAGATAATAAGAACACATAAATAATATAGTGTTACCCAACTTTGAGCTTTATTTTAAAAAATGGTTTGTTTTACGTAAATATATTGTATAAATGATTTTTTACAGTTTATTTGTTGTGCAATTATAGCAAGAACGAATAAAAACGTGAAAGCATAAAAAATTTTTATTTCGGGTCAGAAATGATATCAGGGCCAATACATATATGTATGCAAAATTTTGTGGTGATAAAGTAATATTGTGGCAGTTTTAGCCTATAATGCTTATTACGGGAAAATACTTGTATGGGGGTCGTTCATCACAAGTCTCAAAATATCAAAAAGCTTAGCTTATACGCTTAATTTTATCAAAATCAAAAATCTTAATATCAAATCAAAAATTTTAATATTAACAAGCTTTAATTTGTTTTTCAGTTTTATATTTAAATATCTACTTCTATTATTTACAATACTTTACATATTTAAATTTTCACATCACAAGAAGACACTTTAATGTTGCAAAAAATTTTAAGATTAACATCTTCACTATAATTTTCTTTGTCAGAAACTTGCTATAAATAAGAAGGCAAACATTATGATTGTAAACATTTTTTGTTAGTTCGTTCAATTAACATAATCACACAGTTGGGCACCACTAGAGTATGCTAACAAGGGTCTTCTTTTTCCCGAATTTTTTTTTGCGTCTCGGGAAACAGAATAATATAAATCAATTTTCAGAAAAATGCACCTCTACATTGTAAGAAAAATGTTTAGGTTGTACTATTACTTAAAACACGGGTTTAAAAATTATGTAAAAGAAGAATGTATATACTATACATACTGTTATAAGGCTAAGGTATCCAGAAATCAAAGAAATAAAACATAAAAGAAATGAGATCAAAGAAAAATTTATTAGTTTACAAAAAAAAACTTAAAAAGTTCAGGCTACGTCTGCTTATTCTGCATTGATAGTTTTATCTGATGTTCTTTTTCTAGCATAAACTTCAATTACACTGTGTGTAATTTTTTAAGTCATGGAAAAATAACCATATTCGGACATCACTACGTGAAAGAAGACCAAAAAAGAAAAGACCCGTGTCTCCCAGTTTTGCCCAAAGTCATGCACTTTTTTTGTTATGGGCCCCCAAAGATTTGGGGCCTTTTTGCCATTTTTGCAAAAAGTGATAATTTTCTCAGGCTCATATCTTGCAAGCCGTTCGGAATTTTAATTTACTCTTTGAGGCAAAGTTGTAGCCCTTTTTAAAAGGAACAAAAGTAATGAACATAAAAAATTAAAAAATAAATAATTTTAAACAAAAACCGCAAAAAACTTTAAAAAACTCAAATTTTTTTTACCTTTTTTCCCCTGTTCAGGTCCATAGGTAGCAAACCGTTCAAAATTCAAGGAAACAGTCAACTACAAAAATTTACCTAACATCCCAATAAACAACTTTGTAGAACATATAAACTTCCTACGAATGAGTCTTAACACCGTTTAGATAGCGCTTAGGTAGCCGCAAAAGTTAAAAATTTCCCCAAAATGTATGTACATACATGTAGTTATGAAGCTATCTCTTCCTTACGTTTAATCAAATTGCCTTAATTACATATACTGTATCTGTCTTTTGTGTAATAGAGAACTCTAGTGCATATAAATATGTGTATATGCATGTGAGATAGCCGCGAAAAGTCTTGGAACTTAAACAGGTAGGCAAACATTAAAATTGCTGGAAACCCTAAACAACAAAATACATCATACACAAATCGCAATAATGATCGTTAACGGCCTTTAATTAAATTATGTACATACTTTTTTTTATTGCTTTGTTATTACTTTTTAATAATTATTGCTTATACAAACAATAAATTACCTACATATGTACCTACTACCAATTTTTTTAATAAGTGAGGACAATTCAAAATAAAATAGCAATTGGATAAATTTAAAAAGAAGAAATTATTGCACCCAAACTTATCAAGAAATCAACTACAAAAATTTACCTAAGATTTCAGTAAACAGCTCATGCGATCACGCACCGATCGCACACGCGTCAAGGAACGCAGATCACAATATAAAAGCGACGCGACTCTCACATCGAGGCATTACACAGCACGACGTCAACGAGATCTCAGCGGTGAAAGTTATAGAGAAAGTTCTACAGCATAATTCGCACACAACATTGGCAACTGACAATTTCAATATGCAGTGTAAAAAGATTTATTTCTTTTGCTACATTTGCGGTCATCAAATCAGAAAAAATAATTCTACAAGATTTCAAAAGGAAAAGAATCTTTTAACTAATGAATTTAAAAGAGCATATAAGTCATTTTTGGACGAAATAGATTTGACCGGTGAAAATTACACACCTAACGCAGTGTGTCGCAAATGTTATAATAATCTCATAGCATGGTTGAATGGAGGCAAACATAGTATGAAATATTGTAAGCCGGTAAACTGGATTAATCGTCCAGGTGATCATGATGCAACCAGTTCTTATGCATGCGTTAATTACCCAAATAGACGTGATGAGAAGAACAAAATTTATAAAGCAACTGTAACAGCCACACTACCAGTGCTTGCACCTGAAAATTTTGTATTCCCAAGGCCGCAAACTCCAGATCGTAGGAAAAAATTTACAGAAATGACTACAGTAAGTGGTGTTACTAATCGAGATCGATTTGATACCGACTATGAGCCCCAACAGGGAAGAGATGGACCAAAACTAATAACTAATAAAAAATCAAATGGAAAAACGGTACAAAGGCAAAAAATTCGACGCATTGCTTGCAGAGGTAATATCAATTTTATTGTTGCATGGTCTTGTATTATTTTTGATTTCTTTTCTAATTCATTTTAGGTATGTTAGTGGAGTCACAAGATAACCCTTTATGATGTTAATTAGGTATGTGAAAAAGAAAAAGCTAATGATGGAAAGCAGTCTGGAAGCAACGTGCCTGTGGACACCATAAGTTCTGAATCAGCGTCAGATTCGGACGACGATTTGGATCCTCAACTTAAGATAGCGCGATTTGCAAGTACAGAGACATCAACGAATATTTTTTTTATTATTTTTTTGTAATAGACAACACAGTATCTCAATGTTGAAAAAAATAAAAAAACCAATGAAATTCAAAAACTTTCGTAAAATTTTTAACTTTTGCGGCTACCTAAGCGCTACCTAAACGGTGTTAAGAATCATTCCTAGGAAGTTTATATGTTCTTAAAAGTTGTTGACTGGGATGTTAGGTAAATTTTTGTAGTTGACTGTTTCCTTGAATTTTGAACGGTTTGCTACCTATGGACCTGAACAGGGGAAAAAAGGTAAAAAAAATTTGAATTTTTTACAGTTTTTTGCGATTTTGGTTTAAAATTATTATTTTTTTAATTTTTTATGTTCATTACTTTTGTTCCCTTTAAAAAGGGCTACAACTTTGCCTCAAATAGTAAATTAAAATTCCGAACGGCTTGCAAGATATGAGCCTGAGAAAATTATCACTTTTTGCAAAAATTGCAAAAGGCCCCAAATCTTTGGGGGCCCATAACAAAAAAAGTGCATGACTTTGGGCAAAACTGGGAGACACGGGTCTTTTCTTTTTTGGTCTTCTTTCACGTAGTGATGTCCGAATATGGTTATTTTTTTTCGTGTTGCACTGTGTTACTGTAGAATGACATCATTAGGCAAAAATTCAATTTTGTTACATACTTAGTATGTGGTGTTTATTAATTAATTACTAATTTTATTTCCCGTGCGCTGTTTTTTCAATTCCGGAATTCCCGCACAAAATTCTCGGGAGAGCAAGGAATAAAAATTAACAAATTTCCCGCGAATTTTCGGCACAGAAACTCCCAGGAAAAACTCTAATGCTAACGTAAATACATATGAATGTATATATTATATGAAAATAGCTTTTAACTTAAAGATCATACAATTTAAAAATATTAAGTAACAGCAATTTAAGAAGTAAAAAAAGAAAAAAAATTTGGGAAAATGAAATATAATCAGTTTTACATCACATACCAATAATTTCTCTAACCCGTTATATGCAATTATAAAGTTACAACATTATAAAATCATGGTACGACAAATGAAATGTTACTTCAATATTATTTATGAATGTTTATATGAATATTAAAAGCGACCAATATTAAATTTTCAATAAAGTGAAAAGCGCTTAAAATATGTTCATTTACATACAAAACAGGGTTATGCTTTACTAAATGTGGCTCGAAAAATGGTGATATTTAGTTTTCTTACAAAGTGGGCTTTTAGAACTTAAGATAACCGTTAAATATTTATCAAGAAGTTGAGCGTAATGTAGTTTTTTTATAACCTGTAGTTTATTAATTTGTTTAGTCTATGGGATAATCTCTACAAAAAGAGCAAAAGGAAGATTAAAAATTATAATAAACAATACACAACAGCGACTATTAAAAATATTAGTTTACTGAATTGGAGTGTAAAAGAATCCCCATCTTTATAACATCCAAAGTTTTATTAAAATCGCTAAACAGATACATCTTCTTTAATCTCATTACAAGTTCTACGAAAGGGTTCAAAGTTGGTATAAATTGAACGGTAATATGTGATATTTTAAAAATTGTAATTTCTACTTAAACTAGTAGGTATATTTTAATTGGCTCATTTTAACCGGAAGGTAACGCTTAACACACTTCTACAGCTTTTCAGCTTTGGCAATTTAATGAGTGATAGTCGTTTTTCGTATGATGCCAGCCTTGTATTAGGGTCCCAACCCAGGCCACGAAGACCAAATAACAAAAACTGAATTTTAACGAATTCGATTTTATTAGAATATTCCATCCCATTGAATTTTTTTGGAGTTTTCGTAATAGGCTCTCATTATCTCATAGGCTACAAAGTCATAGGGTCGTTACAACAGAATAATTACTTTTTTGTAAGGCCATTAATAACCAAAAACAGAATTATGAAATAGATTTTGTTAAACATTTTTAGTTTTCAAAATCCTAAAATTTATTTTAACTTTTAGTTAGTGCTTGGTAACTACTTAGTTTATTGTTTTTGTAAACACATTTGTAAGCAGAGGTCGTGAATTTCGGGACAACTTAAACAAATATAATCCGTTATTTGTTCTATAGGTAGCAAGTGTTTCTTAATCTCCAATATTATTTGCTAACTTACTAGGTAAGTAAAGGTTTTGCATGGGAAATTCCAGAATCGGCCAAGCAAGAGTGTTACACCTCTGTTTGGCTATGTACGGATCCAACAACTCCTTAGCCCACCGCTTAACAAATTCAAGTACACCAGCAACTTTATTTGCCATTGACACAATGTGACTTCTAAAGCCCAATTTCATATCTAAAAGAATTCCTAAGTTATTAATAGAATTCAAATGCTTAATAACTGCGTTGTTAAAAGCGTTGTGGCTAATTATTGGAGATGATTTTGTTAAAATCATATATTTAAACTTTTTGTCATTGACTTCCATTAAGTTTTCTTTGCACCAGGTTGTCAAGTTATTTATATTTTTCTCTAAGAGCAACTTTCGGTCTTCATCTTTAAGAGCAGTAAGTATTTTTACATCATTTCCATACATCAGTGTATTAGAGAATTCAATTACATCAGAGGATCATTTATAAAGAAAGTGAATAATAAAGGACCGAGATGAATACCTTGATACTCGTATAAAATCAATAAAATAAGAGTGCTTATCACGAAACTGAGTAATTTATTTTATTTCCTTAAGGTATGACTCGAGCAATTTTAAAAGCGATTTACAGAACCAAAGCTTATGTAAAACAAGATCATGATTCTCTTTCTCAAATGCCTTGCTTGAAATTAATATACATATATTGTTGAACCAGACTTAAAAATTGTAATAAAATACAATTTTTTCTAAACGGGTGTAAATTGGCTCATCTTAAGGGAAATATTAAAAATATAAATTAACGGAGTGCACAGAAGACGAGAAAAATTCTTTAAAATACAGCTAGGGATCCCATCTGACCAAGCAACATTTGAATTTTTTGAATTTTGTAAAGAAATGCTCTTAAAAAGGTTCTCTGTGTACAAGTAAGAAAATTATTGTCGGTGGCATAAAGATAAACATGTTTGCAAGATATTGTGAAGGCGCTGTAATGTTTAAGCCATTTATGGCGTACAATGCTTATTTCGGGAAAACATTTGTATAGAGGCTATATCAAAAAACTAATTAATCACACTATTGGTCAGTATTTAGCATAAAGTTAGACATATGAGCAAAGTCTTATCAAGTTAGAGTTATGCCCTGAACACAACTGGAACGAACGCCGAATTTTTCGTTGCGAATATTCGTCTTAAAAAATAAAACACATTTGTGTATATGAAAATGCACACAAACAGTGCGTAGACTAAAATTCGTCATGCGTAACAAACTCTGCGATAGGTTTATTTCTATTTCTTACGCAGACGAACGACGAATAATTTGGCACAGAGTGACCATTTTTCTTTTATTTTGTTATTAAATAATGTTTTTTTATACTTTAAGAATAATTTTCACTTTTTATTTGTTGCATTAAATACAATTAGTGTATTTTAAGTGTTGTATTTATATATTTTTTAAATAGTTTTTTTTATTTATTATTTTTTTCAAATATTGCTTCTTTTTTAAGAAATATGGTCTCTCTATCATAGCTGTTTTATTCGTTCTAAATGTGTTTCACTTAACGAATTAACGCAACGAATTTTAACAGACGAATTCGTCGTGTAGTGCGAAATTCGTCGTTCGTCCCAAATGTGTTTAGAGCATTAATGGTTATTTCAGTTATATGTGCCAAATTTCATCAAAATTGTAGCGTGTTCACTAGATTACATGAACACCCCGCCAGACAGACAGACGGATGGACGGACACGCTTAAATCGATTCAGGAATTGATTTTGAGTAGATCGGTATACTTAAAGATTGAATCAGACGTGACTTAACCGTAACGCCATAGCCATAACAATTGAAAATGCAATTGGTTTCCGATTGGGTTCCAATTGAATTCAATAGGATTTCAGTTGGATTTTCAATAGGAAAGGTTATGGCGTTACGGTTAAGTCACGTATAAAGCAACCTTAAAGGTTGGTCTCAGACCATTACTTTTGGGCGTTTTTAACATCTGCACAAACGCATAGTACCTCTACCACTTATATGGTATTATGACATGTTTCATTGTGTGTTAAAAAATGTTTGCATTAAATTCGGTGGCATTTAAACTTCATTTAAAAGTAAAAAAAATCTTTTAAGAAACAAATTCTTACCTCCAAGTAATTACTTCAAAAAAAAACTCTAAAATTTTACAAAATTGCAATATACAGCATAAGAAGATATAATATATTAAGCATAAAATCAATTCTAAAATGTTAAAAGGCAATTGCAAATTACACATGCTATTCATATCTCCTGTAACAAATACGATTTATCCTAAAAACGTTAGTCTTTCAAGGAAAATTACAAAATTATGGCATCAACACCCGCAAGTGTAAAACTGAAAATAACTACAACAACAAAAGTACTAAAAACAAAAATACCGAAAACTGATGAAAAACTACCAAATCCATAAAAAAAGAAAAAAAATCAGTTTTAAGATGTTTTGGGCTATAATCGCATTAAAAATAGCGCAAGCATAAATAATATCTGATGTGGTGAAGTCCAATGAAGAGAGGGAAAAAAACTACGATGAAAAAATCTTTTCCCCTTTTTAAACTTTACAAATAGATTGAAAGTCAACAATTGTGGTTGGAACTATAACATGAGCGGCAATTTATAACAACAACTAAAACAGTAGAAAAGTCAAAGTTTTAAAAAAAAATTACAAAAATGATGTAAAATAATAGATAAATCATGGAAGTTAAACTTTGGCAATTTTTTAGTTTAGTTTGGTTGTTGTTGTAGTATTTCGTTTATTATTACAAAAACCAAAAATTTCACCCCTAAGGTAATATGAAATCAAAACTTAACCAAATTTGATTTCTTTTTAGGCGCATGAAATATAACAAAATGAGCGTTTATACATATGTAGGTACACATACATAAATAAAGTGTTTGTAAATGAACAAATTTGTATGTAAGATGTACATACATTTGAATAGTGAAATAAAAAACGCAAAGTTCAAAAATATATTAGTTTTAAAACTCATAACTTATTTAATTTCAAATAAGTTGGTGGTGAATCGCAAATTCTTTTACACAGTAGATAATAATAACTTTTACAATAAATAAAAAAAAAAGATTAGAAATAATTGTAAACGAAGTAGGGGCATAATGCGTTTGTGCAAATGTTTGTAACGCCCAAAAATAGTTGCCTGAGACCCACCTTCTTAGTACAACGATCGCCTCAGAATCACTTCTTCAGTCGATTAAAGTATATACATATGTGAGTCTGGCCATCCTTCGGGTCATGCATTTATATTTTAAACAAATTTTCACGTGTTAATGACCCTATGCCACCAAATTTTACGCTGAATTTTATGATTATGGGATTGGACCAGGATATTGGGGTGGGTTGTGAGCCGACAAGACCACAAACTTGTGTATGCAATGAATTGATAGCGACTTGGGTAAAAGCCAAAGTGGATCAAAACTGGGGGGATAAGGCTGATTGGGGGACTCCAGGGTTATGGGGCCCAGGCTGGATAGGAGGGGTACTTACCTGCTGCTTAAGGAAAGCAGGAGGTCCTGAGGGCTAGAAGAAGATAACGAGATTGTGGAATACCTTGTCTGTCACTGCCTTAGGCTCCAGATCCTCCGGAAAACATCTTAGAATTCATCAGAGGGCTTTTGTGGCTGGGTAAATAGGTGGTTACAGCGCCTGCGCGTGGCGCTTTTGACTTTTTGCTGACGGCGATTTTGTCTTATTTTCCTACTTTTTAACCGTTTTACTTACAATTTTTTCTTTATCATCTTTATTTTTTTCAACTCTTTTAAAGAAATTTACAATGGGCCAACAGGCCTCTCTGTGAAGTTTGTGAATTGACTTCACAACCACCCTTCGTCCCATATAAACCTCACTTACGGTCACGTGCTTTTAATTTTTTTAATTAAAAGTTTGTGAAATGTTCAACACACTGTACAACAACATATACATTTTGATAGAGGAGTAAAAAGTACAAATTTGCTATCGCAGGTAAAATAATAGAGATATTGGTGAATTTTTAGTTAAATTTGAACTATTTTTTTAATGCTAAATTTTTAGGTACCTTAGAATAAAATTTTTTAATAAATGCGTAATAAACTCTGAGATCTTAGTTATTTGTCTTATTTCTTACTTTCTGGTTTAATGTTCGTTTTCGTATATTCAGAGACTTATAGCAAAATTTTACGGATAATATTTTTGCGAAACATTTTAACCCTTTAAATTCTTATTTTAATGGTTTTTTTTGCTCTTTTTCAAAAGAAGGACAAAAAAGACCCATAATTTGAGGAGGTAGAGGGTTAATCTATTTTACAAAAATATTTTCCGTAAGATTTTACATAAGCTTGCTCAACACAATTTATACCTTAAATGTAAGAATATGTCAGAGCTGGGAAATTTTAACCCCTCCTCAAATGAAATTTAAATGTAAACTTTAAAGACGCCGATACACGTGTCTTTTTTGCCTCCTCTATCAAAATTTATAAGTCAGGCCTTGTAATTTTGATTTGTTGTACAGTGTTATTTTCGGACATGACCGTATTTTACTTTCTTATCTGTTTTATAATGATTATCGCATTTAAAAGAGAATTTATTCAGTCAGCGGTGGTTTAAAATAATGATGTTGGTATCGACCTCTTATCACTTTGTAACCTATGAAGTAAGGAGAAAAAAATATGCTGAGAAATATCCTTTGAATAAAAGATTGTGCCTTTTTCCCATTAATTTTGCAATTACTCCAGAATTAGAGAAAATAATTTCAATTAAAGAGAAGAACTCATTGGTCGATTTAGATTTTGATATAAAAAATTCTAAAATTGAATGAATATTGTTGTAAATAACAATATTTAATTTCATGGGACTTGGGATAATTATTCACTAAAACCAATTTATAAAATATTGAGTTTTACAATTAACTGTTAATACACGCTTAACCCACATTGAAGTTTTTCATTAATTTTTTCTAATTAACATATGTGTAACCAAATGTGCCAAATTAATTAAGTTCCCATAAAACAAAAGAATAAATTAAACTTTTTGACATTTTTTTATTAAATATTTTTAAACATAATCGATTAAATTATGCATGACTTATGCTTAATCTACTGTAACGACCATAAACTTATTTGCAAAAAAGAAAATACAAACTGAAAAATAACCGTATTCGTGCAACCTTAACTCATGATTTACTTTAATAAATAATAAAAATTCAAAAATGATTTCAGTTCAAGGTAAATTTTACTACTTTTCTACATACAGTTTTAATATTTATTTTATTTCAGTAAGTAAACTGATTAACTGACTTTTAACATGATATTTGCCATCACATCAGTGTTTAATAACTGCAAAAATGTTAAGTGTCACTTTTTAAATGTGCCTTAGTTTTCTAATGGGTTTTGGTTTATATTTTTTTATGGTGAAATATTTTTAATTTAAGCTGCATCCTGCCATATTTATTAAGTTTTTTATTAAGTTTTATATTTATTGATACAAAGAAAAAAATCTTTATTAACATTACACATGTACCTGTCATGTTCTTTGACAGAAGCTTTACACCGCTTGAACATCAGTTTTAAAATTGCTTAATGTTTTTTTATTGCTATTTTAAAATTACAGTTTTAATGTTTTTTGATGTTGACCGTCTCTCTTCAGATAAAAAAACTAGAGCGTCTTAGACGTAATTATTACTAACATACAAATAAAAATCTGCATGACGATTGGTCTTAATAAAAATATATGTATGCTTTAGCATGTGTGGTCATTGGGGTTTTAAATTTATTGGTTAAAATGAGCTAATTTTTTTTTTGGTTCAGAGAAAATTTAATTAAAAAGATTTAAGTATAATTTAGCTATTAAATTCAGGTAAATTTTTTTTCTTCTTTTTCTTAGAGTATCCAATTAAAAAAAATATATATTCTCTATTAATCGAACAAGTTTCAGTCGATAAATCGTTTGAGTAAGAAAAATTACAGATTTCAATTAAAAAAGAACCAGAAAAATGTTTAGAAATGAATAATTGAACAAAATTAGTCCTTAAAAGAGTGGCATTCGAGCGTATTTGTGGGTGGGCGATAAAAGTTCACCCACATACATATGTACATTGGCTGTCGGAGATCTCACATGGTACTTATATGCAATATTTGGAATTGTTATTAATAGGATAGTGTCGAGTTAGCCATGCTCGTTAGTACGCCTGTCTGTTAAAGTTAACTTTTCAAAGATTAGTAACTCTCTACGGATACAATAATAATACAAACGTGCCCATTAATCAGCAATATTCCTTAAAAAAAATTCTAACACAAGAAGAGTTTGCGAAATCATTAGAAACTCTCAGAAAACAGCTTAGATACGGTTTCAAAGTAGACTTTGTCCAAAAGCTATGAAATTGAGTACAATACAAAGAAAAACCTTAAACTTTTTTTACGCCCAAATTTAACTTAAACAATATAAAAGAAAATCGTTCTTGTCATTACTTGCGATAAAAAGTGGATAACCTTAAATATAAGCGACCGTATGTGAAGCTCGGCCAGCCACCTGAATTAACTTAAAAGTCACATATCCATGGCGCTAAGGTATTAATTTTATTTAAAAGGGCTGAAAAGGTCCAAATTTTATATGAGCTACTAAAATCTAAATATGCCATTCAAGAGAACTTGTACTAAGTGGAGCTTATATGTTAAGTTGGCATTATCTAAAAACTCCCTGAACTTGCGTCAAAATGTCAAATCGGAATATTGTATTATGGCAACACCAGGCCACATATTGCAATATCTGTTTAAAACTTCTACAAAAATTTCATCATACCCTTTCTGGTATACGATTCGCTTTAGAAGATTTGATTCAAAATTGGTTTGATTAATTTTTTACTTTAATAGACGAGAAGTTATTTTGGTGCGCCGGCAAGGTATACTTATTTGTTTTGCCGCCATTTTGGTAAATATTAGTCCTGACAGTCGTGAATAAGAAACGTGCCAAATTTATTATGGAAAAACATTCGGTAAAACAACGTGTTTTAATCATTAAAATAAATTATCAAAATCAATCATCGATTACTGTGACGGTTTTCATGAAAAAAAAATCATAATGAGTGACGAGGCACATTTTTATTTCAATGGAAATGTGAATAAACAGAATAGTCAGTTCCGGGCAATGGAAAACCCTCAGATTATTCATCAGTCACCTTTGCATCCATTTAAAGTGACAGTCTGGTGTGCAATTTGGTCAGGAAGAATCATTCGACCTTACTTTTTTGAAACTGAAAACGGCGTAACGGCAATTGTATGCTTGGTTAAGTTGTGGTATCAACATCGCATACAGCCAGGGTGACAATGGAATTACTGCGAGACCTGCCTCCACAACAAGTTTTTCCAAAAAATTTTGATGTTGATAGGATTTAACGGTGGCCTGTTTTCACTTCTCCCGACTTCTTTTTGTGGGGATATCTGAAAAGCAAGGTTTATGCAAACAAACCAAAAACGCTGGAGCAACTCAAACAAAATATTCGTGATGGTATTAATGAAATACCGTGCGAAATGTGTGAGAATGTAATGAAAAATGTGCAAAAAAGGGCAAACATTTATCTAATGTTGTATTTTATGTATAATTGCCGACATTAAATAAAATATTTATCAATATAAGATCCATTCTCTTTCATTTAATCAAAAATTATAAACGAAGAAAATAGTATACCTTGCCGGCGGACACCCTGTACTATTAAACTAAAGACCAAAAATTTAAAAACGATTCGCACTTTTAAGCTATACACAAAATTTACTTTAAAAATTATACGACTCGTGCGAATAATTTAAGTTGTTCCAGTTATTCGAGTCAATCGAGTTATTTTAAACCTTCATCGATTAATCGACCAAATGAAAAATGCAAAATTGATTCCTTATTTGCTCTAACAAAATCAAAACCTGATTAATTGGATACTCTACTATTTATATACCAAGTTATAATTTTATCTGACATTAATCCAAACATATTGCAAAATTAAAAAAAAAATTAAAATGTATGTATGTCAATATGAATATTTATTTAAATTTTAAAATGCTTAGTTTTACAAAAAGATTAAATGAAACGATTAAGATTTTAATGCTTTTGTCTATGATTTTAACCCGATTGCTTCTCTATTGGTGATTGCTCCTAACTTAAGCAAAATGAACACGTTTCGCACTTGTAGAAATCATTTTTTAATTTTGTAGATCCATAGCTAACAAGTATGTACAAATAAATGCTTTATACACGCTTTAAATTTTAAATAAGCCCAATAGGACTATTTTCATGATCATGGGCTTAGTTTTTTGTTTGATGCAAATAAGATATATGTATGTAAGCTGTTTACAAGGGAGAAAAAGTGATTTGATCCGTAGTATCTTTGGCAAGAAATAAACTTACATCCCCCGACTGGTAGACATACACTATACTAAGTAGCCAATAGACAGCCTTAGTGTAACCGAGTTGAAACCCAAGTTGCGCTCCCCTGAATGTTATATACCTAAGTTGCTTTTAGAATATAGATATTTTACCAAGAAAACTTTGTAGAAAGTTTAAGGTCGGCAACTGTTTTGGCTGTTATAGTGCTTCTAAATATCCAGAAATGGTAAAACATTCATAATCTAAGTTCTAGAGTAATTATGAATTTTAGTTTAAGCCCTACAAAGTTAAATTTAATAATTCGTTTTGTATTATCTTAGCAAAACTCTTAACCTAAATAAATTAAACTGACTTGTTACCAATCATAGATTTAATTTCTTAGCATTTCGGTGTTTATGATCTTTTATTCTAATAAATCATCAAAATGATAGATCCTTTTAAAAAACACTCTCTTGACAAATGTTTATTTAATTATAGACCAACCTTATTTAGTTAGAATTTCAATTGGGAAAAAATTAAATTTTATTTTAGGTATCAGTTTACTTTAATTTGCCGTCCACACATTTCACGATACGCCTCAAGTATCTTTCCAACAATTTTCGTCTTTTTTTATAGGTCACTATCAAGAAACGTGAGAACTTAAACACAGAAAAATGAATGAAGGAAAGAAATTCATTCTTAAAGCTAAAAACACTTACAAAGATATAAAAAATTAGACAGATCAAAAAGGTAAAAACCAATTGTACCCTGCTGGCAATTTGAAATTTATTAAACTGATGTTGAAAAAATGGCAATTCTTTTAAGCTTTGTGCATTTACTGTCACATTTTAAAAAAGCTACACAAAATATATTGTTCCCAAACATTTTTATTAGAATCTTTTCATAAGATCATTAATTGAACTACTTGGGGTTTTAAATAATTTGAAACGAAACATTTTAGAAGGTGACATTTCTATTATTTTAGTTGGACTCGTTTATTTGTTTGGTGCTTGCCTTTAAACGACAGAAAGAGAAATACCAAACATTTTGTTAATTTAAAAAATTTTCCGGATAAAATTTCTTGGAGTAGTTAAGTTAAAGAACATTAAATGCTTTGTAGAGTAGCAAATGTACGACCATTCGTCTTTAAGGGAAATTTGAAGTTTTTTTACTTAATTTTAGTTTCCACAGCAAATAAAATTTTTTCTAAATGTCTAAGAACGTTTGCTAGTTAACCTTGTTCTTTCTTTTTCAAAGTCTATTAGAGATGTGGACATAACGAAGTGACAGCTAAAATATTAATAAGTTAGGCTAGACAAAGTAAGGTAACATTAAAAGGAAAAGAGGCCTCAATTCCGCAGAACTAAGTGTGTGTCAGTCACAGTCAGTAATCAGTAATAAAAATAGAACTCGAAGAAATAATCTACAAAATTTCGGTAATCCGAACGAACTCCCTAAACGTTTCTCATTTCACTCGTCTCATGTGAGCTACATCTGGTAGGACATCAGAAAAAAATATTAGAGGAAATGCTTCGTCCGTTCTGGGTCCTCCCTAAATGATATTCAATCGCTATCCTACGCGACCCTCATACAATAGAGATGTCCTAAAAGGTGGGAATAAATAGTCAGCATACTCATCCCCTTGCTTTAATGAGGTTTCCTCAGTTTAAGAAATTCCCTTGAATTTTCCTTATTAAGGCCGTCCAAAAGAATTTTCGTCATTCTGCCTATTGTCTTATCTTTGCAGTGACCTGTCGGCAGTTTCCGCCCACTCCTTGAATGCAGCCTTCGTTGCAGCAAAAGGTTTTGATTTTGTTTAAATAAACTTAAATTCATTATTATTCTGCCATGTCCAGACTCCCATACAATGCGTATTTGGCCACAATCTGAGTAATTATTATTTACCTTCTTGCATTTCAACACATTCATTAATTTGGTGCTCCCAGAGCACTGAGACAGTTAAAGTTCCGGGATCGTTCAGATTTCCGCTGGTACAAGAATAGTGTGCTGTAGGAAGCAAAATAACATCGCGGTAACCAGGTTTTCAACAAGAAGGCTCAGTGCCATTCTTTCTTCCACACTACATTGACAAAAACACGTTTTAAAATCAAGAATTTTATTCTTGAACTTCTTCAAAATCTTACTTGAAGTTTTTAAGTCCGATCCATTCTTAGTTTTTTTTTAAACTGGTGGAATTACTTAGCAAAATCAAGGAAACAAGTTTGTTGTTGTAATCTTCATTTGGTTTGTTTTTTTATTACCTGTTAAATATGCAACGGGATTTTCGTCTTTACTTTTTTTGAGTATTTTTTTTGAGATACGCACGAAAGGAAATATAACATTTAAAAACCAAAGTGCCTCGGTGGTCTAGGTAGCTGCACGCTGGGGTTGCAGTTCAGAAAGTCCCAGGTTCAAATCCCAGCTAGAATGTATAAAATAGAAATAAAACATAAAACTATATTTTTTTATAAAGGTTCGTAAGTAAAAAAATCTTTTTTATGGATTAATCTCTTTAACGCTTTTATTAAGCGCTCTTGGCTCACTTCAAGTACGGTCCCGAGCTTAAATTAAATGATTGATTAATAACAAATTCGTTGTAGATAAATCGTACATGATTTTGAAAATCCGTACTCACCGTACTTTAAACACCGCCACGGCTTGACTTAAGTAAAGATTATTTGGTTTACTTTTTGTTGTTTCTTTTTTGTTTGGCCCTGAATAGATTTTTTATTTAAAGATCTTGGTGTCAAAGTTTTTAGAAGTCTGTGCGATATTTAAAAATATTGCGAAACAATAAAAAAGAACAACTTTTTGATCAAAGTAGAACATTTTTTTGAAAAATTGCATTTAGTAAATAAAAAACCCATTGCTATCGCACTCTATAAGATGTAATTTTAATTAATTTAGCTTTAGACCTCTTTTTTAATAATATGTTGTTGTTTAAAGGGTAAAACCATAAATTCTAAGGTGTCAGTCAATTTGCCATATTGACCAAGAAACTATCTAATCGATTTGATTTATATTTCTATATCGTAGGAGCAACATAAAATAAATAAACAAAATCAAACAATTTGAACCAAATCATTTGTTGCCTTAAATGTATGCATTATAGAGTAACAAAAAATACTTACAACAAAAAAGAAGCCAATAGAAAATATTGGCTTCAACACTTTTAGGTACCGTCCAAAAAGTGCTGACAAGAAACTGAAGCGAGTTTCAAAAACGCGTTCCATTTGACTAGTGTCGGAACAATAAAATTTTTTAGTGTTATTCTTCAATTAACAATATAACAATTAAAATGAAAAGGGCCTTCTAGCCTTAGAAAATAAAAATTTGTAAGCCCTTTTTTTAAAAAAATGTGTCAATAAACCCTTGCCAGTTTAAAGTTCTTTTACGCCTCACAACTTCTAAAGCTTAAAGGTTCAATTATACGTGACTTAACCATACCACAGTAAACAGCTTTTCGAACCAAACTTATGGGCAACACTGTATTTGATTAAAGGTGACTTACCATTACGCCAAAACCATAACCTTAGAAACCAATTGAGTTTTGGTTTTTAAGGCAAGGGTTATGGTTATGGTGTAATGGTATGTCACCTATAATCAAATACTGTGTTATGCGGTTATGGTTATGTCACGTATAGTTGAACCTTAAACGTTTTAATTCCATATTTGTGTCACATATTTCTTGCCACGTGGTCTTTTTGACCTAAATATTACTGTTGTTGTGTTTATGTTGTTGCATTTTCTATATGGGTTTTTTTGAGTTAAGTGCTTGAAGGTTATTGATTAAGAACATGGCGCTGATTTTAAAATGCCCTGCTGACAGTTTGTCAGAAAATATGCGGCTTTTAAGAGTTTTGTTTTTTTTTTGAACAGCATGAAATTCAATTTAAAGTTAAAACGAAATAAGCGGCAAAGTTTACATTTTCATTAAAGTTGTCAAGATTTATTATTGGTTTTAAGCTGTTTTCTGTTTGTTACTGCACAAATTTTTGCGCCCACTCAGTCTTAGTTATTTTAAAATATATTGAAGATAGAAGATTGAGTTTCTACTTAAGTAACAGATTGAGATAATATGTATTAAAAAATTAAATGTTCTTAATATACTACTTATTGCAGCTTCTTATATTTAAAAAACCGCTTTTAATTGTTTTTTTATGTTTTCTAAACAATTTAAAATTATTACTTTTTTAAAAATCAAAAACAAAATTGTAATAATCTCAGACAAAATTCTTTTAAATAGATCCTTACGTATCCAAACTGACTAAATATTTATTTATTTTAAATCAATAACTGCGACAACCTGTTTCATAATCAAATGTCTTAATTGCAATAAATATTATTTATCAAAGCTGTCATTTGACTGGTTGCACTTAAGATATTTTTAGTACTCATATCCATCTTTTTAATGACCATAAATTAAGGCAATAGAAAACAAATATTAAACAGAAAAAAATTAAAAGAAAACTTGTTTGACTTCTGTATGATTTCGCATGCAACATACTACTGCAACTCTTTTCTATTTGCAACTCAATGGATATTAAATTCATTTACCGATATGTTATGACCACAAGTCCATTAGATATTTCATCAATAATCATAGATTAGTATAAATAATTGTTAAAAAAGTTATATCTGCACATGCATGTGTAAATGTGTGTAAGTAATTATTTGTTAATATAGTTTTAAGAAAAGAGTTTGCAGACGCAAGAGAAAATGACATCTAAAGCGATTAGTAAACGGAAGTTATAAAGATAATAAAAGAATTTTTGTAAACAAATGTTTATAGGAGAGAAAAAAAAGGTAAAATTGTTTGTTAAATGGAGACTTTATCATGAGTTCTTGAAACATCAATCATATTCAAAATAAATTACAAATATTCGTTATCAAATCACTGACATCAAACGAATACGAGTTTGGCATAAATGCTGTTTTGGTTTTATATGAAAGAAATACAAGAACGCAAGACAACACAAAGCTTCATATAATTATATAGTACATTTTTTTTGAACGGCATAAGTCGATTTAATGATACAGCAATAAAAATGCGCACTTCAGAAGTACTAAAGTACTTTTAAGCAAGTTTGGTTCCATTAAAGAAAAGAGAATATTTTTCTATAGAAAATCAGTTGTAGTGGTTTATAAGAGAAAGCCGTGTGTGGACCTTTTATTTAATACTTAATATTTTTTTTCTCAAACAAGGAAACTATTTTGGACTGGTTCTAGGCCACTTGTGTTTTATGATAAAATATGGTATTTAAAATTTACTCCTTTGTTGCGATTAAGCCCATTTTTTTTTTTTATCGAAAAAGGGAATGTAAGCAGATATTTAATTAGATAAATTAGGTGGCTGCAAAAAATGTTGTATATTAAGGTTAATCTTATGTTAGTCCATTACCTTGTTTCCGTCGTGATACCTAGGAAAGAAAGGCAGAGGGAGAGAGAGAGAGAAAGGGAGAGAGAGAAATAGAAGAAAGTAAAAAAGTATAGATTAGAGAGGTCAGATGGTTTAAAAAAAGACACATTTTTAGTTTTTTGGTTGACAATTATCGCCATGTCTAGTCCCTAATCTAGAACTAACCGCTTAGCATAATAAAATATGATAGATCCGGCAGGTTATTGCTTGCGATATCTAGCAAACTGTCCAGTCTGCTGTTTACAAAGGGCCTGACCTAAACATTGTCCAGTGTCGGGCAGGTGCAAAGGAGGTGCTGGATAGTCTTCTTTTTCTCTGCAAAAATAATTTGAAACTTGACAGCGACCAGTTATTGGAGCCACGGTGCAAAGCAAGTGTTGGATAGACCTGCATCTCGATAACTTTAAATTAAAAAAAATTAACTAATAATTTATAAATCAGTATCATTTTCCTGGCGTAGTTGTCAAATCGACAGTGACCAGTAATTTGGGTCTTAGATCTAACTTCGGTCATATTATCTCTATATTAATATGGCCGTCTTTTTTCAACGATATTGCTATCGTATGTTTCCAGCGGGTTTGCTGGTAGAGAAAGCAATGGCGCTGAGGTTGTAATTTTTTACCATGTTTCGCCTGTTTATGAAAGTCCCACGTCCCTTCATTAATGTTATGAAATAATTCATAGCCATCTAGCTTAGGGATGTCCGTCTGTCGCAGACTCACGTTTAGTCATAGTAATAGTAAAAAAATAGTAAAAGACATAAGAGATGTAGCAGTTAGCCGCTATGCAAATCAATTACAATCCAGCCTTAAGTACATTGTGATTATCGGGTAGTTTGAATGAAATTCCGTCTCCTGCTTGTGCAATTAGTGTGCAACATTAAATAAAAAAATCCTATCCTATATTTTTACATAAAATATATACATACCTTTATACCAATCATAGGGTACAATATAATGATCAAGTGGTTTTTAAAGAATTTCCTGTAGCAAGAGCAAGCAAGCGCCCACATAAATAAATCCACAAAAAAATTATACAATATTACAGATCCGAATATGATCAGGTTGAACATGTTGCATGTTTTTTTTTGTACACATGTCCATATAGTAGCACTTTACTTAAACTTTTATTGAAAAGTAGAAAAAAAAACTTAACCATAAAATGTGGCACTTGATTCCAGTTAATGCTTACGATGCAAGACAATTTATACAAGCAGCTTTTAAGTTTTTGCATTTTTTTGTATATTTTAAAAACGGTTTTTATAAGTTCAAATATTTTGCATACTTGTCAAAAATTACGATTAATTCCTTTAAAAAGATATTAATGGACACGATATCTTTGCTTATGGTAACGATTCCAGCTGTAAAAAAAAATAAATATTCAATTTTTGACAAATTGCAATTAAGCAATTTATGATTTCAGGTGGTAAGAGTGTGGGCTATGCTTTGTGCACCATAAATTAATCTTGTAAGAATTAATATTTTTTTAACTTTGGAGTACAATTACTAAATAAGGTTCTTAAATATCGTATGACCTGATAGATATTTTTATATTTTAAGTTTTAATACATATTTTCCCTAAATATAAAAGTGAGCCTATATATATCAGTTAGCTAAAATCAAATGTAAGGTGAGCCAAAAGAAGTAATTCAATGTTGTGGGCGATGCGTTTGGCGGTCGAGAGGCATCAGCTGATGCACGTACTATACTTTGTACTGGAACATGCGCAAGTCTTTGACCATAATTCGCCCTAAGGACGACCGGCTGATGGCTAATTGCGAGCCACGGCGCATGGTCGATGTTTCTGGTAACAGCTCGACATCCTCGCCAACAGCTCGATATTCTCGGTAGTACGGGCGCTCCGGGGCCAGCCACTCTTGGCAGCGCCTGATGTGGTCCCATACTCTTCAAGGTTGGTAGCCGGACGACCGGGGAATCGGCGATGGAATTCGAGCTGAGCCAACACCACATTCGAATTGTTATCAAAAAATAGACACGATTTTTCCGTGCTCTTGAGGAGTGTATCGCTTGTTCAGTTGTAGTCTACATCTGTCTGGTTCACAAACTTAAAAACAAATTTGACATTGGCCGCCACTTGCAAAAATAAGAGCACCTTCCAAAAGGGTGACTTCTTTTAGCCCACCTTGTATAATTATTTATTTCAGTTCCTCTGTTGTATTGTCGTACATTGTAAAAAAAACATATTTTTCAAGCAATACTTTATGAAAAAAAGAGTGCGTTTAAAGTTTTAACGATATACATTGCTACGATGTCACAGCACAGGTTGTGGATTGGACAAATATAAGTATTAAGATTAAAGGAAGTACATTCGGAACAAGCTCAGCAAGATATAATGTAAGGTTAGACTTAAAAAAAATTGGTTAAAAAAAATCTCTAAAACACTTTAAAAAAATGTTTAAAAATTTGGGTAACATTAGCACATTACATTAAAAACAATATAGCAAATAAGAAAGTTATTCCAGGGGATTAAAAACAATAGACTTCATGCCCAAAAAACTTATGCATCTAGCATGTTCACAAGAATACATGCCGGACGGGTGGATGGCCCTGTTTCAATCGGATCAGAAAGTTTTTCTGAGTCGGTCGGTATACTTGAAAGTGGGTCTTAGACCACTCTTTTTGGGCGTTCAAAACATCTGCATAAACCTCTGCCACGTACGGTTTTTGGGTATAAAAACATTAACCTTAATTAATTGATGCAATCAGAAAATTTAATGGAATTAATTATATATATAAAAAGATTAAAATTTATTCAACTATATTTTAACATACACAAGTAAGTTTGCATCAATTTCCTATTAAATTTGTTGTCTTGATTTTACTTTTCATGTCAAGGTCTGACGTTGAACTTATTTATGTTGCGAATATGACGAGCCCACGAATAGTTTGTGTGTAAGTTTTTGCACATAAAATTTAATTAAATTTTTATTACTTACATACGTATACGGAGAATTTTGTTAATAAATTTTACAACAAAAAATTTGCACATAAAAAAATAAAAAAAAAATATTTGAATTTTTTAAAGTGTACACCCGTATGTGTGAAATTGTAATAGCCAGTGTTTCCGCGTTTAATTTAGGGTATTTTTAATTTTTACAATATAAAACTTTCTTAAGACTGCATGAAAATATTTAAAATTCTAAAACGAATTTTTGTTTAAAAGCGATATTTTAAAAAAAATTTTTTTGCAACAATTTGTTTACTAATTTTTTCTGCAAAATCAGATATTTATTTTTTTAGGATTTCGTTTAGGGTTTTCTAATATATTTATTTGGATACTCGGAAATTTTCATAAGAGCCTTTTTGTTACCTTTTAAGTATTTTAAAATATAATGTTTGAAAAATACGTTTTTTGTCCTATTTGTGTTTCTATCAATAAGAAAATAAAAAAAATCCAAATTGAGATTTTTTAGAATTAAACTTTGTTCATTACTTTCTAATTATCGTCGTAAGATGAATAAAAGAAATTACTTTTGAAACTTGTTACGCACAACAAATTGTGTTTATAATATCCAGTGCAAAAAATTTAACCCAGTTGTGCTGTTAACATATTTCGTCACATAAAAATTTTATACAAACTATAGTCCACATTTTTTCACATGCTGGGAACTACTGTAACAGAAAACAAAATTACCTACAAATCTATGCATTAACCGCAAAAACCAGGTTCTTACTGATCCACCATAATGTGGTTTGTGTTTGTTTGGCTATTTGAAAGTGTTTTTTAGATCTGTCAGCCGGTATATAGTTCTCATAAGCGCCCATTAGTCATGAAACGCATTTAAAATCTATACAAATATAAAAAAACACACAACGGCAGCAGCAATAAATATTTGATAAATAGAGTTTCTGCCAAATTTGGAAAAATCGCTAAAAAAGATAGAACAAAGGAACCCAAACATTACAGTGAGCATTAAAACATAAAAAGAATATTTTAAGAAATAGCAACTAAAAAAACTTTTTAAGCGGTATGTAATGGTGTTTTAGTTCAAATTAGGGAAAATGAGCTTGACGTTAAGATTTGTTTTACAAAACTAGAAGTCTAACCAACGTTTGTTGAAAAAAATATTTCTGCCTCAAATTTACTGCAAGTGGAAAAACAAATTTTTAGATTAATATTTGTGTTTCGTTTTACATTGACTAATGTAACCAAATATTTAAACGATTTGATTTTAACGATAATTTTTTAAGAAAAAGGTCTCGCAGTAATTCCATTGTAATCCTGGCTCTATGCGATGATGGCACCATCTTGTTGATACCACATGTTAACCCAGCATTAAAAAGTTTTCAATCACATCACGATATCTTTCCCCATTGACAGTTACCGGTACGCTGTTTTCAGTTTCAAAAAAGCAAGGTATAATGATTCCTCCAGACCAAATCGCACAACAGACTGTCACTTTTAATGAATGCAAAGGTGACTAATAAATAATTAGAGGGGTTTTCATTACCTAGAACCGACTATTCTGTTTATTCACAAATACCTTCAAATTAAAGTGTGCCTCGTCACTCATTATGATTTTTCCATGAAAATCGATAATTGATTTTAATAACATGTTTTGACAATTAAAACATTTTGGTTTACCAAATATTTTTCCATAATAAATTTGCCACGTCTCTACTTCAGAACTGCTAAATGTTAACTATTAAAACCAAAATGGCGGCAAAACAAAGTAGCATACCTTGCCGGCGACACCCTTTATAATTTGCTTTATTTTATAATTTGAGTTCGAAATATGATTCTTTGTATGATGAAGCTGTTCACATTTTTTTGGGTTGTGACCCTTTTCATAAAATAATTTTTTGCAATCATTGCAAAAATTTAAAAGAAAAACCAAAGTAAATATATTTTCAAATGGAATTTGCATACCATGATGTATTTGGACTTTCGAACTCCCAAAACAGTCTTTTACTTTTTACTGAAAAATTAAAAATTTGTACCCTCTTATTGATTTATCGGGTTTGTTGAAGGCTTAGTTTTTCGAAATACATTTCGTTGGTTCTTACACCAAATCATCAGTAGATTTTAACTTATTTCTTAAAAAACCAAATAAATATTTTCTGCCTTTATATAATAACTTTGATAAACTTATTGAGAGTTACTATAAACAAACAAAAACAATAAACCTAACATACCATTTTTCGGTTTTTAAAGAATTCGGTTGAAGTCATCTGATGATTTGGAGTGCGAACTAATGAAATCTAGACAAATAGACAAGCTTAACCTACAATAAAATACTAAAAAGTATTTAATAATTTTTATTTATACAATATTGAAAGAAAATCTCTTTCTATTAAGCGTTGAAAATAAAAAGCCACAATCAATGTTTAATTGGTATGATTTCCAAAGGAATATTGATAATTATGCTGTCAGCTTAATAAAGTCCACAATTTAGTGTGGGTTATTTAAACTCCACTTGGTATTACATTGCAAAAACTGTTTGCTTTGTTTTCCAGTGTAACTCTTATTTGCAATATTTTAATTAAAATATTTTTAAATTGATCATAAAAAACAGCCAAATCAAAATTGTTTATTGGTTTGCTTTTTATTTTGTTTCATTACATTTAAATGTATATTTTATATTCCCATTGTTTTTCTGTTGTGGCTAAATAAGCGAAACAAAATTATTACCGCACCTGGTTTTTCTGAGACATGAATATAAAATAACAAAAAATCTATTAACAATAATTTAGAACCTTTTGTTTTTTTTTTTAAATCTTGTTATAGCTATTAATGAGGAGCTTACTGAGTGGTAGAATTAACCAATTGTTTTTAGTTTTGTTTTAAATGTTTTTTGTTTGTTGTTGTTGTTAATCATAGGATCAATAAATATTTACTGTAATAAATGGAGGGAACTTTTAATGATGTTTAATCAATAAATTTTTTTATGTTTATTTTTTTTCTTATTGCTGTAGTAAGCTGAGTAAGATAACAAGTTATTAGTAAATTAATTCCTTAGTTTTAAGTCAATTAAAAATTAAAAACAACTAATTGTTACAAATGAAATTACTTATTTCTTAAACTCTTTAAAATAAAATCTAATATTTTTTTTTAAATCTAAACAAATTTAGTTAAATAAAAATATGCTTATTATGATAATATAGTTTGGTCGGCTGGTAAAAATAAAAAACATGCAACAACAACAATACATACGAAAATTGTCTAAAATTGTCGTAAACTATAATGCCATGTCATTGTTTATGTATTATTTCGTTTTGTTTTTTCATTTGTCTGTCCTTCCGACTGTCCGCACATCTGTCTTTCTTTCGTTGAACTTGTGACTTTCACTGGCAAACTGAAATCGAAAGTTCTGCATTAAAAAGCGTGCGAACTCTTTTTAATACAAGCTCTTTGTTTAAAGCAAGTTTAGACATACTTTACTCTTACGCCATATATGTGCTTGTGTGATTTGCTCCTACTTTTATTTGCTTGGAGCTGGAGGAGTCGCAGTCTTAGCTCCTTTTTTGTCATCGGACAATGGTCAGTGACTCCGAAATGATAAAGAAAAGAAATTGCAAAAAAAAAAAAAAAAAAATATTGTGACTAAATAAAGCGAATTTATGCAATGACATACATTTCTGCAATGTAATGTTGATTGTGTATTTGTTGTTATAATTTGTTTGCAAGTTGATAAGTAACCAGAGCAAACACACATTAGGGGTGGCTATATATGGTATAAGAAGCGCATTTTGATGAACAAGCACCCGCTTGATATCAGTTATTAAAACAACAAAATCATACCATAAATTTTTCAACCTTTTAGCTAGTAACTAACTACCTGATATATACTTTAATTTAGGGCTTAAATAAGACATGAAAATTTTTTTTTTTTAATGTCGGTCCAATAACCTTCTAAAAGTAAGCGATTAACATCTTTTTCAAAATAGCCAGTTTTTATCTATTTAAATAGTTTTATTATACGTTATCTTTTGTTAAACTATTACTTTATTGCACTCCTTTTAAATTCTGCTTTTGTGAAAAATTATTTTTGTTATAAGCGGTGTGATGAATAGAAGCACTTGACAGACAGCCTTGATATTTTTTAAATTTTATTTTAGGTGTGTGTAAAATGTGTATATATAGATTTACTTTTATATTTTAATTGCGGCATGATATAAATAAAAAATAAAAACTTTCAATTTTACTCCCGCTCCCTAAATTAAAAAAGTAAACATGGTGATGGTGTAGCGTCAGCTGATTATTGTTTATTTTGATTTGCGTCAACACCTAAATGCCAAAATCTGCATACTTAACGTTCGTTTTCTTGTGTGTTAGTTTATATTTTTCGATATCGAAGTTTTTTTAACAGCTTTGCAAAGCAAAAGTGCCATATAGTTGTTGATGTTGTATTTGCAGTAACTAAGCTACTAACTTTTAAAGATACACCTTGGAACTGTAAAGTATTTTTCGAAAAAGTTTTATCAGTCGCAGCAATTAAGTGCCTCAAAAATATGTTTGTTGGCAAGAAAGTTTAAACATAATCTTTAAGTTTTTTTAAATAAAGCCAAAGCAAGACATCTTAAAATTTCCTGAGTGTAGATTAAAAGAAAAAATTACTTTAAATAATGAAATTGGAGACACATAAAAATCATATTTTCCATTGATGCTTCAAGTAAAAAAAATAAACGTCAAATAAACATTTTTATACGACAAGATAACTTAAAAAAAGTTTTTGTATATTATATCTTAGCAGATAAAAATATATTTTATAGTGTTCTTTAATTTGTTTGCTTAATTTTTATCCAGATTTGCAGCCAATATCAGCGGAATGAAAAGGAATTTAGTTCAATATCAAAAAGGCAAGCAATATCCTATCCCAAGTGAGCCACATCTGGCAAAACGTCAGACATCAAACATTAGGCAATGATCTGTGCAAAAATCGGACAGTGACACAGGAGATGCTCCATCATTTCGATGTCCTTCCTGCATGCCCTGCATTTGCTATCCTCTGCCATTTCCATCCGGTGGTTATTTAGTTCGCCCCAATAATGATCAAGTGCACATATTATAGTGCGATCTATCATTCCCTTGCTCTGCAAAACCATCCGGAGTCCGGAGTTTGCAGAAACAATTGCCCTTATGGATGGTTGGCTATCTATACAGATGTTTACGTCTGTTGGATCTGCGTGTGCCCTGGACCAGGACAGACAATTTTTAATTGCCCGGCGGAAGTAAATTTCGGCATCCGGGTGTTAAATAAGGAGACCCAGTGTGGTTATTCTCTTTGCTCTTCAGTAAACCAACGCGCGCCTTCGGGCATTTACCACAAAGGTCCGTCCAAACAGGACTGCCGATCTGGTACCATCGCGGTGCAGTTGGCCCTTTCTTTCGCTAATGTTTTCCACAATAAAAAGCTAGACCCATTATTAATTATAATGATATTATTATCATCGGCTTATGCAAGTAGCATTTGATTCTTGTTGAAAATGTAGCAATTTTTTAACTGCAGCAAAACGTTTGTTCTTTTTTAATACGGTGTTAGAGAAATTACACGATCAACAGTCATCTTGTCTGAATCCCTATTTGGTGCTCTACGGTTCGGTGATAGCATTTTCAATTTATTTGAGGAATTGAGGAATGACAATTCAGACATTACTTGTTATTTTTTCGCACGAACTGCACTGCCAAAAGCAGCTTTATAATCATCAAATTGGTGTTGGTGTTAATTGGTTTTATGGCTGTTTTTAGATGATTTGACGAATTTTAAACAATTACTTCTCTTTTTCTTTTTTTTTACACAATATTAAAGAAAAACTTTGGTTTGTGATTACAGAGAAATTTATACCTCTGCTGCTGGTGTGTATAGATTTTTTTCTTCTTTTTGGACGTGACATGGTACACTGAGACTTTTTTTTATCGAGCATGCGTTTGTTTAGCCAAACAGGGTAGATAAGTTGAAGCATGTATCTTATCGCCCATTAGAAATTACAGCGGAATATATATGTTTTAAGCTCCTCTTTGTCTGGGTGGCCTACATTCAAAATCGTCTTTGCTGATTGAATCCGAGGTATCTTCATTACTGCTTTCTTCGAATACCAACACCTGGAAAAAACTTTCTTTCAATATACCCAGCACACTTTTCTTATCAACCACAAGTTCCACTTGTTGATATTGACAGGAGAAAATAACATTGTTTAGGCTCTCAGTCATATATATAATTACCTTTAATCTGCACTGACCATTTTTATTTATTATTTGTTCTTTTACCTTAATATCTTTCACGTGCTCATCGCGCTGAAATATCTTTGAAAAGTTTTAACGTCATAGCTGACGCAGCGGTCATAAATATCTTCCCAACGCTTAATGTCATAATTACGTCTTTCGTCTGTTCATATTTTTCCTGTTGGGGCATGTGCACATATAAGGCTGATGTTAATTTTTTTTCTTAAAACGACTTATTTTTCTGTTCACCTATTGGGGTTAATATGAAGACAAATCATTTATACCTTCGCTAGCAAAAAATCCTAATCCAGATTCGTGCTCCATTTTACGAAAGTTAAAATATGTGTCACGTTAAGATATTCTGGTGACTCCATGCCCATTCCATTGCATCTCCTGAGTAGAAGTAATATTTGTACTTATTTACAAGTATCGTGTATTCCAGAAGCAGATTCTCAAATCGTGGTGTATTGCATTTGCGGAAGTCGTCTATAATAAAGGAATTCCGTTTTTTTATCTCTTTCATTGTATTTACTTAATTTCTGGAGTTACTTTACAAGGCCAAAACCTCAGGTTTTATAGCCCTCTTCGTTCTTTTTTTTTGATGCTATCCATAGCTATGAGCACTACTGTTTCATCCGTGCCTAGCATGGGAAACAGACACTTTAAGGTAGTCGCCCAATATGGGTCAGATGCTTCTGGTCTTATGGCTGAAAGAACCACAGTGTCATCGCTCTTTTATTTAATTTTTTTTGAGGCCACCACCTGCGGGAGCATACTTCTTTAGTAGCAATATCCATTCATCACGTTACAGCTTATTCATTGATTCTTTCTAACCTTTTATAGGACGGCTTTGGTTGGGGACTTATTATTAAATATATTCGCGGCTAACCTATGAGTGAGTTTTTTAAATAAAAAAAAAAATAAAATATTGTAAACCTTGACCTTGAAGCGTAGGCGAGGTTATCTAAATAGGCAACTTTCTCTTCTTTTAAACAAATTTAATTTTATGACATCTAACGAACTATAGGTTTAATATATAATTAAAAATTGAGGGCATGTCTCTTACACATGCCCGCTTACCTCTTCAAAGAATATGCTCGATCACAGCAAAGCGGGCCGGGACCAATATATCATCAAATAAATTAATAAATCTTTTTTTGTTTAAAAGCTTTCTTCGCACAGCCTTTTAAATATCAGTTAACGACAGGCTTAGTATATATATTAAGCCTACCGCTTTAAGAAGGCATTACGTAATTTGTTGAAATTATTTTCCAATAAAAACACATAAATATATACAAATAATATAAAAACACTTGTTTATTTCTTTATCATAATTGTTACGTGATTTTCGAGGGGCAAACAAATTCAATACAAAAAAAATATAGTTTTTGTACATGCAAATCATGTGAATTAAGCATAAACAACATGCAAACTTAAACAAAAACTCCAAAGAAGTTAACTTGGAGATACAAAAACTCTGTTGCAAACTTTAAATGCGTTACACATGTTTAGTTGTTGGTTCATCGCTCTGTTTGTGCATAAATGGAAAATATACTTAAACTTGGTCGTATTTTTGGCAAAAAAAAAAAGTTTCATTGAAAATTGATTTAACTGTCGAGTAATTTATAAGATATACTCATATTTGTAAGCATTCAGTCAGTTTAAGTGCAGGCCTTAACAGTTTATGGCAGGCATACATGCATTCATTCATTCATTCTTCCATTCGTGAGCATTATATAATCGTAACAGCAACAGCAAATGTATTAATTTTCTTAATGCTAAATCTTTATGTTATTGCAATTCTCCTTCTTGCTTATATTTTAGTAGTTCAAAAGATATTCATAAATGAAATTTAAACTTCGTCTTAGTTGTTGTGATCTTTTTGGGCAAACAAATTAATATACATATTATGTTTAACAATAATTTTCGCCTAAATCATTATACTCTACCTCCTACCAATAAATTACTGTAATCATGTATTTAAGTAGTAAAAGATAAAAACCTGGTAAAACAATGTAAAAAAGATATAGTTTTTATTATTTACATAAGAAATGTAAATGTATTACGAATGATATATTAAGACTAAATTAATATAGCGGACCAGATATAAAGATTGTATCATGTATTCATCTATGTATATATGTATGTACACATATCGTCGTCTCAAATTATTTTCACAGGAATTACAAAATCAGGTACGATTTTCAATAAACGTTTTCTTAACGAAAACGTACCAAAAACATAAAAAAGTACTTTTGTTTACATTATGTAAATAGGTATGTTAATAGGCCAATGCTGCATAACATGGGTGGTGCATTACTCCACTTAGTGATAATATAAGATTAGTATTATATAAGATATAGAAGAAAACTAAAAATATTACAGAGAGATTCAAGAAAGAATGATAAATGGCCAAAAATGCTAGCTACTGCTCGTTAGACACTTAAGGTCTTTAGCATACCCTAGCAGTTCGAAAAAGGTTCCAGTCTGATAAAGTCGATAAGTGGGTCACAGAATATTTGCCAAAATGTTATTGTCAACTGCTGATAAGCGCCAGGTATTGACAGAGTAGGGTTTTCATTGTCTCAACCTCATCTGTGTCCTCAGAAAAGCGGCAGAAATCAACCGTACCGGGTTGCCACTCAACCGACAGTGATATGATGTAGCAGTGTCCGTTGAGAATACCAAAGAGCAGCCTCACGTCTTTCTTATCTAAGAATAAAAAAATCTTTCTCCTTTTGGCTGATGATGCTTGCCACAAGGATTTTAAAACTCTACAGCCCGCGGTATTATTCCAGCATTTTCTTGCTTTGTCTTTAAAATGTCCTTTAAATCTTTTAAAGAACTCGCAGTGGAGATAAAATCGTCACGGTTACCGCACCGTCTCCTTCTTCGGTTCTCCTTTATGCCAATCCATATGCAACCTGATTTCTGGACATTCTATAGTGCCTCAAACGTTAAATACCCTCGAGTCTCTGGAACGTTGATCTGCAGTCCCTGACTGCCTTCGACCTCATCAGGTAAAAATTAGTGCCCTAAAAAAAGCTTGGCCATCAACATAGATGGTAATGCATGCTTTCCTTAGACTATTATTTCGAAGAGATAAGACCGCGCTTCGAATAACTGCAATTATCTTCTTTGCGAATACTCTACAATGATCATCTAGTCTAAATGACTCTGCGATTTCAAGTGATTCACTGAAGATATCCGCTTCACTCCTCGTATTCCTTAAATACCTCAACTTTATATTACTAGGATTAAAACATTAAAACAACAAGAAATGTTAAAAGAGTGATTTTTGTTCATTTTCCTGAGTTCCGACCTCAATCCGGGTCAATTGCCTTTAACTTAATATCTCTAGTCATAGTCAACGCTTAGTTGATTAACGGCCTTATTTGGGGTCCATAGCCCCTTTTTAGACTATTGCTTGCTAAAGATCTCAAAAAAAGCCTAAATCTAATTTTTGTCGTTTTTTGCTCTTTAGGATAAAAAAAGAAAGTAGTATATATATTTTTCAAAACTTTTCGAACTTGTTTCAAATTATGTTTCTGTTTTTTTGAGTTTAATGGTTACAAAATAAATCTAAATATTATCAATAGCTGGTTTTTATCCTTTTATCGCTAAGGGTTTATAATTTAAAAAAGTTCAAAACACTTGCCCGTTAATTTTTTAAGTAGAATACAATACTTGTTTATTTCCTTTCTCTGTAGTTGGCGATCACTCGAAAATCAAGTCAACCCCACTCAGGGCTGTTACCTTAACCTCCGTTCACTTTTTGTATACGGTGGTACTTTATACAAATAACATTATAGTGTAGGGTAAAATATTTTTCTTGTGTGAACAGAGACATTTTGAATGTATATTGCAAGTGTTCCGAACTAACAACTCTCTTAATAATTAAATACGTTAAAATTTAAGAACTGTTAACGGTCAAATCTTCTTATGGTCAACAATTTTTTTAAATTTGTTAAAACTAGAATTCATGCACTGCAACAATAAAGAAAAGCTGATAATTTAAAATAGATAAGATAGATATTAAAAAATTCAAAATGTATATAAGAGCACAGAAAAAGCTATAATTAAAATCTTTTTTGACCGTTAAGAAAAAATCCATTCCAAGGAAGTAATTGCGCCCACACAATTGTAAAATGCAAACATTACGTGTACATTTACATGTGTTCAAATAATATACACTTTACAATTATATACATTACATTTATATGTACTCGTCTAAATCCATACATAACATATATATTTATGTACAATATCTACATACGTACATATGTGTGTACAATCTTTAATATATTATTTCATACCAAATTATGTAGACCCACGTTTTAAATAGCTTTTGAGAATATAACTCCAATGTTAATACACCAATACCCCAGTCAACGCTGCTAATTGAAGTCCAGCATTATATTTCATACATTTTTATTTAATTTTATTTAAATGTTACCAAGAAAAATTATGTTTTGGCGACCAAAAGATTTTTTAATTATAAAAATACAATGTGGATTAGACAATTTTCTTTATTTTGTGAATGCCTTTTTATTATACAAGCGGCTAGTGAGAGGATTCTTTCGATTTAAAAAGTATTTATCTTATAAATAAGACTTTGCTTTTTTTGACTTATTGTTGCGAAATATTTTTATTAAACTGCATTTCAGTAAATATTATTTTTTACTTCTAATCACCTTACATTTGCTATGAGCAACTGCACGAGACTGAAACGGGAAATTCCATTTTGGTTTTATGATGTACGTAGAAAAAACTTTGAATTCATGCGCAGTGATACCAACTTTTCCATCAGCAAAAGCACTGTAAGCACTTTGAGTACTGTGAGGGTAAAAAAGATGAACATGAAAAAATTGATTGCGGGTAAAAAAACACCGACAAAATTTATATTATTATTTTATATTTCAAACAACAAAAAATGAAAAAAAAAAAAACAAATGGCTGAATTTAATTTAAAGATTTTTTAAAGATAAGCACTGTGCCACAGTAAAAAAATACACAGACGGAATAGTTAAGGTTCAATTCTTCTAACAAAGTTAATATTGGAAAAATTGGTGAACGTTTCCTTGTATTGGCCTCAAAAGCTTTGGAAAATAAATGGGCCTTAAAAAAATGGTGTCATCAATTTCTGTTCAATACATGATTCAGATTTGATTAAAACGACAAACCATTTTTAGCAATTTTCTCAAATTAATAAACTTTAATTGATAACTAAAAAGGCAGCTTAAAGCGCTGTGGGAAAATGTTGAAATTACTATTAATACCCGTTTTTAAAAAAATGGATATTTAATAAAATTTCGGGTATTTCAAAAGCAAAAACACACTAAAAAAATAACCGAAGGTACCAAACTGCAATGCAAATCTTAAATTAGAAGAAACAATGCAATTTCGAAATCGCAGAAAATTTAAAAAGACACATCTTTAAAATAATGCAAACCGAGGTATTAGTGTACATGTATGAACTGGTTTAAGGTTCTTAAATATTTCTATGCATACATTCATTGATTCATGCATATCTAAGTATACATTTATGTGTATATTTCAATACTTGCAAGTATCAAATAATTTTAAAGTAATACTTGAGCATAAATAAATCTTGCATACAAGCTAAAATAGTTTATTGACAGTTGCAAAAATTACGGCTTTCAATTTTCATTGAGATTTATGGCAGTGCAAAAAACATAAAAAAACTGCAAAATAAATAATAATAAAAAACAAACGGACACACTTGTTGTTATCGCTCCTATGTTATTTGGCCAATTTGCATATTGTTAGTTAAGGAAATGCAATGAAAGAAATTAATAAATTAAAAGCAAGTTAAGATTATTTGTCAAAAAGCATATAATGTCAAGTAAAACTTTTGTTGAAAAATCATAGACGAAATTCAAACAATAAAGAGATTTATTGTTTTTCGGCTGGCTTTTTTTTTGGATTTTTTGTTTTTGTAGCAAACAACACTTTATTTAAAATTGCAACAAATTAAAAATAAGTAAGAAGTTTACAGTCGTTCAAGCTCGACCATGTTATACCCTACACCACATTTGTATGGGCTCTTTCAAAAATAGGCCGATAATGTTTGTGTTAAGTATAATAGTTGGCGACATAAAAATAAAAACAAATTTTGTCAAAATGAAGAAAGATTCGAATCAGTTATAGCCAAAGATGCCTTCCCCCAGAGGAAATTTGTATGGGAGCTATATCAAAAAGGGGTCGATAGTAACAGGTGGGCCAAAGGAAGTCATCCGATGTTGTTTGGCTCTCACTTTTTTCTAAATGAAAAACTTCGCCTGGGTTAATTGGAGCCTTTAGATTAGATTATATCGGCCATATGGGTGCCGTCACAATTGATTGCTCTACGGGCTCGTTTTCTGATATTTTTCATCACTTCGGCGAGAACTTCAGGCGACAGATTCTCGCGCTCGTGTCATATGTTGTCCTTGTGGGCTTCCAGGGCTTAGGGCTTGCTCATGCAAACAAGGAACTACAAAAAAACCACAAAAAGATCTGAAACGGTTAAAGCGGGCGATCTTTTGGGCCAATGTAAATCGCCAAAACGAGAGATGAGCAACCCGGGAACGCCACCTTTAGAATATAAGTTGTTGCTCACGCAGTGTGTGCCGTTGCTCCGTCTCGTTGCAACTAGATGTCTTCCAGTCCTAATTTATTCAATTGCGGCGGAAAAAACTCAAATAACATGGCCCTATAGGACGCACCATCCGCTGTTGTCGTTTGACCAGCAGCGTCTACGAAAACAAATGGTACGACGACTCCTCCAGAGTAAACAGCCTACAACGCAGTCACTTTAAGTGAATGTAGTGGCTCCTCGTCTATTACTTCTGGATTTTCGGTGCCCCAGAAGTGATAGCTTTGTTTGTTCACATACCCAATGAAGTAGAAATGAGCCTCGTCACTCATTATAATTTTGGTGGAAAATCGTCCACTTCCGCCTCAAGATTAAGAATGGCTTGGGCGTAGGTTACACGGGTTTGGCGTTCGACAGGCAGTAGGTGATGCACGGACCGAACTTTGTACGGGAACATGCGCAGGTTTTTGACCAAAATTCGTCCGGGACGACCGGCTGAGGGCTAATTGCGAGCCACGGCGTCTGGTCGAGATTTTAGGTGACAGCTCGACATCCTCTCCAACAGCGGCAATATTCTCGGCAGAATGAGCGCTCCGGGATTGGCCACTCCTGGTAACTTCTCGTGTGGACCCATACTTTTCAAGGTTGGTGTCCAAACGGCGCAGGGTTTGCGCAGTCGGTACCGAATGACTGGGGAAATGGCTAACATTTGAGTCAGTTATGGTCCAATGCACTTATTCCGGAATGAAGTTTTTATGGGGGCTATATTAAAAACTAGTCCAATCATTTTTTTGGGCGGTTCACTAGTTAAAAACATAAATTCAGACCTATGTGCGAAATTTTGTTGAAATAGAGTAATATTCAAATCAACTAAAGTTAAAATGCTTTATCCGGGAAGATATTTGTATTGGTGCTATATCATAAAATGAAACGACTAAGCCTGTGTTCTATGACCTAATTAATGACATTAATTTAGACATATATTAAAAATTCTGTTAAAATAGAGTAATGTTCGAGTCAGTTATAGCCCAAAGTTATTATTTCGTGAAACATTTATATGAAAGTTATACCAAAAAGAGGGCTGATCATTATCTGAGCCAATCGATATAGCTGAAAGTGGATCTCAGACCATTAGTTTTGGGTGTAACAAATACCTGCACAACGCGTAATACCCCTACCATGTATGTGGTGTGGGTATAAAGCCAAAGAAACTTGTCACACCTGATATGAAAACTTTAAGCGTTAGTTGCAATACACTCAAGAGAAATTTCAAATTTTTTTCTGCAAGTTTAAAATATATCACGTAAAGAAGAAAATATCTTTTTAGGTTAATTTTGCTTCAGTATTATTATAGGTTACGGAGCTTCTTTTAAAAAACAATTGATATATACAAGTTCTTATAGAGCATATATAATCTTATTTTCTATTAAGGTGAACGCAATGAGCACATTATACTAGGTTTATTTTTTGAAGATTAACTTTATCTTGAAGGTAGGACCCTTCGATATCCACATAAATTTTTTCTTCGGTTGAAAAAAGGGTTTTTACTAATTAAAACACATTCTCAATTTGTTCGGCTAGTCCGCTGTTTAACCTACATTCATTTTTTTAGTGTATTTATTCACTATGCTCTAACACCGCTTTAACAACCAAAGAAAACTTAATTTAGTTGCAACAAAAAATTTCTTATAAGGATTGGTCAACAAACATAATTGTTGAAATTTTGTTGTTAAATTTGTAGTTTTTCGTGATCTTAAATCAATAATAAACTTTTCAAAACACTTTATAGCATATTGACATATTAAATCAAATTTCTTCGCCACCAGCATCGTCACCAACGCTAACACTGTTTTATTACGTTCAAAGCCAATGGTTAGTTTTAATCACTAGCACTTGCATTAATGTCACACATAAAAAAATTATGTCTTTATTAAATTGGTGCGAAAATGTCTAATAATTAAAATTCATTTTCATTATATATGCGTATTTTTGTAAGTAAACAATATTTGCATGAACAAACTTTCATTTTCACTTTGTCTATGAAATAACAATTTTGAAACGACTTGTCAGCTTGAAGGTAGACAGGTTGACTGTTTAGCTGACTGACAAGATTCAATGGATGATAGTTTGATGGATGAAAAATCTGAGTCAAGCAAAACATTTCAGATAAGAGAAATTTTAGTTTGGAATTGAATAACATTAGATGCTTTGAATGCAGGTTGTACAAAGTTGTACGAAGTTATGACCAGGTAACTGACTTACAATATTTTCAACATTTTATTGTTGACACCTTACACATTTAATACACCAAAAACCATTCATCTTAAATTTTAAATGTTTCTATTTAAACATGTTTCTTAATTTAAAAACAAACTAAAACTTGGTAAAGAAAAATAATACCAGTTGCTGTTTAAAATTTAAGGGTATGACGTCTTGAATGGTGATAAAAATATTTGCATAGGTGCAGCTACAGCAGGCTAGTTTCCAACCGTAGACTTTAACTTATGGCCGTTCAACTTTGAGCATATAAAAATAAAATTTAATTACCAGTGTAAGTACATATGTATGTGATGGTAGAGACCTTTAAAGTATTGATATGATAAATAAGATTTTTAACAAAAAAAAATTTAAGTTTTTGCCCTTAAGCTCCATGTTCTAAATAAATTCTAGCTTGGGAAGTTTCTTGTTTCTAAACTTTTTAATTTATGCTTTGTCAAAGAGTTTTTCGACAAATCATTAGTAATATTAAAATTGTTTTTATTGTAATGCTGTCTTTTCAAAAGTTTGATTTATGTATAATATTAAATTTACTACACAAAAAAATTTTTAAGTAATTTGAATAATAAGAAACCACAAAATGCAATATAATGCTTAAAAAGTTAATAAAAGATAATTTAAAATTAAAAAAAAGAATATTATAATTTTAAAAAAACATGTAAATATTAAATTGACCCATTAAATATTTAAGTTTGTTTGACCTTCAATCGCAGAAAACTTTGAAATATAAGTAGCGCAAAGCCAATTATTTTAGCGTGTTTTTGCATTGTAGATTGCGTATGGCAGTAAGCAAAAGACTTAAGACACAAGCGCTTATATGAACTTCGTTAATTATACAAAAATCGTAGAAAAAGGGAAATAAAAAAATCAGTATAAAATATCAAAAATAATTGACCTATAAAAATTTTATATATAAAATCTTTAAAATAACTTAAAAAAAGATACGTTATAACGTTGTTCTAACAACTACTTGAAATAAAACATCAAATATTTTTTTTCAATTTAAGTTTGCCGAGCTTCATACATAAAGCAATGGTTGTGGCAAAGAAAATAAATGTTGTACAACATTACACCATATAATAAACATAGTTAATTCTATTGCATGCTTTGACATTATTTGTATGTTAAATGCACTTCCACACCCAATTGTGACTAGACTTGGATGTTATGTGTTAATTGCAGTCAAATGTTAAAACTATTTATCATTATTTGTGCAAAGTTAACAGTACAGGTTGAACAAAGCAACGTCAAAATGAACTTTCGACCAAATAAGAAAAAAATAGGAAGAGCTAAAAAGGCTTACAGACATACGCATTTCAGTTACAGTAAAATTTATTAAATAATTAAAGCCATATATGCATAAAATGTCTTTAGGTGTCAAGTACATTGATGCTTCTAATTTATTAAATTGAATAACGATTTTTTCACATCCTTCACATAGTGATAAGGGTATATATTAGTTTGTTATTAATCACTTGTCTTAAATTTTGTTTTTAAATTTAAAATAATAAATTTTTAACAGTGTTTACTTTATATTACTTAATAGTGAACAAAGTTATGTTTTATTTGTACAAACGTCTACAAAAAATTCTCTAGTTATGTACCAATTACCCAAATCAATAACCGTAAACGGATGTAAAAATGCTTATAAGAAAAAACCTCTTTATAATTTTTAATGAATATAGATAGTGTACATATGAAAGTGTATAGCTATGTACGCATGTATGCCTCAAAACAAAGAAGCATTATGAATAAATGGGGTAAATTTATAATTTTTTAATACTTTTCAACTATAAAATATTCTAAAGTCATAATAACATGGTGACAAAAGCTGCTGCTTTTAATTTCAAATTCCAGGACCAATTTCCAGGCGTCATATTGTCTTTAAAAGAATCGTTGCCATTTCCTTTTTAAAAGATTTCAACATTTTTCTGACAAATAACATTTAACAAATACCCATCTCAAGCTTTATAAAAAAAGCAAAAAAAAAAAAATTGTAAAATAATCAATTTCAAATATCTTACTTACCTTTAGTAATAATCAGGTCAGGCTTTTTGAAAAACTTTATGGCGCCTTAAAATTTTAATTTTTTTTAATTTTTAAACAAATTATTAGTTAAATTACATTTTGCAAGCTTTCATTATTAATTATTTCTTGCAAATTAAAAGTTATGCAAGTTTTATTAAAAAGAAACTTATATATTTTCTTAGACTTTATCTCTGGGTGACAGACAAAAAAAAAAATAAATTTGTCACCTATGAATAAAAACTTTTGTATAAACGGTGTTGAGACAGTATCTGCAACTACAAAAGTTAAATACTTAAGTGAAATCTCATTTTTATTTTTGTTTGATAAAAGAAAAATAATTTGACTTTGAGTGACATCTGCTTAAAAATAATAAAACTTGTTTAAGCTGTCAACTTAAAATTGAGTTATAAATAAATTGGCAAAATTAAAAAAATTACATGTTTTATATACCCTTATGTTTGTCATTATAAAGTTTTCTGTATGGATATATTTAAACATATATATTTGTCATATGCTTTCATATTGCAATAGATATATTTATATGCGATGCAAAGTAAAAATATAATTCAAGAAGTAACATATATAAAACTACTATAAGTATTTTTTCCAAAAATGCTTCTGTTTATGCTTTTTTACTTAATTAAAAAAACTCTCCCTTTTTAATTAACGAATCTAAATTCAATGTGCTTTTGCTGCCCTTTAACATGATACCAAACTCAAAATCTCTTCGTCACATATGGCTTTTCAATAAATCTAAAAAATAATATCTAGTTCCTCCAGATTACCAAAAAAGTAAAAAATTTGTTTTTCCTATTTGTGATAGTGATCTAAAGACACGATCTTATAACCAAATAAGCGCCAGTAACCCATATTTATGTATATACGTCTTCATGTGAAAAATAACCTTTTATAACGAAACATGAAATAACAGATATGAAGCTTTCCATTGCAATAATCTGTTTTTTTGTCTTAGGTTATTCACAGCAATAAGATGGCTGCTAGCAAGTTTATAGACTCGTTCATCAAAATAAACGAGTAGAACATTTGTTATTATTTAAAGTCGAAGTCAATTTAAACACTTTCTCAAGGAACTTTGACGTAGTAACTAAAAATATTGAAGGTCCTTAAGATTTCACTTCAGCAGCATCCTCTTTAGTTTTAAAAATCACCTTTACCAAGGCAACTATATTGATCGAAAGTAATTAAACTATAATATGATGTGCAATGCAGATCTCAAAGCATTTTGTTGCTGAATTATCGAAACTAGAAGTTTTTGCCTTAGACATCTAGTAACTGATTTTTTTTAAGTTGTCTGGGAGCAATAAACATTAGTTGACCCACATTTATTGGGAGTGATTACGAATAGTGAATTTTTTGACTAAGATTTTTTAATAACTTACAGAGCAATTTTGTAAAAGCATGTCTTTTTGACTGTTTGACAGATCACCATAGAGTGCAACTTGCAACCCCCCTAGACTCTTATTCTCATTGTGAATCTTATCAGAAGAGTCGAAAAAAGGAATTGAAAAGGCGAGAATTTCTTAAGAAGAAATAATAAAAGAGAGCAAAAGCTGTTTGCAAGAAGCTAACAGAAGTCAGTTATCGTAGGCGCTGAACCACCTATACACTCAGCCCCAGCCCTAACCAAGTGCATCTAAGAAGCGCCCTCCCAACCACCTCTGTCGGCGGATCTGCAGCCCAGGATAGTGGCAGACAAGGTGTTCAACCGTCCTTATCATCTCCTAATCCCCGCACAACCTGCATAAGTCCAAAGGGTTCTTTCCCATTTGCTCGCCATATATTTCATATCCTGTGCTCTGTGAGAATCAAATAATGCACCTTTTAACCTCCCTACTCTCCTTAAGGAGCAGGTAAGTACCCAGTACCCATCCCACCCACCCTGGGTAACAGAAGTCTGAAGATTCCGCGATCAGCCCTGTCCAGATTCGGCCCAACTTGTCCATTATGCTAGTGCCTCTTAACACATAATAGAAACCCAATGGTGCCTCACCGGGTCACAATCATGTCCAATATCTCGGCCCGATCCCCTCCTTGCCAGTTCATCAGCAATCTCATTATCGGATACGTCGTAATGACCCGGAATCCAGCAGAGCCTAACCCTACGTGATCGCCATAGCAGCACGTCTATAGTCTAGGCCTGAAAAAATGTCTTTCTCGAGCCTGGAGCATGCCCTGACTATTAAAGTAGATTGGCACGTCCCCTTTTCCATATGCGTCCTCCCCTATCAATTTTGCCGCCCTCTTCATCGCCAGAAATTTGGTCTGGAAAACGCTGCACTCCTTAGGAAGTTTGAGTAACATCCTTACTCCCATCACGGGCCTCAGTTATTGCCTTATTCGGTGATCCATCAATGAAGACTGTACACACCCCATTCAGCCTCTCAGATCCCTTCCGTGCCTCCCTATCCGGAAACACTACCTGGGGCAAGATGCCAAAATCAAGTTTTTATAACATGTAGATCGTCAAACTTGGCCGCCGCAGGAGTCGGCCATCTCCGACCCTTCTTAGAATGCGAGTGTGTTAATCTGTCAGCATACCTGACTCACTGAGCCTAAGCAAGCTTCTTGCCGCCATTTCAGAAACGAATCCTCGGAATCCTCAATGGAAAGAAGATGCAGAATGATTTTCAGCGTTGCCTGTGGTGTTTTATTCCTGGCCCGCGTAATGCTTAGTACAGCACATCTTGATTCTTTGACAAAAGCTTCCTTATGCCGTCCCCCTTTATAGCCCTTTGTAGAAGCTTAGGGATGCAGAAAAAAGGATACTATTTAGCTCTTTTTTGTTTTCGCCCGACACTGGACAGTGTTTGGGTTAGATCGTTTGAAATCGTCAGACTAAAAAGTTTTTCGGACTTGGCTTATACATTCTTTGTTATGAACAGCGGGGTTTTCTTGAATAAAGACCAAATAAGGGCGAATATAGTCTCTAATATATATATTATATTATATTTTACTGCCAATTGTCGGACTTCTTTATTCTATACTTCTTATCCTCCCTTCCACAGGCACCATAAGGAGGTCGAGAAAGTGCTTATATGTGAGCTGAACCTTACCATACTTTATTTCCGCACCTGCCTGCTATAACTTACCATACCTTAAAAGCCCTACACACTTCACTAATACTAGCAAGACCCTAAATCTGTATTTACATGTATATTATTGTATATAGGTTTATATTATAAGTTTTTCCCCACAAAATTATTTTCAACACAATTACTGGTGATATAAGCTCCGGTTTCATAATCATCAATGTTTCACAGCTCCCATCACTTCATTATGTTTCACTATCAATTAAAGTTATTAGAGCTAATTACAGTAAAGCAGACCCAATTCCAAAATTTTGTTGAAATATGCAGTTTATTCTAAGTGTTAACCACGTACAATTTTGGGTTCTTCGTTTGTGAAGTTGTGAATATAATAATAAATCTGCACCTGTGTGCAACGCAGTAAAATAAAAACAAATAGATGAAGTATTAAGAAATTATACGTGGCAAAGTATATCACATATGTGACAGTCAAAAAGTTTATGGAAACACCCAGATCTTTGTACACCCAACTAATACGAATTGGTTAAAATACTTACATAAATACATTTTGGTTTACGAGCATGAATGCAGCTTTATTTCTATGAAAAGGGAAACTATTTGAAATTGGCGGAAAAAAACTTTTTATGGAAAATTGGCATATTGATGTGTCTTGTAAAATTAAATTTTTTTTTTGAATTTCGTTGTTATGCTTTTGGAATAACCTCTTCAAGAAAGTGTCACATTAAACCATATGAATACAATAACCTTTAACAAGAAAATAACAAAGACAACAAGATTAAAATAGCAACAAAAACACACTTAGTTAAATGCTTCACAAGTAAAATCTATCACGCATATACAAACATATTTCATTTTTCAAAAATATCCAACCGAATACGAGAAGGAGAGTCACTAAAACCCAAAAATATTTTTAATTTTTTTTCTTTAATTTATACATAAAAGAGAATATATATTTTTTTATTTATTTTAGTATTTTTTTTTTGGATGTTATTGTTGCGCTTCAGTTTTTGGCATTAAAGTTAGGAAAACATACAGACATATTTTATTTGTTTACGGATAAACTTTGTTGTTTTATGGTTATAACAAATATCAAACTACATTTGGCCAGAGTAACAACTTATTTGGACATGACAAAATTTTCACTTATTAAAATGAGTTTTACCAATTTGGCCAGAATAAAGCGGTTGGTTTGTTGCATTATGTGTTTGTATTATTTTTATTTTTTCTTGAAATCGTCATCAGTTTCTACTTAACTAAAACTTTGTGTAAATGAAATAATAAGAACAAATACCGACAATTTAGCTACTTTAGCTTAAGATCAAAATTCGCAAATTATCTTAATTATATCTAGTAGGTTTAAAATAAATGCAAGATTCTAAACCTACATTTCAGTTTAATTGAATCGACTTAGATTTTTAAGACATTATAAAAAAATGTTGGTGACTGCGCTTCACCCAATATTTGAGCCTAATTTAAGCCAACTTATCCGATAATTAGAATTTAAAAATCCGAAATTTGAAAGCCAAATTTTGAATAAGGTTTTAAGGAGTAGTTTTCTAATTCACACAATAGAAAGAAAACCCATTTGAAATAAAGCGTTGGATTTTATCCTAAATTGTATTTTAAATTTTAGGTACGACTAACTCTAAGGTTTTCTTGAAATAACCACGGATATTTAGAAAACCAGTGGTAAAGAAACGGGATTTTTTATACCCACAGCACATACGTGGTACGAGTATTATGCATTTGTGCAGATGTTTGTTACGACCACAAATAATGATCTAAGGCCCAACTCAAAGCATACCAATCGACTCAGAATGACTTCATAAGTCGATTTTATCATTTCCGTCTGTCCATCTGTCCGTCAGACTAGGTGCACATGTATTTATTTAGTACATGTATAAAATTTAGTACAATTAAGCTTTTTGGTACTGGCACGAAGGCTTTTGTTTGTGGTGCACACAAAAAACTATAAAAAAAATTTTTCAAACAAATTCTTGTTCAAAATAATTTATTTTTTTAGTCAATTTATTTAATAGTCTCTAATAATATTTTTATTTGATTTTTAAATCAAACAAAATTTTCGCCTAAACAAATAAAATATTTAACCAGCTCAGCAAAATTTTTTAACAGAAACTAAAATTCTTGCAAAATTGTTTGTCTAAATTTACAACTTTCGTTGTAGGTCCTCAGCCAGACAAAAAGCTTACTGATTCTCTGAAATTTGTTACTGATTCTACAACTCAGTTTTTTCTGTGTGATGATCGGTCCATAATTTGACATAACCCCCATATTCAGTAGAGGGAAAAACAAAAAGTGGCTAGCTGTGAATCTGCTTTAAAAAAGAGTAAACGTATCTTGTATTTTTTTTTAATATTTGGGCCATTAAGAGTTATAAAAACGTAACGAATACATTTTGTTGCTTTCTTAACAACTTTCGTAACTTTAAACCTAACAAAAATGGAAACATTGCATTTGACGCGTTAAGAAAATTATCAATAAGCTTTGGTTTTTTTTTTTTTTGAACTCAAACGCTTAAGCGGTAAAATTAAGACCTATTTTGACACTTTTTTAATTGAAAAACTTTTTAATTTCGACGCAATTTATAAAAAGGAATATAAAATATTCTATCTAATTTAAAACAATGTAGAGAAAAAATTGATGAATTTTGGATGGGAGGGTTCGAGTTCGGGTCGTCTTTAAAACTGCAAGATTGGTCGGGCTTCAAATAACAGAAAAATTTTCCTCTTTTATGCTCAAATGGTATACACGTTCCACTCTTCTAGACTATTTTCAGTTGCATTTCGGAACTTTCTAAAAGTTATTTAAATATTTTTAATTTAATTTTAGATTTTCTTTATAAATTTCGGAGATTAGGGGTCTTATTCATAAACGTACAAGGTACCGTGAAATAACTCCCAAATGAAATAACTCCCAATGAATAAATGAAATAACTCCCAATTTTTTTCCATACAAATTGGGAGTTATTTCATTATTTTTCATTGGGAGTTATTTCATAATGAAATAACTCCCAAATGAAATAACTCCCAATGAAATATTGTTGGGCGTTATTTCATTTTTTCGAAGTGTTGGGAGTTATTTCATTCTTGTTGGGAGTTATTTCATTTTCTATCATTGGGAGTTATTTCATTTTTATTGGGAGTTATTTCATTTTTATTGGGAGCTATTTCATTTTTGTTGGGAGTTATTTTATTTTTATTGGGAGTTATTTCATTTTACTAAAAGCAAGTGTATATACCAGAGCATTTAAAAAAATTTAATCACGCTAGTATAAAAGGTGACATTTATTTAAAAGTTTTGGGGTTTTAAAACCGTGGGTATATAGCCGGCCTTCGGCCGGGCGCAAGAAAAAAAAACTCCAGTGGATTCGATCCGCCGGCTTCGCAGTAGCCTTCGACCGGGGAATATACTTTAAACTGTAGTATATCGGAAGTATTTGCAGCTTCATAACTAAAGTGTCATAAAATTCATGTTTTATTTGGGGAAGCTTTATATGGAAAGCAGTAGAGCTTAAAGTCCATTGCCCAGCCGAAGGCTACTGCGAAGCCAGTGGATCGAATGGACTGGAGTTTTTTTTTCCTTGCGTCCGGCCGAAGGCCGGCTATCTAAATCACCCCCTTTTAATAAAAAAATTATTTAACCAAAAAGGTGCTTAAAGTCCACGCGCCTGTCCTAAAGCTGTAACGAAGCTGGCATATATAGCCAGCCTTCGGCCGGGCGCAAGGAAAAAAACTCCAGTCCATTCGATCCGCCGGCTTCGCAGTAGCCTTCGGCCGGGGAATATACTTTAAACTGTAGTGCATCGGAAGTATTTGCAGCTTCATAACTAAAGTGTCATAAAATTCATGTTCAATTCGTGTTTTATTTGGCGAAGCTTTATATGGAAAGCAATAGAGCTTAAAGTCCATTGCCCGGCCGAAGGCTACTGCGAAGCCGGCGGATCGAATGGGCTGGAGTTTTTTTTCCTTGCGCCCGGCCGAAGGCCGGCTATCTAAATCACTCCTTTTTATTAAAAAAATTATTTAACCAAAAAGGTACCTAAAGTCCACGCGCCTGTCCTAAAGCTGTAACGAAGCTGGCATATATAGCCGGCCTTCGGCCGGGCGCAAGGAAAAAAACTCCAGTAGATTCGATCATCCGGCTTCGCAGTAGCCTTCGGCCGGGGAATATACTTTAAACTGTAGTGCATCGGAAGTATTTGCAGCTTCATAACTAAAGTGTCATAAAATTCATGTTCAATTCATGTTTTATTTGGCGAAGCTTTATATGGAAAGCAATAGAGCTTAAAGTCCATTGCCCGGCCGAAGGCTACTGCGAAGCCGGCGGATCGAATGGGCTGGAGTTTTTTTCCTTGCGCCCGGCCGAAGGCCGGCTATCTAAATCACTCCTTTTTATTAAAAAAATTATTTAACCAAAAAGGTGCCTAAAGTCCACGCGCCTGTCCTAAAGCTGTAACGAAGCTGGCATATATAGCCGGCCTTCGGCCGGGTGCAAGGAAAAAAACTCCAGTCCATTCGATCCGCCGGCTTCGCAGTAGCCTTCGGCCGGGGAATATACTTTAAACTGTAGTGCATCGGAAGTATTTGCAGCTTCATAACTAAAGTGTCATAAAATTCATGTTTTATTTGGCGAAGCTTTATATGGAAAGCAATAGAGCTTAAAGTCCATTGCCCGGCCGAAGGCTACTGCGAAGCCGGCGGATCGAATGGGCTGGAGTTTTTTTTCCTTGCGCCCGGCCGAAGGCCGGCTATTAGAGCTGTGTAGCTCATGAACGAACGGGTCAAAATGAACGGATCACCGAATTGAACGAAGTGATCCGGTTATTTTATTGAGCGCTTTTCGTTCAATTGTGTTCCGTTCAATGTTTGTTTCTTCAGGTCTTTTTTATGTCACAATTTCGTTCGTTCAGATGTGTTTTTTATGTTATGTTCTTTTGTTTCAGTTGATTGTTTGTGTATTGATAAGAGTTGCTTTAAAAAGTTTGCGAATGTGCGTACATATTTCTTTTGAGCATCGCTGTGGCACTGCCATAATTTTTTTAAATTTGGTTCAACAGTCTTTTTCTAAGAAGTTTGATTTATTATAATGAAAGAATCAGTTTTCGATTTTTCCAATTTTCTTACTTTTCCGGAGGGTGTTTCCAAAATTTTCTTCCTTAGACCTTTTCCTTGCGCCCGGCCGAAGGCCGGCTATATATGCCAGCTTCGTTACAGCTTTAGGACAGGCGCGTGGACTTTAGGTACCTTTTTGGTTAAATAATTTTTTTAATAAAAAGGAGTGATTTAGATAGCCGGCCTTCGGCCGGGCGCAAGGAAAAAAACTCCAGTCCATTCGATCCGCCGGCTTCGCAGTAGCCTTCGGCCGGTGAATATACTTTAAACTGTAGTGCATCGGAAGTATTTATTATTATTATTATTATTTATTAATAGATTTTTGTATGTACATATTTAATTCATTTACAATATGTTTGATATCTAAATCTATATATGGCATAACATTTTGTTGTGAGCCAGATTGGCACAATTCTAGGAAAGTAAATTTTATTTACAAAATATTGATTTTATATAATTTTAATAAAAATAACAAGATATATTATAAGTTAATATTTACATGGAAAATTAAAAAACAAATTCATTTAAAATAAATTTTCTATATTTTAAACAAACTTCTATATATTTATACAGGGAGTAAAAGTTTAAGCCATTTAGTATACATATAACATCATTCAAATTAAGTATGGTTTTACCAAAATATTGTATCCTAAATACTTTGTACAATGGGCAAACACCAATAAAGTGAAAAGTATTTTCCGAAGCATCTAAGTTGCACATTGTACAAATACCAAAAGTGTTATTTTTGAAAGACCTTGCATTCAAGTCTAACAAGCCACCTCTAGCCCTTATTATTAAACTGACTGCACGTGGAGAAAAATTTGAAGTATATAATGATGAAACATTGTAATCCAGTATAGAATATAGATCATGAAACTGTGAACTTTTTGCATTTTCTATGTAATCATTACGTTCCTTGAGTTTGAGTTGGTCCAATATAGGTTTCCACTGTTTGCTAAGTGGAGATATTGAGTTATCAGGGGTAAACTGTATATGTTGACAAAGATTTTCCCACTCTTTAGCCCAACAAATATTTTGTTTTATAATTTTTAATGCCAAAATACGAGGTAATCTGTGAGGATTCATACTTAATACTTTGTTAATATAGTCCAGGTGAAGTCTTAAGGTAGATACGTACAGAGACTCTAGGTTTGTTTCTATATACAAAATGTAATTAGGTGTAGCGGTAGGTAGATACAACATCTTTTTAATAAAAAATCTAAATAGTTTTTCAACCTCATCATATTTCACATATCCCCACACTTGAGCTGCATATAACATAATAGATCTGGATGCTGCTTGAAATATTTTAAGTTTATTATTCTGTGAGATTTGCGGATTGTTTATGTATTTGGACCAAGTAGAGTTTATCGCCAGTTTTGAGGCTGCTAATTTATTGTTCAAGTGTTTTCTAAAGGAGAGATTATATGTAATGTCTACACCGAGATATTTATAACTGTTTACAATCTCAATGTTATCACCACCAAAAAACCAGTTTAAATTTGAAGAAATTCTAGTGCCGGCACGAAATATCACTATTTTAGATTTATCTAGATTAGCTTTCAAGGACCACGTTGAACAATAATTGTATAAACAATCAATCATTTTTTGCAATTCTGTTGGAGTATCTGATAATATAACAAGGTCGTCGGCATAGAGCAGTATTTTAACATTAACGTCCGCAACATTTACACCCCCAGGTAACTCATCTGCCAAATCATTAACATACAATGAGAATAATAGAGGGCTTAATATACAACCCTGCTTTACACCTACCTCAACTGCAAATGGATCTGAATAAGAGTTTCCATCCCAAATACAACTTTCCGTGTTTTCATACAAGTGCTGTAAAATTCTTATTATTTTCGACGACATGCCAAGGCATGAGAGCTTGTAAAATAAACTATTACGAGGAATCGTATCAAATGCGCACGAAAAATCAACAAAGAAAGCGTATGTGTTATTATTGTTTGCTTTGTTTAAATTCACAATATTAATGAGGTTGAAAATGTTGTCAACGGTTGAATAATTCTTTCTAAATCCGGCTTGAAATTCATTCAGAATCATGTTACGATCTATCCATTCCGTTAAACGATTCAGTATAATGGTATTAAATATTTTGCATAAGGTATTAATAAGCGATAACCCTCGATAGTTTGATGGAAGATTGGGATCACCTTTTTTGAAAAGAGGTATCAGTATAGATTTTCGGAAACTGGATGGAATTTGTTCATGTAGGAAAATTTTGTTAAAGACACATAACATTTCATTAATAAAAGAATTAGGAGCATTTTTGTAAAATTCATAACAGATACCATCTTGGCCAGGAGATTTATTATCCTTAAGTGATTTTAAAACGAATAAAAGTTCACACATTTCCATGGGTGAGTCTAGGATCGGATCAATAAAGTATGGCATTGACCAGCTGATAGTCTGGCAATCAACATCTGCCTGCAGTAACGAAGTAAAGTGCGAACGAAAATCGTCGGAATTTAGTGAACCTTTAACAGAATAAGATCGCGATTTCATAGAGTTGGATAGCTTCCACCAATCACTGCTACATTTAACCTTGTTTAATTGGTCAATATTTTTATTATACAAATCTATTTTCTTTTCATTACATATCTTAAGATAGCAAGCTCTGGATGCAAAATATCGAGATTTGTTTACCGAATTGTGCCTTTTCCTATAACGCCTAAGCTTCTTCAGCATAAGTTTCCTAGCACGAGCACATTTCCAATCAAACCATTTCTGCCTGGGTTCAAAAACACGTTTGTTTACCTTAGTAACATTAGCCAACTTTATTTTGTTACATAGATGAACAACCAATTCATCAACCGTTTCATTAGACTGTAGATCAACATTGCTAGCAAGTAATGAAAGATTATCCTTGTATTTATCAGACAATTTACTGTTCCAACGAGGTCTTTGAATTGTATTATCCTCATTAGTTTTAACAACACGGCATGATGATTTAATTTTTAAGCATAGTGGCATGTGGTCAGAAAACGGCTTGGATGCGATAAAGAAATCATCAACATATTGTAGAAAGTTAAGTGAACAAATACAATAATCAATAACAGAACTACCCATAACCCCACAAAAGCTGAATTCCCCTAGAGCATCGTTACCAGTTCTACCATTTAGTACAATCCCACCGACATTTTCAATAAGATTCATCAATTTTTTGCCTTGTGCATTAAGTATTTGCAGCTTCATAACTAAAGTGTCATAAAATTCATGTTTTATTTGGCGAAGCTTTATATGGAAAGCAGTAGAGCCCGGCCGAAGGCTACTGCGAAGCCGGCGGATCGAATGGGCTGGAGTTTTTTTTCCTTGCGCCCGGCCGAAGGCCGGCTATCTAAATCACTCCCTTTTATTAAAAAAATTATTTAACCAAAAAGGTGCTTAAAGTCCACGCGCCTGTCCTAAAGCTGTAACGAAACCGGCGGTTCGATCCACGAGAGTTAACTTATCCTGCGTCCAGACGGAGGCCGGCAGTCATTTGGTTTGTTTGTTTAGAAAATAATTTTACGTTAGTAACATCTTATTTATGGATACAAAAGGTTTTCGCATAATATATATTTTAATTGGGAGTTATTTCGTTTTCGTTGGGAGTTATTTCATTTTCGTTGGGAGTTATTTCATTACTGTTGGGAGTTATTTCATTTCCGTTGGGACTTATTTCATAAAACAATTATTTTTTTTGTAATTGGGGGTTATTTCATTTTTGTTGGGAGTTATTTCATTTGGGAGTTATTTCATTTTTTCCATTGGGAGTTATTTCATTTGGGAGTTATTTCACGGTACCAACGTACAATAGTGTTTATTAAAGGCTTATTTGACAAGTATATATGGAATAATTGTCAAATAAGCCTTTAATAAACACTATTGTACATTTATGAATAAGACCATAGAAATTCATAATTTAATTTAAAAATATTTGTATTATTTTTCAGAAATATTTTTTTATAATCTTATAATTTTCTAGCTAAGTTTTAAGAACTCTCTAATTGTTATTCAACATTCTTTGTTTTAGAATTTAATATTTGTATTTCGGAATTATCTTTTTCTATTTTAGAGTTTATCATTTGAATTTTAAAGCTTTCTGTATTTGTTTTTGTGTTTTTAAATTTTCTTTATATTCCAAAACTGTCTACGAGATTGTATTCTAAAATTTTCTAATTGAATTTAAGAAAGAAAATTCTGAAATAAAATCACAAAGGTTTGAAATATTAAGAGAATAAAATGAAAAATTTCAATATTATATGTATTTCTGAAATTGAAAGCTCAGATATTAATTGAATTTTTTTACGTTTGATAAGGTTTTTTTTAAAATTACATAACATACGTACATAATTTGAAAATCCTAGTACCTCATTGAAAACTAGGTAGTTTCCATTCTGAACAATAATCAAAATTTTGTTATCCTTAGGAGTCATATAAATCAACAATTATTTTTAGGTCGGGTGAAGGCTAATTGCTTTCACCAGCAAAATGTTGGAATAAAAGCCTTTAATCCCAAACAAAGAGCCCAACAACTTTTCTGCATACGCAAAATGTTGGAATAAAAGCCTTAAATCGCCAGCAAAGAGCCCAACAATTTTTCTGCATACGCTTCTAGAAATGTGAAATATATGCCGAATCTTTACGCAGAGTTCCTTGAGTAACTAGATATTCTTAATTCAGGTTTCACCAGCCCCTGCTCCTTTCCAACTATTTTTGTTTTCAAGACTTTGTTGTACAATTATTTTTTGTGGAAAATTCAAAGTTAATAGCTCTTAATAAAACATTTTACGAAATTTGTGCTATTGTAGGAGGAATACCACTACCCCTGCTCCTATCCAAAAAAAAATTAAATTTTCAAAGTATATGTGCAGAGTTTTCTGGCATAAGTGGATGTACTAACTGATATATATATATATAGAGATATATTCACAGACTTTATCCTAAAAAATGGGTTATTTTTGGATTTTGCTTACACATACAGTGTGTTGATATTTCAATCCAGGGTTGCGAGTTTTTGGAGACCAGTAACAGCAGTTTTGCTTGCTGACGTGGCCGTTTTAGTTAAAATTAGCCTCTCGCTCCGAAAACTGGGACTTACAGTGCGAAAACGCTCCAACATCGTTTTACAAAAATTTTTATGTAAATCTAAGTCACTTTGTTTAGTTCTTGAACGGTTTGATGAGGATGGACCTTTTAATCCTTTTCAAAAATTTCATAAATAATCGCTCTTGAAAGTCCCAGTGAGACTGTTCTTTTCCATATTGAAATTCGCGGATTTTTATGTAAACTGCTTTCAACCATTTCAATGTTTTCTAAAGTTCTTGAAGATCGAGTGGGCCCTGGCCGTGGGAAATTCATAGCCAAAGCAGTTGCGCATAAACACTGCACCCACGAACGAATTAAATTTACTCTTCAAAAATGTCTCACAACGCAACGCTTATTACTTTTTAAATATACGGACATGGCATGTCGAATTCGCCAGCTTTAAGGACCCAAAGTATATATAATTTATGGAGTCACAGGTGAATATTGTAGAAATTAAAATACAAATGACAAACTCAATAAAATATCTCTATTTTCTGTAACACATTGTCATTATTATAGTACGCAGTAATATTATTTTGTTTTTGCTTAAATTATTTAATATACAGTCAATACCTTTTCACAATGTTTGCGTTATATATTTTTTGTTTTTGTTTTTTTTTTATTTGCAACGTTTTTCTTAATGTAGATTTTTTTGTATCCAATATTGACTTTTTACAACAGTTTATCAGTTTATTTAAGTTTTTCTGCTATGTCCGAATAATCGCAAGTATTTTGATTTATTCAATTAAATTTTCACTTTTCATTTCATTCACAGCATTTTTTTTATCGATGAGTGAACAGCCAACAGTCAGGTAGACCAGCATTATAAACGATACAAAAAATACTTATAAAAGCAATCTGGCAGTTGCCAGACATCATTCATTTGAAAATGAAAGTTCGTATGTAATATACCTTTTTATTTTAGTTTCGGTAATGTTCGTTTGTTTGTTTTTTTTATTTAATGTTACTTTTTATATATGTATCTCAGAATTGCCGGCAACTACAATAACTTTAATATTGGTGTTACTGCTGTTGCTGTAATTTCTGGAGCTGATAAAGCTTGCTCTCATAACGTTTGTAGGTCCACCGCGCAGACATTTATTTAAGCGGCCTTATTGCATATATTTCTGCTGCAGAGCATATTGTGCAGTAAATACTCTAAACTGTACTTATGTATGTACGAATGTATGGTTATAAAATAAATTCCTATTTGCACAAAAATACATACATATTATACTTTTGGGGCGCCATTCTTCATCTTACTACTTGTATGACCAGATTAGTTATTTTACTTGTTTCAAGTGCAGAATTACTGCTGTCGCTGCACTGTGTTGCTGCTGCTGGTAAAATCATCCAACGATACTTGTTAAAACGTGTACGTGTAGACGAGTTTATATCATTTTTTTAAAAGATTTAAACCTACTAACTTCTGTCAAAAGACCGAAAAACTTTATGAAAAGATGGAAAATATAAAAATATACGTGCCAATTTGTGAAGTGAAATTTCAATAAATACTTCTGGCTATTTTGGAATACATTATTTATTGCGTATATTAAAAACTAAAGAAAAATTATATTAAACAAAAAAAATCTTTGCAAACATCCGCAAAGCGTTTATAGTAAGAAAAATATTTTGTAAAAAATTATAGCAAAACTGATGAAAAATGTTCAGTAATTGTTTGACCAAAAAGTGTATCAATCAAATTTGGTTCAATATTTTAGGCGTGTTAATTTGACATATTTCATGACTGCAGCAACTACTTGAAACCGATTAATCTCCTTTTTTTTGTACTTTTTTTTAATTTTTAAGCCGCAAACCGTTTTTGTATAAAATATTTAAATGTTTATGGTAAAGAATTAAATCGTTTACCACCATTTATTATTTTTGTATGGCATTAGATTGTAAGCATATAAGAAGCAATGTGAAGAAAGAAAAGTAAAAGTTTTTAAAAATGTAAAAGAGATTGTGCTTCTAATGTTTCTATTTTTGGTTATTTTTACTTGATACTACTTACTTATTTTGTGATTTCAGTTTGACTGCATACAACATAAGCTTATAGTAAAGGATTGATGTTTCTTTACATTAAAGCGGTCCAGTTTGGCATCTTATTTCAAAAATATATGTATATGTAGTCCCCAATGCTTAAAATACAAGTGCAATTTTAAATGCTACAGTCGATTGTAAAATATAACGAAATCGAAAAATGATTTAATTTCAATAAAACACAATCAAGTAAGAGCGCTTTATTTGGAATCTTACATACCCTTTACATTGGTATCTTGGAACACCCAGTCATCTGATCTAGCCAAGTTGTTTTCAAACTGCAAATGTTATAATAAAATTATTTTGTGGCAGCCTTAAAGTTGATAGCTATGGATTTTGTGAAAAAAAAACTGGACAAACGTAGTATTTTGCCTAAATCTCCGTAGCTAGCCGATTTTGGTGATTTTAAATACCAATCATCTCAGAGATATTCTGATGGTATGAAACCAATACCTGGTCCATAGTACTTAAATTTGCTCTGGAAACTTGATTTCAATAGACAAACAGGTGGGCATGGCTACATCGACTTTTCCAGCTATTAGGATCCAGAATATATGTACTCTATGGGGTAGCAAATAGATATTAAGGATATTACAAACGGAATGATAAATTTACATTTACCCTTATCAATATCTGTAGGGTATAATTAGAAAAGTAAGTCTATGATTTTAGTTATTCCAAAGCATTCTTTTAACTGAAATATGCACTCTTTGAAAATATATCTGTTAAATAAGCCCTCCTGCAAAAAAACACCTTGTGCACTTTATAATATTTTCTTCATGAGCAAATTTTGAACTACATAAATATTTATAATAGAATATTTTATGCAGCAGTTTTTTTTTGGTAAAATTTAGAAAGTTATTTATTTTTTTTTTAAATTTTGATAAACTTAAAATTTAAGGTCTTTCTTAAAAGAACAAAAGTACTTGTAAGCTTTTTGCTTAGCCCTAGTATCTTACTCTACAGACTACTTCTTTACTCTTAAATATCCGAGGTTCGGCACAAAATAATTTTAGAAGGAACACTACAACAAAAAAAAAATTAATTAACTAATACTAGCAAACAACCTCAGAATAACTGAAAATAGGAAGTGCGAACCCATTTGTCGAGCGGAAATTCCTACACCCGTGCTGCCTCTTGCGGACTATCCTCTAGGCGTTGCTCTTAAGCCTTAAATGACCAAGGTGCAGCGCAATAGCTTAATACGGAAAACTATAATTGAAATTAATCATATCAAGCAAGTCTGGGATCACTGAACATAGGGATACAAATGTTAATATCTAATAGGGAAATATTAACCCTTCTCTGGCCGTAATGCGTACACATTATATTGTTATAAATCCCTCATCCCATATTTCTACAATATTTTTTCGAGATCTTAATTAGAGTGCTATGGTATGTTACGGCTCCTTGGAAAATAACCCAAAATTGAAAATCATAAATGTCTCAAAATTGTATATTAAAAGCAACAAAGCGAAATTTCGGTTAATTTTTTCTGTTATTTGGAGCCGTTTTTCATTTTCTTAAGCAGGGCGATTTTTCATTTTTAAAACTTTTTAAATTTTTTCGGGAAAGTTTACTTTTGGGCTAGTGAAAATAGAGTTTGTTTGAGTTCTCGTTAAGCTAAGTGCATTGTTACTTTTATAAAAAACTGAGTTCCGCCTAATATCGAAAACAATGTTTTGAAAAGTGAAAACCCAGTTGGAAATAATCTTAGAGTAAGTTTTAGTACTTACCATTCTAAATGGGCAGAATGGTAGAATTTTACCCCTTTTTAAAACAAGAACATTACGGGCCAGATTATAGGTATATAAAATCTTTTCTTTTATATGGGATGGGTGCGATTTTTTTTCATAAAACACTCAATATCGGTTATGACTTTAAAACTATGCTTATTCGGTTTGTTTTTTTTGAATTTGCATTTTAAGAAGTTTTAGGATTCATTTTCGAGATATTATTTAATAACATACGGATTAGTTGGTTTTTAGTAATTTTTGTAAGTATGTAAAGGTTGAGCTTGAAATTGATCTTTCACAGAAAAATCTTTCAAATGCTAATTGGGTGCATATGTACCCATACATTAATATGAATAACTACTACTTGGTGCAAATGAAAACATAAAGGAAAATCAAAAAGTTGCAACCAATCATTTCTTTAATTTCTAACCCAAATTTGATTTTAACGGTTGTCTTTAGTCATTGTCATCACCACATGAAATGTGCGACATCTGACATAGTGGAAAAGGCATAAAGGCAGTCTGTTTAACCGGAAAAGAGGACGATTGTGCATCCTAATGTGCTAGAGCATAATTTTATTTGGTAAAACATAGATTTTCTAGTCAAAGCTACTACTGAAGGGAGAAAAGAAAATAAAAAAAAAAATTAAATAAAGAAAGAAAACTTACTGAATGAAGAACTAAGAATTTGTGTGAGTGTGTAGCGGTGAAATAAAAACGAATTTTTGGTAAATCGTTTGTATTGTTGGCCTTATCTTGATGCCCAATCACCTTGATTTGTTGTAAGAAATTACCATTTTAAGCCTTTAAGCTTTAAATTGTTTTCGCCTTTTCTATGGTCACAGTAGCCGAAAGTACTAAAGTAAATGATCCCATAATAAAGCAAAAATACAAACAGAAACCAAAAAAAGTTACAGGAGCAAACGCTACCAAATTTAGCCAATAATACATTAAAGGTCATTGTACACTATGCTAAGGAGTAGGTATGTAAGTAAGAGAGTAATGAGCAATAGTGACGACAACAACAAGAAAAAAACAATATGTTTGTACATAAAAATAAACATTAGTAGTCTACAACATTTAACGTTAGCAAGATGGGGTGTTTCAGAGTCTTTACAAAGCAAAATGGGTAAATGTTAGCTTGTCCGTCTATTTGCTATTTTTGCAATATTTATTTGTGAACTTATAAAGTTAATGTGTTTTGGATCCTGTTCAATCTAGGAAAGGTGATTAAATTATGTCTGGAGATTAAGTTGACACCAGTACCTGCAGGTTTAGAGGCCACATCCGTAGGTTAGGTCAGGTTAGGTTGAACAGGCGGCTGCGGAATTGTTGAAGAAATAGTTGTGCCGCCCACTTGGGCCCGTTTCTTCGGTTCCTTTGTGATACCTGGGGAAGAGAAAAGAAGAAGAAAAAGTTAAACTAGATTAGATCAATAGAGATAAAGATAATAAATATAATATATATAATAAAGAAGATCCGTAAACCGAGGGATGATATATTTTTCATAACTTTAACGCGCTAATTGGCAGTGACAATCTCCAAAGGGAGAGAGAGAGAGAAAACTATGGGAAGTCATAGCATGGGCAGATTAAATCAAAACTGGGACTTTTTGACAGAAATGTGTATAAACAACATAAAGGATATCGTATTGCAGGTGGCACCTAATCTGGACAAATCTTAATTTATGAGAAAATATTCTAGTTTAAATAAAAAAAGTGCGCCGGTGCACTGTGGTCGCAAATTCAATTTCGTTGGCCAAAAGTCAAAATGTTTACACTCACGAAATATTTTTTTGTTTTTGAAATCTAGTAGTCAACACTTCAAAACAACCAAAAATTAATTTTTTTATTGTAATATGCAATTCACCGTTATTCAGTGAGTCATCAAAGTTGAATTTGTTTGCTTCAATTGTAAACAGAAGTGTGTTCGGTGTTTTTTAAAGCTTATTTCATTTGCTTGTTAAAGCTGAAAACAAAGCGTGTTAAATAAAAGTTTAAATGGAAAACGAAGGTGATGGTAAGTTTATTAATTTTGTAAAATATAATACTCAAAAAATTGGATACTCAAAAATATAAAATAACTTTTTCCAAAAGTCTTTAAAATTTTGGAATTTATTTTATTTTTTAAGTTTGAGTAAGCTTAACACATTTTGTTTAGGAGTGTTAAGCATAAGATTAAAAACCAAAATTACTTTGAAGTGTTTAGTTTTTGAAAATGTTTATCTCGATTTGCGGTTTTTTGCGGTTTTTGAGTAAATTTTTTTTTCAGTCGTCATTTGTTTACAGAATTCAGCTGTTTTTGATATTTGGTTGACCCAGCAGAAGAAACGAAAAAATAAGGACGCACTAATAAATTATTTTTTACAAAAATGTGGAGCCAATAAAGTTTCAGATGAATACTATAAATATTTGACAGAAAAAGCACGAATTCTTAGCAATAATTTGTCTGCAAAGTGGGAAAAGTGTCATAGAAAATTAAATGATTTTCAAATTAAATATTCTGGCTGGCTTTGTTCAGAAACTGTAATAAACAGGCAAATAAATTTAGAAATCGCTTCCACAGAGACTCAATCCACAATAAAACTTAGCCCAGATGAAAAAATTGTACCACTAACTGGCCGCCCGCAAATACGTGTGTAAATCATATTTTCAATTTTCAGAAAGAACATATTTACTCGTAAGTACCGTATATTTTCTCATGTAAAACTAAAAAAAATTAAAATTCAGAAAGAAAAGGAAAAAAATATATGTAAAATTTTTTTTTTACATTTTAATCTAAATGTTGATAATTTTTTACAAAAAAAATATTTATTTTATACAAAAACACTTAAAATATACTGCAAATTCAAATTCCGGTTAAAAATTCCGTTATTTTAAGTTTTAATAGTTTTGGCCAAGAAAAGTGATTTTTCTACCATAGTGCGGTGGTTCAGTGTCTACCAGTCTCAGGCCACGGCTTCAACTCCTGCCAGATACCCTGGCTACTCTGCTTATAAAAGAAGTCCTTATATATTTCTAATGCTTCTCCAAATTTCGACTATTTATTTTGTACCCTACATGTATGTAATAAGTAACCCTATCTCTGCCCTCTAAAAAAAATTAAATAAAATTAAATGTACTACAGACCCCCATTAGTTTTCCCACCACAACATGTTCACTTAAGGGAATTTTCATACAAAATTTACAAAATTGATGTAAAAAGCCCACAGTTTCCCCAGAGTCGGTCTTAAAAAATAAAGTATAAAACTGACCCCCATAAGTCTCCCCTCCCTAATATATTCCCAGAGTATACTTAACCCCTATCTTCATTGCCCAAGGGGGCTTCCACACAAAGTTTGGGAAATTGTATTAAATCCCCCCAAACAGTTTCCGAGGTGCTGGTGGCCGAAAATGCCGAAAAAACCAAGAAAATAAGGATAAATTCACTCTAAGCTACCTCTCTGGTAGTCTCGCTGCTATTTAGGCCGTATAACAGAATACTTTTTAATTCTTGCGTCAAGTTCATAATAATTAAGGGATGTGAAACATAGAAAATGTCCGCTAGGGACATAAGTAAATTCAGGCAGTTGTTAAGAAATTTTTAAGAAAATAATACGATACTTCTAGATCAATGTTACTTTGAACTATGAACTCTGGACGCCTATAAATAAAACTTTGATTAGGAAGAACGAATAGGGAAACAAGGATGGCTTGTTTATGTTTTACTTTACTCCCCATATGGCATTAAAGGCAATCTTTTCGGCTTGTAGAAGAAAACCTGCTCATACTCAAAGAAGACAGCTAGATGCCGGAGTTTCTATTATGAAATTACACATTTGGCATTAAATGAAACATTGGTTTCTTAAAAGAACCAAGATAACTAATATCTATATAAATTATTATAAGAAAATCGTCAGGAAATTTTATTAATACCAATATTAAAATGAATCTGCTAACGTCCTATACAAATACAGTATAACAGCAAATACTACTATTTTTCTTTGTATCCCAATCCGATCCATTTTTATGGATTGCGGATACATTATTGGCCCAAAAGTATAGGCGTTGCTATAATTAAAAAATGTATTTTTAGTTTAAGTGGAGATTGATATTACCAGAATAAAGGTCAAAGCTCACCTTACTGTAACTCCTTCTTGCCTTGCTTTACACATTTTACACACTTTATTAATAAAAAAGTCCCCTGGTACTAGTTCCATATGTCTGGTCTTAATAGTTTTGCTACGTTAAATTTTTCAGGTTATTTACTTTTTTTAATTTGCTTTTAAATAGCAAGTAGCTCTCTTTAGTCGTATATTGCTTGACAAACGTTTTCTTAATCATAAAAAGGTTTATTTGACTTTTATCTATGTAAGTAAGTAACATATATTGAACATGGCAATAGTGTTCACTCCATTTAAGCGATCATGTTAAATGATGAAAATGTAAGTGGGTGAGCTACCACAACTGCCACTGCACACTATTGACACTGATGCTATTTTCTTTGTTTTCTTTTGTACAGATGCTGCAACATTACTTGCATTACGCTGATGTTTTCATTGTTGTTGTTATTGTTACATATGTCGGTAAGTAGCTGATTGCATTGTTGGTACTTTTCTCGTTGGAGTACGTATTACTTGTATTTTCGTATGATATTAAATGATGTTGGTGATGATTAAACAAAGTTTCAACATTAACAATATTAACATCGCGATCGTCACAAAAGAAAGTGAAATTTCACATTAAGAATTGCATATAAATGTTTTTGTATTTATTTATTTTTTTTTTAATTGAACATTTGTGTGTGTGTTTTACTTCTTGTTTTTTGTTTTAGTTTAATTCAATTTTATTTGTTTATTTTAATTTCTTTTGTTTATGTATATTTGCCATTTCATTGCCGTAAATTGAGCTGATCATTCGATGAATCGCAGTGTAGCCAAGTAGCAAAGTCAAATCATCAATTCAACATTGCGTATAATTCGTTTGAATTATACACTGATCACTAGTTTAACAAAGTATCATTTAGAGTAAAAATTAAAACTTTAAATAATTTGCAACGATTAACAGGTAATTTCCAATAATAAAAACATACAATAAAATGTATTTTTAATAAATTTGATTTTCGTGGTAGTTTAAAATTTTAAATGGATTTACTAGGAGTGTTTTAAATGCTAATATTGCAAATAAATAAAATATATAATAAAAAGCAAACAAAACGATGTTAGGCATTTAAGAATTAAGAAAATTAAATTATTTCAACATCTGTGTCATAGCTGTCACCTGACTGAAAAACATTACAGAAGCCTAAAATGTGGCATAAAGGGAGACATTCGCACCAATGGCAGCTCGGGATGTATTAGAGCGATATCGACAATTTGACTAACGACCTCCGGTTAACGTCGTAATTATTCTATACTTAAAAAAATTAAGCAGAGTGAGCGCATCGAACTAGTCAAAATTTTTAACTTTCATGAAAGTTTTCTTTTTTGCTTTAAAAAACCTGGTTCCAATTGTATCACCAAATTAAATTTAACAGTAAAACAAGGAGTTTTTGTATTCGATTAAGATTTAATCCGATGACTAGCTAAAGAAACAAGAAATAATTCTAATGAATTTTGTTGTTGCTGCTTCTTGATTTAGTGTGCGACATATTGCTTAAAATTCTTAAATAAAGAGGGAAAAACTGTTTATTCCAAAGTATAAAAAGATAACCGAAAAGACATTATTGCAAGGAGATTGAAGTAAATACAAAGAGAAGAACTCAAGAAAATTCTATCGAGAGGTTGAAATAACAATCAAAATACCCCTACCTAACATCATTATTTTTTGTGGAGAAATTACAAGAATCTGGTAACCAACACACCGTCTGTACTAAAAATTCATGTGAAATATTTTTCCAGCTAGTAAGCGATTGCAAAATGGTCTGAGGAATACGTCACAGTAGCGTTGGCTGCCTTATATGCAAAAACCGAAGGAGAAGACCCGATGATTGGATTGTCTGCGTTTAAGATTCCACTAGTCACCTGTACACTTTTGTTAAATGACTCTGAATGACCTTAGAGTTTGATTAAAGATAGGAAGCGATCATTAACCACAACAAGAAGTTTTCGAGGCGGTGGTTGCTTATCGTGAAAATTTTAAAGCTTAGTAATAGAGAAAATAGTAAAAAAAGAAGAATTTAAGAAAATAGGAACAGCTAACACAAAGGCGAAATCTTACATATACAAGTGAATTTACAAGGAATTGGTCAAGCCTGACTCTACACCACATTTGTATGGTGGCTATGAAAAAATTGACTGTTAACATCTGTATGTATTTAGTATAATAGTTAGTGGCATAAACAAATTTTAAAAATTTTGTAAAGGTAAATTACTATTCGAGTCGATTACAGCTTAAAATGCTGTTCAGAATGGACCGATCATCATTATAAACAACTAAGTTCGTTTCAGTTCGAAAAACGTTGCTGTGCCAAATTCTATAAAAAATATCTTTAAAATTTTAAGCTGAACTTTGATTACAAGAAGACATGGACACCCAGCCAAACAGACGGACGGAGTTAAGAACGGACGGGATTCACTCAATTCTGAGTCTATCGGTAAACCTAAAAGGGGGCCTTATAGCCCTACCACGTAAATGATATGGGTATAAAAATTACTTAGCTAAATAAAATAGTGCCGAAGAAAATAAAATAAAAACAATAAGTAATATTAGGGCGAAACATGTATGAAGTTAATATTGGCGTGTAATTGGCGTGCGTGGTGAATTTTTAATGAACCCATCCCTTCTCTTTACTGGCGACAAAATAGAGTTTAAGCCCCAATGAAAATAAAATTGTAGTTTTATATAACGTGAGCTATCACCGTTCCAAAACTAGAGATTCACAACAGCATTGAATGTTATTACGAAAGATTTACTTCTTTTTGAACTACCCTTATTTGTTTTAACTAGGAATTAATAAAAAAAGGTCAAACTCTTACCCTTAAACATTATCCTTTTGTTAGATATTTATTAAAAAAAAGTTTTAAACAGATATCTAAATGTAATTCTTCAATTACTTAAAAAAAACACCAACTTGAACAAATTTGTTAATATTTTCCATTAAGGTCTTTAAAATAGTTATAGGTGTAGTAAAATTGCACACATGTCTTTACGTTTATACACATCTTTGCAAATAATCAGTTGGACATTTAGACAATTGTTTTTCTTAATGGTGTATATAAATCGATTAAATGCCATTGATAAGTATCATAAATTGAAAATTGTATCCACTATTTGATTTCTGCAACTATACAAGCAAAAACTGTGTTATATTTTAAGATTTTAATGATTTGATATCCATAAATCCACCAACATTTAAAAAAGAAAACAAATTAGAAGAAAAAAACAAAATTGTAATTCAAAACAGTGTCATTGAACTTGACTCGTATTTAAGATCGATGTGTTTGTTTCTTGGTTATAAAGGAAAAGGAAAAATCATTTTATTTATGTATCTCTGATAGTCTTTATTTAATATATAAAATGTAAATTATGCCAAAGAAATGTTTATATTTTTACATAAAAAAGTTTTATCCTTAGGTTGCGTGTCGTTTATTTATATTTCCAATGATGTGACCGTTAAATATTAATAATAATTTATAATCATATTTAAATGAAAAAAAGAAATATCGGAAAAATATTTAAATATTAAGTTAATGTTTAAAAGTCCTGCAGATCAGTATACTTACAACATTTATCGTAAGTGCGTGTCTAAGACGCACTTAACTGCCGAAAAGCACTTTATAAATGTTTTAAAATTTTGACACAAAAACTAAATTGTTGTCAGTTTTATATCATTGCTATGACAAGATATTTTTTTAATAATTGAAAGGTAATTTTTTATATTTTAAGCTTTTATAAAGGTATAGGGGCATATTTATCAAAACTTTTTAGGTTTAAAACAATTTTTTTAACAAAGTTTTTATACAAAACCAGTATTTCACCACCAGTTTCTTTGTATCTTAAACTTAGAAAATTTTAAAGGCATATGTCTCATAAAATTTTTTTCTTCAATTAAAACATCCAAATTTAGTTTAACCTCTATCTCGTTATTTGCTGTAACAATAGGCTTAGGATTTCATCGGTAAAATGCCTGAAGTTTTTTGTCTTTAATTGCCAGATTATTCGCTCGCTTAAAAGATTTAAATCAGTTTCTGGCTTAACAACATTGCCCTTGATGTAAGACTCTTGAATAGTTTTCTCTATTCGTACAGATGTTTTTATGATGAGCTTAATAATGATCTAAGTAAGAACAAACATCCCTAAAATACTTCACTCGTTTGGGCATCTGCTCAGGATTCTATTTATTTTGTACTGTCAGTCAGTATCACTGCAGAGTTAAACCTCTCTTTTGGCATACGGTTGGATGATTGCGCTGTCCATGTATAACCGCCAAGTGTTAATGAAATATTTTATGGCTAAAATTTTAAGCCACTACTACTAGTAAGTTCCGTCTCATCGTAGAAACCCTAAAGGAAACGCGGGAGCAAGTGTCTCCATGTTACCACATTTGCCGACTACTTTAAATCCTTTTTGGCACTAGCAACAACGCCAAACCCAATTATGTATCGGCGATATAATGGTCTTGATAAATTGTTAATTTTTCAACTGTGATATAAAAGTGATTTATACACACAATTCTTGTTAATTTTTAATGACATTTTAAATCTCTATAGCGAAGAAACATTACCTGGGGTATAGTTAGTTACCCCACCACTTGAACTGCTAAAAGCTTCTAGTAAATCGTTGGTTCAAATGCCTACATATGACCCCAAAAGAAGTACCTTTTCAATAGTACCAATGTCAGAAGTGCATTTGCAATGACACGCAAATGTTAAATATCTATAGCAGAAAGCATTGAATGGGGCATATTAGGTAGCAGTATTGGTAATACAGTCAGTAGTGATTCACTATTCCTTCACTATTAACGTTTCCTGTAGGAAATGTGGTCCTAAGGCTTTTTGTTGGGGTGGCCCTAATTATCCAGCTTTTCTCGAAGTAACAATTAATTTTGATCTTTTGGTAAAGTTTTAGATGTTCTTCTTCTCTTTAACAGATGACCAGTTACACTTCTGGGTTTGTATGTTTATCATCTTTGGACGAAGACCGTATTCCGCACCAATAGGTGATATCCTACATAGCTCCAAACAATGATGAGCCTTTGCCTCCTTTCCATTTAAATGGTACTTCGCTTCTAAGTTATTATAAAAACTAACTAATACTAATAAAGATTAAACCCCTTTTGAATATCACAATTATCTTATCAAAAAAGCAAATCTATAACATGCAGCTTATGTTTTCCTGGTGAAAATAAAATTTCGATCTTGTTTGGGTATACGCTTTGGCTTTGCTTAGTAATGCGCAATATTCAGGGCTTCTTTCACCCTTTTTTTAAAGCCAGCGTAAGCCTTTTCACTCTAGGAGTATTATGACATTGTCTGCGTTACAGCCTTGGTCAGGGCATCCATCATTCAGGGTTCATAGTCAGCTTTGTGTGGTAGTAAACAACGAAAGAGGGTTAAAAAATTCCACTTTGTGGGGGCCAAATAGTGTATTCAGTGTTAACACTATTGTATCATAAAATAATTTTTTGTAAAAAATCAAGACTTTTAGTACTGGGTTTCGATTGATCTGATCAGTGGATTGGAGAGGCATTTCGGTTCGACCGTTATTAAACGCTTCATTGATATTAATGCATAAGGCCAAAGTTTTTATCTTTTATTCATCTCTCTTTATAATGGCTTGTTGTCAGTTAAAATCTAGTACCTTTTTTTAACTACACCATCATATGTTCACTTCTAGGATTTTAGTAGGAGAGAAGGGGCCCCTTAATTTGCTTTGCTGATCAATGCCCCGGAACTCTGTCAGTCGTAAATAGGACATGAAAAAGTTAAACGAATTCTAAACAAATGAGCTGATATAAAGTGCACCTTATTCTTTTTAAGGACTAGAAAGATACCATTCGATCCTGCTTCATTTAATGAAGGCCAGTTTTTAAGCATTTTGCTTGTGAATCGTTCCAACAGTATACACTGATAATAAAGTACGGGTATGTTTTCGACTTGGGTAGTGTCGGCAAAATTTATTATATCCAATTTATATATTTATTAATTTTTTTTAACGTAACTTTTACACCGAATCTTCGCTCAATTTACAATTAGTATTTAGGCTAAAAACTAAATATTAATATTAGTCTACTTACCGCCAGACCAAAATTTAAGTTTTTAAAATAAAGTTTATCGATTCTGATGGTTTTATTCGAGATAAATAGTGCCTTTCCTCATCATTTAATTTAATTCAAAATTAAATTAAAAAGATTTCTGAACTTTAGTTGTGACAGTAATTTTTTTAAATGTAATTATCTACAGGGCTTAAGTTGCCACTTAAAATTATATTTCCGACAGTACTAGAAGTTCAATAAATAGTACTAGAAGTTCAATAAAAAGAGTTCTTAACATTGCATCACTAAAGGCCACCAGAATTTCCCTTTTCAGAAGTTCGTCTGTTGCGCTAGTTTTATTTATGACTTCATGTTTTTGATTCAGTATGCCCATAAACCAGTTCGAGCACAAATGCATTTTACAGCGCCGTCTGGTGTTACAGAGTAATTGGGGGTTACTTTCTGGAAATAATTTAGTGCAATAAGTTTGCAGGTACTCTCCTAAGCAAAAAATGCTGGACAGATAAAATTTGAAACTGCATCAATCCTTTAATCGTTTTCTAAAAGCTTTCGCTTTAGGTTGTAATAAGTAGAACACACCATCGTCATGCATATAAAAAAAGTATAACTTTAGGAGAATTATCTTATTTTTTACCATGAGTAACCACTTTCCATTCTTTAACAATTCAATCAATCTGTATTAATATCTTACCCCGCATTGTGCAATATCAAATTATTTTTAGAATTATTGACTTCATTTACAAAAAATTATAAAAACAAATCGTCATTTTTTTAAGAAAGTCGAAAGCGACAACAAATTTAATAAAAACTCTTTGTTCGATACCGAAAATACATTTTTTTTTTGCAAATTTTTCTAAATATAAAACAAACGGTGTTGATCTTTAAAACTTTGTTCTTAAGTTTGGCTGAGAAAAAGTAAAAGTCTTATAACGTTTTTCACCGCTCCTGTAAATACTTTTGAAATTAAATAACAGACTTTTGAATCTAGTAAGGCATTGTGTAAAAACATGTACGCATACACTTGAACATTTCTTTTGGACATCTAACAAACGTTAACAACCTCTATAGCTTTATTAAATTTGTTAATTTTTTTATTGCTCAAGGTGATTTTTGCCACAATATTTATTTCCGTTTTTGTCATACAAAATTAAACTATTTTCAATGCGTTAACTCAGATCACAATATTCACATGCACATATGACCTGTAGTTAAAAAAATAACAAATTTATTTTCAAATTTCCCACCATATAGTTGAACTCATAAAAATTGGCTACAATTCAAGTGTCCAGCATAAGGCAAAAGGCAAAAAAGAAATAAAAAAATGAAAGAAAAACATATTAAAAAGTTTTATCGATTTTTAAACACCCCAAATATGTTTACAATCATCATATCTACGTATACAGCGCCGATTGTATTGAAATGTGTGAAATTAAAAATGTAGGTAGCCGGCTAAAAAACATCGAAAGTAAAGTTTGAGCAGAAAAAAGTAAAATGCAATTTCCTTTTACAAGCCTGGCATGACATTTAACAACAACCGACAACAAGTTTGTTTTGAATCAGGCAAAACAATGATTTATGTTACTTAATGAAATTTAACGCATGTTTATGCAACAGAGAAGGGTAATATTATCTGTTTAAATACTTCTAAAAAATAAAATCTGAAAGAATTTGTTGTTTTAAAATAAAAGGTTTTTCACACCGTATTTGTTATAGTGTTGTTATGAGTTTTGTGGCAATAGTTCAATAGGCACCACAAATTTTACTGAGCATCAAACAAGTCAGGTATCGGAATAAAAGCGCAAGATTGTTTTATATCACCAAATGTTTTTAAGGTCAGTATATGTTTATAACTTCTTTAAAAGCCTTCAACCTAAAAATATGTTAAAGCATGCCAGTACGAAACAAAATTTGTCTGTAATAGTTTCATGTAAAAGCAAATTATGGCGCAGATTTTAACGAAAGTCGTTATATAATCTAAAATTTATCCTACACAAGCCCTAAAAGTCACTTTAAATTGTTTTTCATTTTTAAATCTGGGTATATAAAAAAAGAATTGTGATTTTCGGGCTAATAGAATTAGGCTTGACCTTTTTTAAGGCATATTTTATTATCAAGAGATCATCGTTATACATATTTTCACCCACGTTTTAGTATTCTATTTAAATTGTGCTTTCCATATAATTTTTTTAATTATAATATTTTAAAAATCATTGAAAGTTCGCCTTAAGTTTTTAAGGCTTTAAATCCATGCTTCAACACAAATAAAAAATATCTCTAATTATAGAAAAAGTGGTTTACCCTGATGACCAATAATATTTTTAGAATAGCTGGGGCATATAACAGATCCAAAAAACCTTATTGAAACACAAATTATCAATGCTAAAATTTTTATATTTTCTTTAATAGATGCACGTATGTAACCTCGAAGTTATGTTATGAGTTGCCAAACAAATTCTGACTATTATAATTAAAAAAAAAAAAAACTTGGTGACACAAAATACCTTAAAATTGGCCATTGTTTATCTATTTAGTGGACTTTCAGCCTAGTAAGTGGCTTTAAATCTTTAAAATCTATAATCCTGTTGGGCTATATACTTTAACATCGAATTGCCCAATTAGTTGTACCAAATAAGCAAAAACTTTGCCTGAAATATGTAAACCTTAGCTAAAGAAATAACATTAAAACGAGGCTAAAAAGCTAATTATAAAGTTCGTAAATTGACAAAATTTTTAACAATCAAATGTCCTTAAAATAAACAACAGACTATTATTATTGTGAACGACTTTCCCTAAATTTGTTTGATACGTCAAAGCTAAATTAGTTGATAGATATTCTAGAAATTAGCTGCAATAACCTTAAAAGTCAGAAAACTAAAATAATAGACTGTTTGTGCCCAAAAAAATTTGTCGGGCATAGTAGAGGCTCTTTTTATATGATGTGAAATAACAATAAATAAAGCCAGTTAAGTTATATTATTTTACAACCGATTTTGCATTGAAGGCAACAATATGATACTACAACGTGTTTTAGGAATCCACAAAAAATAAAAATGATCTCCTGTATTATTTCGGATTTTATTTCTTAAACCATATCAAAATAAAAACTATATCAAAAACTGTATAATTAAAACAAAATTCAAAATACAATTTATTTAATATAATATTTAGTATTTATTTGGATTTAAAAATAAAAGTTACAACGTTTCCAAAAAATAGTAAAATTAGTGTAATAAGACTTAAGCAACGAGCGTTATTTGTGTTCAGCCTAATATTTAAAAGACTTAAGCAGCAAACTTTAGCCTGATATCAAACATTTAGACTTAAGACAGAAACCTTGTAATGGATTTGTTGTTGTATTGAGATTAAAATAAACGTTAAAATTTACGTGCATTGTTATTTAAATTTACTTATTTAAAATTTATTTTGTTTACATTTTATAAAATCAACATAGAAATACACTAAGGTTTTTAATAATAGTATATTAAAATGTGTCTTAACATTGCAAAGTTTTAATTTTAATATTTATATGTTTGCAACTTTAAGTTTAATTCTTTTTGAGTAAATTAAATGCATTATCAGATGGTAACATTTTAATCCGTAAGAGCATGCCCCTTTTATTATATTTTTAGATAAGTTTAAATAAATTGGCTTAAAATAAAAATTTTAAAAGTCGTAAGTTTTCAACATTTTAACTTTTCTTTGCCCTTGGTAACACATCTATTATAACTTAAAAATACTTTTTATACCCTTCCGCTGGTAACTTCTTTATTATCCATTTGCAACCCCATTAAGTATATATATTCTGGATCCTTATAGATGGGGAAGTCGATGTTGCCCTGTCCGTCTGTTTTTCTGTTGAAATCAAGTTTCCGAAGTCAAATAAAGTAACTCGTACCAGTTATTAGTATCAAACTATTAGAAATATCCTGGAGATAATCGCTATCTAAAATCAGCAAAATGGGTTTACTGTTTATCGAGATATAAGTAAAAACCCTCAATAACCCATTTTTTTGAACACAAAATCCGTGCATATATCTCACTATATCTCAGTAAATATGGTCACTTTTGGCACAAAACTTGAGGAAAACATTATTTTTAGATAGGATCAGCGGAACTGGTATTTCTCCTACAATTGCACAATTTTTTTGAAATATTTCATGAGCTAAAGCTTAAAAGTTGTAAGAGCTATCGAATTTAAATGTTTAAAAAAAAAAAAAAAAGAAATTGGACAAAAAGACCTACATTTAAAAAAAACTTTTTTGGGTAGGGGCAGGCAAAGCGGTAGCTCCCATACAAATTAACAATTTTTATGAAATATTTGATTCGCTATATCTCGGAAACTTTAACATCTATCGATATCAAATACTTTAAAAAAAAAGTAATCGGACAATTTTTTGGCACGCTTTATCTGGAAAACTACAATTGCTATCGATTTCGAATTTTCTACAAAATGTAATGATCAAAAATTTCATACATTTTGAAGAAAAATAGTTGGAGAGGAGCAATGGGACTAGAACTCCCCATACAAATTAACATTTTTATTAAACTTTTAATACGAAAAATGTTGAAAAATTTTAAAACTCTCGACTTCAAACCTTCTACATCATAGTATTTCTATTATACATACGAACGTTTAAATTTTCTATTTCGACAACCAGGATTTCTTTGGACTTTAACCCTGGCACAAGGTATATTTATTATAATATTTGCAGTACAAAATAACTCGGATATCAAATATTGCTGGGTATGTTAAAAGGCCAATGTGAAGGGTACACAAAAATCGGCACAGCCGAATATACCGCTCCTATTTGCTTTTTAATTTTATTCGTAACAGTATAGTTTCTAATATTTTATTTATTAGTATTTAAATCAGAACTTTCACTTTCTAAATCTTCTTTTCAAAAATAAAATATTTTTAAATATTTCTACCTTTTTTTACAGAATTTTCAAAAAAAAATTTGTCACTTAAAAATATTAGATTTAAAAGGGTTTCTTTAACTTTATGTATAAAAACATTTTTAAGTCTCAAAATTTTTCTTATTTTAATATTTGTTTCTTATATTGTTGAATAAAACAACATAACTTGCGGATGATGATTTACTTATATACAAGAAATTTTGTTCGTTTAAAATTGTCAAAGGTAATTCAATCAATAAATTTCTTTGGTGTAATATTTCCTTGGCTACGTTTTTGGTATGAGCTCCTTTATAATCACTTCAATCTTTTAACTTCTTTTTTGCTCAGAATTCGAGTATTTGCAAAAGACCTACTTTTGTATACATTTACCCATTCGCTGATACATTACATATTTATATTACGAAATGTATATTTTTTTCGACTCTTTACTTGTCGTGCTGCTTGTTTTTGCGGTTTTTTTTGTCTCCAACATTTACATTCTTTTAATGAAAATGAAAGTTGTCAGAACGGCCGGCAAATGACAAAAGAAATTTATACAATCTTTATTAACATGTAAGATTTAAGCTGGTAACATCACAAATCAGGGAGGGTTTGTGTGTCTTCTTTTCGCGGAATTGCACTTGTTTGAGTTATTCATGTTCGAAGCTAATAAATAACAGGGGCCAATGTCATTGCTTAAGTTAAAATTTGACAAGAAAAAACGAAATAAATTAAACAATATAAAAATGCATCAACAAACATACACAGAGTTTTAATTGAAGGAAAAGAAATGAAGATGAGTAAAAAATTTTACAACATGCTGGAAATTGTTGCAAATATTAAGCGCCATATTTTAGTCTACCACTTTGAGAAAGAAACTATAAAATGCAGGTACATGCATGAATATTTCAATATATGTAGACCAAAGCATCAGATCTTTTAAGGAATGATTTCCTTAGTGCTATGAATGTCTTTGATAATAATAAGGTTAGGCTGGGTAGAACAGTTGGGTTAACTGCTCAGCCGTTGGTTTAAATTGGGCTTGTTGCAATTGTCGCTTGGTCTAAAACTGTTCGTACCACAACGATAAATAGGTATTGTAATATTGTCACGTTCCCTTACTTCAACTTCTCGTTTTTTTCTTTTTAATAAGAAAAGTCTTATGCAAAATTTTTTAAACTTATCACAGCTTTTTATTTAATGCTTTTCCATTGCACGGTAGAACTACACCCCACGCTTCACCTTTCTACCTGCTACACTAACCAAAGCTACGATATAAATTTTATCAAAATAAGGTGTAAGCATAATAAAAAACTATTTCAGGTATAGCCAATCGTACGGATATTGCAGGCTCCGGAGCCCGCAAATACAGCGCGAGCGGAAACTCCTGCCGCGAAAGCACTTACAAAGCCCCTCCACAAATACAAGGATGGCGGAAACTTCTGCACTTATATGAAAATTGCAGACTCCGCAGGCGAAAAATTCAACTCTGGTGGCAACCCCTGTTGGTGGCGTACTTATACTGGCATTGCAGGCTTTGGCACCTGAAAACTCAACGCCGGGGGCGCACTTTTACTTAAACATGCTAGACTCCGAAGTCGGAAAACTTAACGCTTAGTTTAAGAATTGTTTTTCCAAGACATCTGCTTCTCATATTTTATCTTTTGATTTTCAAAAGCCCTTGACTTTTCAAAAATTCTGTAATATAATTTTCAGTAACATTCTTATACAACAAATTTTCAAGGCTTTTTTTTTGAAAAAAAAGCTGATTGTTTTTAAGAAGAAAGTAATACCGTAAAGATGGTCAGATGTTCAAATTTAAATTTTTTATAAAATGTATTTAAATGCTTCGTACGATGAAGGCATTACACATAAACCTATTAATGTACCGAAATAAAAGCGCAAAAATGTGATTATCTTTGTACAGAAAATAAGGTGTAAGCATTCATGCATATGCCTGTCTGCCTCTGACTGTTAAAATCGATTTACCGGCAACTTAATTATATTGTTGTTAAAAACAAGTGCGTGTGGATGCAATTTAAAGAAGACATGTTGAATGTACTCTTGCACTGGCACAAAAACATTTTACCTTTGTTTGTTGTTTATGTTGTTATGCAAGTGAAAAGACAATCCTTTTTAATTGTGATTTTTATTCACTTTGATATTGATTTTTTTTCATTTTATTATCGGTAAAAACAAAATTTTAAAATGTGAAAAGCCCACCCATAAACACAAAGTAACAACATACTATTTCGAATAAAAATATGTTGTTTTAAATTTAATAGCCAGGATCGATACATAGTGGGTGATATATTCAGATTGCTATAGCGCTTGTAACACAATAAAATTATGGGGGCCAGTATACGATTTTGGAAGCCCTTTCTGTCTATTCGAGTGTGTGAGTTTATATTCCTAAGAATGTATTGAAAATCCTCTGATAAGTAGAAACTTTTTATACCAAATATTTTAAGAATACTTCTTGGTCGAGTGAATTATCAATATGGACAAGCTCGGTATGGCTTTAATATTTCTGCCATTCAAAAAAAGAATGTATCTGGCAAACAAAATGTAATCAAAAGGGCACACGAAATTCAATTAAGGATGTATAAAACCATCTTGTTAAATTTAATTAATAAGAGTTCTGCACATATAATTTTTCAGAATAAGGTAAAAATAATTTCCTTAGAAGGTTTTTAACTACATACTTTTCTCTTTCATTAAATTTTTTTACATTTCTTTGCTTTTAATTAGCAATGGGAATATAAAAATTGAGATAGTCATATAAAGTGCTTTTTCGTTTCTTCACTGTTCACTTGCGAACAAGTACTATGGCAAGGATATTTGCCTTACTTTTGTCTTCTTTTTACAGATTTTTTGGCAGGTTAAAATGTTTTATTTTTTTTATTTAGTTTTGATACAGTTGTGAAAGTTTTGTGATAAATTAATATAATACTAAGGTTTGTTTAATTAACAGTTGGGTCTGCTGGTCTTCTGATTTTGCTAGATTGTGGAGAATGAGTAATGTAAATATTCAGACATATGTAACGTTATTTACATGATAGTTGTATAAATAAACTAAATTTACTCCATTTTTTTAGAGCTATAAAAAATCATTTTATAAAACAAACAAAAAAAAAATTTTATACAAATATATTTATAAAAAGATATTGATACAAAGATATGTAGATTCAAACACACGTATCTTCGGCAAAAATCATAATGAGTGAATAAGCTTATTTCCACCTCAGCGGGTACGTGAGTAAGCAAAACTGTCGCTTCTAGGGCACCGAAAATCAACGAATGATGCACGAGGAGCTATTACATCCGCTCGAAGTGGCTTTGATGCGCTGTTCATGCTGGAGAAGTCATCTGACCATTTTTTTGCGAGGGGCATAGGGCCATCTACACTCAAGAATTTTGTTCTTAAATCCAGATCGTAAAATTTTTTCAGTGTACATTACAAATATGAGTTACACGTTGGATTTGCTAAGCTTTTTTCTTTAAATTAAAACCATTTTGTATTAATATAGTGCTTTAAGTTTACTATTTTCCCAAAAATATTTTATTCGTTTGAGTAAGACTTAAGCAACAAGCATCATTGAAATACATAACTAAAAGACTTAAGCAACAAACTTCTGCTTCTTTGGCAATTAGACTTAAGGCAGAAACTTTGCATTTATATTACTATTGTATTAATATCTAAGATATGAACGTTAAATAATACGTCTAGTGTAAAAAAAGGAAGAGAGAATGTTAACATTATCCTTAAGGGCCTTTACAGGCTCAAAACCATCTTGGTGAGCTTAGCATTTTAAAGATGCTGTTTAGTTTTAGGCCATAAAAGGAATGAAAATGTCAACGGTTATTATTAATGTAAAGCGGATTGGGTACTAAATGGATTAGAAGCTTTTTGTGGTTTTAACCTAGCTATATTCAGATATATATATCAGACCTACACAATGCTAACTTTTGAGCGTTCAGATAAAATTAAACCAAATTTCTTGACCATATTACCAAGAGTTTCCCTAAGGGGGTTTTTACTCTTAAAAAAACACATATAAATATTCTTACTGGCTTTTCAGTTTGTTATTTTAATCTCAGATACCAATAACACTACGATTACAAAGTTCACTCGGTGCCTGGCCATTGAAAATAGACTTTAAAAGAACCTTGGAGGAGTTTCTTACTCTTAAAAGAACACATATAATTATTCTTGCTGACTTTCAAGCTGATTTTTCTTAGTTCAGATATCATTTGCACAGTGCCGGCAAAGCGCACTCGATGTCCTACAGATAAAAATTCAACTTTAAACCACATTTTATGTGAATACACCAAACTTCGAAATAGGAATAAATCAAGCTTTTGTCGCTTTTCCTTGTGTCAAAGCCTGGCGTTTTTGCGGCTTTATAAGGTATTTTTAATCGCAATTAGAATGTAAAATCAATCAGACGAATAATTTGAATGTAATGCGTTTTGTATTTAGAATTATCAAAATATATACTATAGTGCGTGCAGCTTGGTGTCAAAACTTGATAAATCTAACTTAACTAGTTTATTGACAAAACTAATGCTCCACTTTTTATATAATTGAAATAAAATGATTCGAAAAGAATTTTTGTTATAAATCATTTCCAATATATTAATATTCAACCCGTTTTAGTTGTGCGTGTGAAATTTTTTAGTCAAAGAAATTTAATATATTTTTATAATTCAAAAAAATTTTAATTTATCTGCTGAGGTATAAACAACATTACATTTTACCGGTCTTCACCGACAAAAGAAATACACGTTATATTTACAAAAAAGTATTTCTGTTAATTACTTAAAGCCTGTTGTGAAATTTTCAAGTTAAATCTAAGCTTGTTAGCAGTTAAATATATGTGATAGTTTTAAATTTAAATCTTTAAGCTTATTTAAATCTAATTAAGCGATTACTCTGACAAAAAAAGCAATATACGATTATAATTTTTTTTAATCTAAATTTACAAATAAATATTTTTCCATATCCATATTCATTTGTAATTATTCCCACTGCAATACAAACAAAAATTTGCTTTCGTTTTTTGATATCGCAATGACATTGAGGCAATACCTTTACTTTCGATTCACACCATCATCTACTTTGAAAATTGTCATTTATATTATCATCACTATCGTTTTCCACCTGTCCAAAATGTTACTTTTTTTAACTTTTTCAAAGGAGGACTACAGTAAAACAGCTTTAATATACTTAATACTGCTGCACTGCGGTTTAAGTAAGTACGTTTCCTATGTATTAATGCAGCTCACGCAGAAAAAACACTAAAAACCAGCCAAGCGACACCCAATAAAACTACAGTCATATTTGGGTACAAATTAAGTACAGCACAGATTCGAATAACAGCTGTTTAATTTGATGTCAGCTTGCAGCCAAAACAATTTTAATGAGTATGTAAAAACATCATTATTTTCGATAAATCCTTAGTTGGAAATTGTGGTGTATGCAAATCGTAATACATAGAATTTTTTTTTTTATTTGGAAGGACTTTGTAAATTAAATTAACACATATATTTAGTGTAATGTCATCTTAGATAGGTTCTGGAACCAGAAAATTAGCGGAGAACTTAAGTGCTTCTTAACTTAAGTTTGCCTTTCAATCTTTTGTTGATCTTGGCCTAACAAACAAATATTTCCAAGCACTTTGGTCATCTGTGGACTCTTTTTTTTATTTTGTTAAACGAAGGACTTGACATGCTTCCTCATGGTCTTTTTTCCAGAGCCTCAGTATTTCTTGCCTGTGATTTTCGAGATAGTAGTCTTCTAAAGACTTTTTGAGTACAGCATTTGCATACATTTGGCTGTCATGATCCAGCCAGCGCAAGCGCTCAACTACGTTTTTATGCAATTGGGATCTAGTTTATGCAGCTCACGGTTCATTCAACGCTGAAAAGCTTTGTAAATGCACATTGAAATTTTCATTCAACATGATTCAGCACCGCTTCAAAAGCTTTTTTTCGTGTATCCATAATTATGCGCCTAAGAAAAGCACGAGAAGAATTAGCATGATGTTCAATGTTATATTATTGAGCTCAGTTTTGGAACTGCCTGCTTAGCTCAAAAAAATCTTTTTTGCCAGAACGTATTTAATTTAATTAAAATATGTGTCTTTATATTTGTTTTGCCAGAAAGTATATTCAAATAAATGAAAAACCAGGACTTAATGCTGTCAGAGAAGCTTTAATATTAAATTTATCTTCCTAAACTATCTTCCTAAAATATCTTCATATTCCTAAATTTAAATTACAAAAGTAGTCTTGGATATGTCATAAAATTATTTATTGATATAAAACGGTCTATTGTAATATATTATTTGCATTATGAAGTAGATATTGTACCTAAATATAACATTTTTCTAGCATAAAAATCGGGAAATAAAGGAAAGTAAAGCTCACACAATCTCATTATTTGTACTTACAGGCAATTCTTTTGATGTCTCGGACTTGGTGTTCTCGGCCAAGCAAACTAGGCGCCGAAAACCAAACGCAAGCGGAATAACCTTTTCACATGTTTGGCTTAAAATTCTACACAACATGTTTGGTAATAACTAATATGGTTCAATAGTGCATTTTCCTTAAAGTTAAATTATGATCGTAGCTGAAACAAAAATAAGAAATAACTTCAATTAAAAGACAACGTCTATATTGAAAACAAGGACTTGAGCTGTAATATGGAACGTGTTAATTTGTTCAGGAACTAAAACACACTTTACACTTTGAATCTTTATAAATGATTAATTTTATTCTCTAATATTATCTCCTTATATACTACAATTCTTATCACTAATCAATAACAATATATTTTCTAAAAACCTTATCACTAAAATTTAACATAATCAGTGATCCTTTGTCCAGACTAAACAAACAGATCTTTTTGTCTTATCAGTATTTAATCCTGTTACTGATTGTTTACCTAGTCTAGACAAACGTATACACTACACTAATTTATTATTTTAGGTTATTGTTTATTTATAAATTCTTAACAGAACGGAAGCAGGGTTCCATTAACAATTTTGAGCGCCCTGGGATAAATTAAAGTTTTGCGTTTGTATATTTAGTTTTTAAAATATTCTTTAAATATTCTTAAGTTAAAAATTTAAATATGTAATAACACCAAAAAAAAGAAATATTGAAAATGTTTTTTAAACATGAGTAAGTGAAATATTTAATAACTTAGCATTAAAAAAATTTTTGTTTGTTTTTTAATTCTTATATTGCAAAAAATAGTAACAAAATTTGTTTTCAATGAAACTTTAATTATTCCTGTTCGAGCCAAACTATTTTCTTATTATATTTTGATAAAAAAGGAACTCTTAAAAACTTAGCTCTTCTTTATAAAGATATACTTCAACTAAACAAATATTTCACAGATTTTCAGAGAAAGGTCATTTTACATCGTTTCAGGACTTTTCCAGGTCACCACATAAAACAAAGCATCAAAAACTCATATTCATATAAACTAATCAACCAAATAAGTAAAAAAATGCCAATAATATGCAATTGTAAAATGAAAAAAGTCGTTTGCGATCAACGGCGCCAAAAAAAAAGAAAGGCCATGAATTCAATAATTTTGTTTTTCGCCGCCCTCGGAGCCTTGGCAACCCTGACCCTACGGATAATGGTGGCTTGAAGGTAGGGACACTTATGAAAATATATCGACTTGTTCAAATGTTCAGGGTTTTTTTTGCCTTTAAGTTGTCACTTTCAGGGCTTTATGAAGTTATAAGGAATTTCCTCGACGCTATAGGCTGTCAGATTTAATTGCAGTTTTTGTTTGAAGCTTATTCACATATGTACTTAAACGTGTGGCTTAAGAAATCTTCACAGTTTGCTTATGTCAAACAATTGTACTATAAGGTATGTTACGTGGAATTGGTGCTCATTTAATTTATTTTAGTTGAGGATGACACCCCAACTAAAAGTGCACATTCAATAGTGTTTTCTCGAGGATCTTTTTTAAATTATTACTGCCCCAAATTCAACTATTTTCTTGTTGACAAACCTATTTGTTCAAATATGGATAGATATTGATATTATACAATTCCCATGTGCTGATGGGCGCTATACGCTTGCATGGCGAATTGTCGAAAAAACTAAATAAATGACTGCCAATCCGACAGATACTGGCCTTCTTAGAGTATTAAAAAGAATAAATGTACATAACTCTGCACAACACTTTGGCCAGTTTCTACTGTCCATGTTAAAGCAACCCAATTTAGGTATAATATAAATAGCCCCGTTTGAAAATTCGCAATTGGCTGCGATTTCACAGGATATTAGATATAATTATTCGAAATTTATCCTTTATTCATATAAATGACAAATTGTCCATTAGACAAATTTGAAGTGACGGTAATGAATTTTCACTGAATGTGGATTTACGACATAATAGAAGGCACCATTCTTTTTGGCCAGTGAATTAAACGTAGACTAGTACCTTGACAACCTCCCAGATATAGCAATCATTTAAAGCAAAAAAGAGCACATGACTAAGGTTGAATTCAAAAGGCCCATCTATATTTTAAGTCTAAGTATGTGGAAGAAATATATAAAAAAATTATTATCCTTTCCTGTTGAGTTAGTGATAACAACCTGTTGAAACTACATATTTGCATTACATTCCTTTACGGCCAACTGTTAACTGCAACATTTCGATAGTCTCTTTATGTGAAGGCATATATAAAAATTTTTACTAAAATTATTTCAGAAGCAATTTTTTTCAAAGAAATTAGTATAAAAAATTAAGGATTTAAAAAATTTAAAAAAAAACCTTGCAAGTCGCCATTAAAGTTCGCGGTGTATATTGAATATGTTCATAAATGTATATCAAGAGATGAACATTAAGATATGATATCGTTTTATATCTTGTGTTTATGTGATGAAACAAAACTATTGATTAGAGAGCAGATAAACTAAAACAAACCAAAAAAAAAAAGAGAATTAAGTGAACAGCAACTGCTTTTTGCTAAATAAATGAACAAGTATTTATCGGCTGCGGTTTAATTGTTTGTATTTATTTAAGTTGCACCTTAGCAAGTTGCGATATACATTTCAAAGAAATGACATTATTTTGTTCAGAGTGATTTGAACGTTATTATTACTTTTGGTTTTTGTGGTTAATTTTTGCGGCTTAACTTCTTTAATGGCTCACTGATCTCTTGGTGTTTATTTTTATTTTTTTTGCAACTTGAGTCTTGTCCAACTAAACAAAGTGACTTATTAGCCAATCAAGGTGATGACAAACTTGTCAGTATCAATTGAATTAATAAGTTTTTTTAAACTATTTGCTATTAGAAACTGACACATGCAGTATACAAATGTGAGTATGTTTGGATGTTTATGTATTTAATAAACTAAAAAAATATAACAAAAATAAGATAAAATGTATGACAAGATAAATAAAAATATATTTATTTGAGACCAAATTAAATCGGCTTTATTTATTTTATTAAATTTTAAGTTCCCATTGATTTAATAAAAGTATAAGGATTATGTTCAAATTAAATGATTTGAAGTTTGACTATACGCTAAATTTGTAATAAGTCATACTAAATGAACGCAAGAAAAACATGAGTTTTGTTCTTGAATTTGTAACGTTTTTATTCTCGATCTTTATATTGACTACATAAATACCTAAAATAAAACTAAGAGGTTAAATTAAAATAATTTAAAATATATTTTATCAAACCATATGTTTAAAACAACAAACAACATCACATAAGAGATTTAAAACCATTTAAAGAATAATTATGTGCCTAATTAAGAGTTTATGTTAAAGTTTGTTTTAATAAAGAATATTTTAAGAAAAAAATATTTATAAATAGCTTTTACTTGTAACCTTTTATTTCTCTAATACTATTGTAGCCATCTCGCAAAACGCAACCTTGCCGTGGTGATTGGGTTTGATAGGAGCAATGACGCTAAGTGCAATGCTGACGGTAGCCGAGCGTGCCATATTTCTCCAATGAGGTAAATCGTAGGGTAAAAGTAGCAATAGAGCTCAAAAGAGAGGATGGTCAAATAACCTCGCCATTGACGCACAAACAGCAGACGAAACGCACAGTCCTTAACAAAATCACCAAGGCCATATTTATTCATTCTACCCTTAACCAATTCAGAGCTAATGTACTCTACCGAGGCTCAACTAGCCGTATAGAAAAATTATTGCAAAAACCTCCTAGAGAATAATGCCATTCTAACCCATGAACTCTGCAGCAGACATCTACACTCTCCTAAGAATGACACTAGTGAAGTACATTGCATGGGCGAGATTAAGGCAGCTGCAAACCAAACTAACTTGAATCAGGCAAAGACAAACAATATCACCCCAGAGCTCTTTAAAGGTGACAAATATTTAGCCGCACGAATTGCAAACACTCGTTGAATATTTCTTGCTTCATGTAAAGCTTCCCTATAACATGAAATAAGCCATCAATAAAAACCCCTCCCAGAAAGACAATAGGATGGTAGAAACTGGTCGTATAATACTTTTTAATGTTGCAAGCAAAGTCATCGCACAGATCTTGTAGAATCGGATCGCAACTGTAATTATAAAGAACTTTCACAATGAGCAAGCAGGATTAAGGCCACAATGGTCTTGTACAGACCATGTATATAACCTCATTGAACAACGCAGCAAATTGTAGTCACCTTTACACCTACTCTTTACGGATTTCACCACTTTGCAATAAGGACTGCACTTATTTTTTAGTCAAATATTTATATTTTAATGAACAATGCTCAGCTTTACACACAGGATGCATCAGCAAACAAATATGGAATCAAGGTTACATCCACTCATCGTTAATATTTAAAAACTTTCTTGAAGTTATTATGAATGAAGCCATCGGAGCAGCACACGGAACTAATGTTGGCCTGTAAAACAAACTTAGGGATCTGGACTACACAGGTCACATTTGCTTTCTTGCGTACAGACCCAGGATATGCTGAAAAAAATCGCACTAAAAGCAAACGCAGCAAAAATAAAAATCAACATTTCGAAAAACAAATCTATGCGCATGAATAGCACACGAACGGCAAACTTTGAGCTGAATGGCTAACAAATCTATGAGGTTCAGAGTTTTTCTACCTGGGAAGCTACATATTTGATAATGGTGGCAGCCAGCATGACATCGAATGCAGACTTTCCAAAGCAAAACAGGCTTTTGTCACCCTCAACAAAATTTGGCAATCGTATAATGTTTGGCTGCAGACAACAATCCGACTCTTTCACAATTATGTTAAATTAGTCCTGCTGCATGACAGTAAAAGCTGGGATGTCTCCACTGTCAATGATCAATGTTCCACAGCCTTCGATGCATTCTTCAATTGTTTAAACACTATCTCCAACGCCGGCCTGTGGCAAAAACTAGGCAACCCTCAATTTCCGCAGAGATCGTTTGTTTGCGAAAACCGGCAAATAAAATTGCACTAAAATTTTAAACTTAAACCTACAAAAAGCCAAAGGCCAGGAAGTTCGCCTGGGGAGACAAGTTGAGTTCGAGTTAAGAAGTCGTGGGCATAAGAAATATAAAGTATGCATTTAAAGGGACTAACATTATTTTCTGGTAAAGGTTTTTTGGGAGGTTTGTTAGGGTTATTTCAAATTTTAAAAACCGCTTGTGTACAAACCTAAAAAAAATACATTCAAAAATAAAATCAACTGGAAATCTGTTTAAAATAACTGGATATTCATTTAAAACCCGTCCAACAAGATATTCATTCAAACTAACAAAATATTTCATTTAAATTCAGACATCAAAAAATTAGCTGTCATTTCTGTCTAAAATTAACTAGATTTTCTGTCATTTACAGCAAAACACAAACTATCAGAAAAATAACAACAAAGTTAAATATTACAAAAAAATAACTGACAAAAATTACTTTAACTGAAAATAAGTTTTTTGTTTAGCTGAAGCTTTGAATAACCCTACAAATTAGTAAAAAAATATTGTATTCAAATTTAACTGTTTTTTCGTTTACAGCTTTACGGAATACTTCCTTAACAACTTACAGTCAGTTACTGTAATAATTTTTTGAGTGTAGAAGCCAATAAAAGCCAGCTTAGATTCAATGATTAACAAAAAACCACAACCAAAAAGCCTTCCAGCTCCCAACTGCATCAAAAAGTCATTAAGAATGTTACCTGTTTTTTTTTTTGCAGAAATACATTGATACCTTGCCCGACGGGAAAATAGGTGGACATGTTTTTATAACCTTGGGAAGAACTCTGGCGTAATCGGTATGCTTAAAATGATTCTAAGACTTTTTTTGGACGTTACAATCATCTATACAAACGTCCAGTACCTGTCATATTTTGTAGGTATAAAAGCCCATTTGGGAACTTTACAAGTTTTGTTGTTTTGCACGTATTGGCTTATTGTCTTATTTTAAAAGATATTATTCTGAATTATTATAGTTATTTCAAACAGAAAAAGTCCTTTTAAACCCACTTCTTATTTCTTTTAGAGAAATAAAACATTCGAAAAAAAAAGCTAATACGAGTATACTTTCTGAATTACCCAGTTAATAAACATAAAAAAAATTATTTGAACATTTTAACAATAAGGAAAATAAAACAAATATGAAAGTTATAGTCATATGGTGGCTTTATCAAAAAACCGAATAATATTCGAGCCAACCTAAAATACTTATTCCGGGAGGGCATTTGTATGAGGGCTATAGCGGCAAATGGATTTTTGTTCAGCATGCAAGTTAGTGGCTTAAAGCTAGATACATGTGCAAAATTTCGTGAAGACAGAATGGTATTTGGATCAGTTAGAGGCCGAAATGTCCCTTTAAAGAAGACATTTTTATGATGGCTTTATAAAAAAATGAACCCATCTTATTTTTGCTCAGCGTATTAGGCATAAAGTAAGACCCCTATGCAAAGTTTTCTAAAAAAAATTAATAAATTCGAAGTCAGTAATAGCCACAAATATTCCGGGAGGACATTTGTATGAAGGCATAATAAACAGGATTGTAAAAGTGCTAAATTAATTTACTTACGCCAAGTTCATTAAAATATCTTAAAAATTGCGCCTTGTGGCATGCTCACAAGAGTACATGGACTCCCAGCCTGCCAGATTAAAGAACGGCGGATGGACATTTTATTTTTAAATCGACTCAGGAAGTTATTCCGAGTTAATTGCTATGCTTGAAGGTGAATCGCAGACCCTTTCTTTTGGGTGTCGAAATCATCTGGACAAACGCATAATAGCCCTACCACGTATGTGGTGTTGGTATAAAAATACTAATGAAGTTTAAAAAATAAAAATTTTTTGGTTAATGATTTTTTTCATATGCGGCCTTATCCCTATGTTGAGGGTAGCGAAGCTTGCTGGGCAAACTAATAAAGGCAAGAGGTTAACAAAGATAACAAAAACGAATGAGTAACAAATTTTTAAAGGTCTTGCAAACATCGTAAGGGACAATATCAGCTACGGCTATTTGGCCAGATGGGATATCAGATGTATTAAACAATTGCAGTTAAAGAGCACAACAAACTAAAAAGTGAAATTTACTAATTTTTAAATATATAAGAAAAAAAAAATCAATTTTATTAACAACAACTTCCTTATATTCAATAAAAAATTCAAATTGTTACTACCAATAATTGATTAGGTAAAAAAGCGTAATAAAACAATAGCTGCCGATATTGCTAACGACATCAGTGATTATGTTGTGATGGTAGCAATAGTTATAACAGCAATTACTGGCAGAAGCAAAACTTTAAAGATATTGTGCGGCACTGGATTTTTTTCCGATTTTATTTACATTATTGTAATGGTTTGTTATTGTTATAAAGTTCCTAGTGGATAACGGTCATACAAGTGTTTCTTACTTAATGACCAAAACTCTTATCGTACGCTTTGGCCTGCAACCAACCATCAGCTTATTTTCTTTTTACTGCCTTTTCAATAATGTATTTTATGTAAATCTTTTGCAACTAATTATGTGTAAAGTAATCAGAAATAAAACTGCAAAAAATGAGTAAGAAATATTTTTTGTTTAACAAGCTTCAAGCACACTTTGTAATAAAAAACTGTTACGCATGTGAATAAATTAATACACTAAAATTATACCCACATACCGATTGACTTAGAATCACTTCCTGAGTCGACAGAAGCTTATTCGTCCCTCTATCTGGTTGCGTGAATAAGTAGTTTTTTATTAAAACTGGAAATTTAAAGGTTTCTAAAGAGCGGCCCATTATTGACCGTACTTTTGCACGCGTTTTCTCGATAATTATATTAGCCCCACCCGCAGGTTAAGTACATTTTTGCACATGTTGGTACTTAATAAATCAAAAAAAAAATGTGGTGTGAGATATAATATTGTCGGGTTTGACCAACTAAAGTTTTCTACCTTGTTATATATTTATAATAACGTAACGCTACGTACTTAAACAAAGGAATGGGAATTTTATGGTTTGATTGGCCAAACAAGTACATAAAATATTTTTAAAGGTAATAGTCTGTTCGAATTGTTAGCTGATTAGCTTTTAAAATGCTTTGTTTTTCTTTCTTTTAAAGAACAAAATCTGTGTCGCCACAGTTTTTTTTTTTGCAAGCCAAAAAAACAACAAGTAAGAGCGCTATATTCGGCTGCGCCAAATCTTATATATCCTTCACAGTGTGTTGGGTTGTTACCCTAATTTCTTCAAATTTTATATGTGAACCCACTTAAGGGGTTTATTTCCACGTTCATTTTCGATTACCTTAAAAACCTAAGTAATGTGCACTTAGTCGTTTTCTAAGTAATCATTTATCCTTATATTGAAACAACGTTCTAGATTTGGTGCTTCAAAACTCATCTACCCTTTGATATACAAACAGTTGTTCACGTCCATTAAATCTACATGTTACCCGAGCAGGATAAACTGTATTGTGATAGCTCCCATCACCCTTTCTAGGAAAGTGCTGTGGTTTGGTAGAGTGAAATAGATCTCTGCCTTAAATTTTTAAAAAAAGCTGTTCAGTCCCGTTGTCTCCCCGCTATCCCAGTGCCATCTGCAAAACACCACGTCCTCTCGCGCATCTGTCACAGGCCTCTTCAACCAGTGCTGTTGAAATGGCATCAGCGCAGTACAGTAAGCCTTAACTTTTACTTGACGAACAATCCACTTCATTGACATCAAAGTGCGTTGATGGTTAGACTCTCCTTATTTCCATTTCATGTGCGTTTCAGAATTTCGGATATCCAAAATTGTCTTTGATCTTTTAGTTGGAGTCACCTAAAGTAAACTGTTTATTCCGAGGCAACATGTAACTTTGGCCTTTGCTAGGAATTTCAATGTTGCACTTCCAAACCATTCATGTTTCGATATACAATTGAGGCATAAATAAGTAATGGGTTAATTGCGCTTTTGCAAATCCTTTATCATCTTTAAACTAAATCCCTATTTTAATAAGGACTGGCTTTCCTCTTATTCGAACTGTTTGTATTTTAATCCTAAAGGTAAAATAGATTTTATTTTTACGTTGGGTCATTAAAGGTGAGGCATAAATATGGCATTATAACAATTTAAGCTTTTCTAGGGCTTAAAGGCCGATAGGGATTAGCTGCATACTAACATAATGACATACTTACGTATGTCCTTCAAAAAAAAAAAAATAAATAAAAAATAAACTATGATTAAACGTCCTTAACGTCTGTTGTTAGTTTTATTTTTTAATAGCAATTTACCTAATGATTTATTTAAATAATAAAAATATTCACTAAATATTTATTACATACAAGTATTTGAAATTTATTTAATATTTAAAAATTTGGCTAGACACGTTTTAGTTTTAATAAACAATATTAAATTTAATAAGGGAGTTAAAGTTACCTCTGACCTCACTTGCGATCAGACAATGAAACGTTGCCCCACAATTCATGGCAAGTACATGTACAATGAATTTTGTTTTTAAAATTGGTTTTACTTTCGTCAAAATTGCATAAACAGAAAAAACAACAATAAAAACTTATTTATGCCTTGTCATCAAACCATATCTTTGGCATTCAATGACACACGGAAGACAACCTTAAACCCTTGGTTAAGACATTTAAACATGTAGTTTGTTTGGTTTCAACAACAGAAGCTTAAAGTAGTTTTTTATATTAAGCATTATTGTAACTTTTTATTATATTTTCTCTATTATTATTATAATTTTTAATTTTTTTTGTTTTTCGTACAAACGGCAGCCAATTATTTGAGCTTTTGAATAAATGAAAAAAATTTTAAATTAAATTGGAGGAAAAGGTCTTTTTAATGTTTTAGGTTTTTTACTTGAACGTTGGCTGCAAATGACGTTCACTCAATAGATAGACAATAAGAGACACATAGATGAATGATATTACATATTTGGTTTGCAACTGGAGGACCTATTTTTGACACGTAAAATTGTGACACAAGATAATTTAAGTCCAAATTTACACAATTATGAAATACTTATTGATGTTTGTAGGAAGAAACAAATCAATTTACGTACTTATTTTTTCTAACACAATTTCTTAGTTTTGAATAATTAATTTATCAGAAATGTAGATAAAGCTATTTTTTAATTCTTCCGTCTTAGTATAACCTTTTGGCTTACATTTATTATTAACTGAAATGTATTAAATATTATTTAACAATTTTTTAGAACATTAACTCTAATAGTCAACATCATTAAAAGGGGTTTACCTTATTTATTGGTGTTTAAAATCTTAGAAAGACATCATAAAACAAGTGCTCTTATTTGTGCCTCCTTTTTAGCTTTTTTTGTTAGCACAGTATATACCTAAAGGCCCTAGAACATTTAATGCTATAAAAGTCTTTTAGTTGTACTAACGTTTTCAAAATATAAATAAAATTAATTAAAATTTTTAAATTAAAAAAATATCACTGTGCTGTTAGTTTGCATATCTAAGTCAAATTTAGCAAAATGTTGTTCTTGCAATTACTACACCCCCGTTGTCTAAGCCAAAAATCGATTAAACGGTTGCTAAGTAGCAGCTTAACGTTAAAATTTAAAAAATTTTTAGTACTTATATTAAAAATTAGAATAAATTTATGCCATATTTAAGTCACAACCAAAAGGCAAATAGGTTAAGTAAAGGTTTCGAAGGGTGATGTAAAGAGGTAGACATACATCAACACTGAATGCATGGGCATAAGACATTAAGTAGAAAAAACAAAAATAAATAACAATTTAAATACCTGCTTGAAGGCATAATAAAAAAAAATTATGGTTTCCAGCTTACACTGCAAAACATCGCTTAGTGTCTTGGTTGACTGTATGGTTTGTGCCATTTCGGGCAGTGATAACATGCTCTATCGTCTCTATTTAGTCTTCAGTTTTACACATTCTTCAATAATCTGGAATGCTGCGATTTCACTTGCTTGTAATAACACTAACCAGACAGTGTCCAGTTATTACCCTAATAATCGTCCTTAGCGGATTCTCGCAAAGTCCATGAGCCACCTAGTGCCCGCTCAACTCATTTCCGCCAAACATCCATAGCTGGCCTGTTTCCCTACGGAAAATTCCTTATGTCATACATGCATATCCTAATCTTTTTATAACGGAAACCCATTGGTGGTCCTACAGCTTCCTCCTTATATGCTACATCCAGGGCCGGGCCACTGCAGGCAAGCAGGTCGACAATTTCATTTGCTTTCTAAGTCGCAATATCCCGGAACCCAACACAGCATCAAGTGCTTTTATACAGTCCCTCACCAGCCTATGCCTGGCGCAATGCACCTTCAAGGCCCTGAGGGCCTCTTGACTGTCAGCATAAGTGGCCTCACTTGCTCTTAGAATATCTGATGCGCTGTCCCAGGTTATACAATCTAACTCTGTTGCCTTAGATCTGTTATTTAAACTGCATACTTATCATACAGGTTATTAAATACAAACCAACAATTCCTTTCAGGGATTATTATTGGTGGTGCTCTCTCAAAACTGACCTCCGTTACCATATAGTTTGTTCTAGGTTCCCAGAGAATACTTAGATTCTCAAGACCATTTTACCATTAGATATATTCTAGTGTGGCCAGAGTTCAAAACTTTTCCAACCCTGACTCGCTTAATCTGACCAAACTTCTCGGTGCCATTTCCATTACCCAGTACTTAAAAGCTACTGCGTAGAAAAATTACGTTTCGATTTATTGCACCAGTGATGCCAACAGAGCATACATTTGGACCTATATAAGATGCTTTTTGTAACAGCCGTCGCTAATAATACATTGCTAACATACTGCAGAATAGTTCATACAATAATTGTATAAGTCCAGCTTACCAATTTGAGTTGTTAGACCTAGTAAAGTCTTTTTGGCCATTTTCTGAGCAGTCTTCTTCCATTACAGCTTACAACCCAGGATTACCCGAAGATATTTAGCTTCACAGACCAGTCTCAACTCCACTTCATTTAAAATTAAGTGCTTGAACTATTATATTAATTCTAATACATTTTGTAAGCCTTATTACCAAAATGAGTTCTGGGGAGTGCCATAAGTACCATAAGTACGAAAACTTCGTGTACGATTTGCTTTAACTCACTTTAATAAATTTTCCACAGCCAACTATTGAATTTAGTCATCGTTAATTACGTTGATTTTTTCAACTTTTTTTTAAAAATATTTATTTGTGGTTTCGGATGACATATTAAAAAAAAACAAATTAAAAAAAAGGACTTTTTAGCATGTATTTACTTTTAATTTTTAGTAAACATTTTTCTTTAAAACTGTTGGTTAAAATGCTTAACCACAGAGAAAAGTTACAATTTAACTGACTGATTTATGTAATTTTTTGGACTCAAGAAACTCTTTTTCTTTTAGTTAGGGTTGAACAGATACATTTTTTTAATATTTAATTAGAATTGCAACAGAAATTTAGCAGCATAAACAGCGTATGCAGCTTAAAAAATATTTGAATTTTTAGTATTAGACATAAGAGAGGACAATATTATTACGTATATACACGTGTCTTAGAAATTTTTTAATAATAAAAATTTTATTAACTAAAAGTAATTTAAAACGAACATACAATGTTTATAATAAATATTAATCTGGTTTTAAAAATACATACCTTCTTTATCAGCAATAAAATTTACCTGCATACATACCTATTAAATTTACTAATGTTGTGAAAATAAAAATAACGTATGAACTTAAATCCCTGACACCAATGCTTAATTCATTTAGTTAATTTTAATCTTCTTTTACATTCGCTTTTAAAATCAATATGTGTTGTTATGGGTCATTTTTTAATTGCATGTCATTGCTTTACATTACATTGATATAAGGGCAGCAGCTATTAGGCTCATACACATGTATTTCCATTTAACAAAGTTATGTATACTTGTCGGTAAATTACACTTAACAATTAGAAGCAAAGAAATTACTCAAAAAATAAAGATATTTTAGTAAGTGTATAACTTATATATCAGTCATTAACATTATAATAGTTATAACTAGATAAACCGCTATTACAACCTCATAAATTTGTCTGTACGATATATTTAGACATAACGATCTTTTGTGTGCGTATACAACATACATATTATGAACGTAAAAATAGTAATTGGGGGACCACTTTCATGTTTTTTTTTTTTGTAATAATAACCAGTATTCAGGGGATGGCCCCTACACATGCATTTCATTGTGTTGGTTTTAGGAAAATAGGTTATGGGAAGGAGGATTAAGGGAGTAGTGTTTGTGGACATTTGATTTAAATTTTTCGATACTTACTGTGGCAGGAAAGACATCACTGGGAAGTTTATTCCACATACGAACTGTACGACCGAAGAAGGAATTCTTCCTGTAATGAGCGGTGCGATTCACTGGCTAGTCGACTACGTATGGGTGTGTTCTTCTAGAAAAACGTGTATCACGCAAAAAGTTCCGAGTTTCGGGAACAAGTTCCCTGATTTCCTCAGAGCACATTCCATTATAGTATCGATAGAACAGAGAAACAAACCGCACATCACGGCGGTGTTCGAGTGAATCCAGACGGTTAGATACCACAATGTCGCCGATGAGTATCTTCGCTCGTTCCTGTACGCGGTCAAGTAGCCCCAAAATAGACTTTGAGGCACCAGCCCATACATGAGAGTTGTATTCCATTTTTGGCCGGATATAGGTGGTATAAATATTGAGAAGATCAGATGGTGTAAAGTAATTCGCACACCGTTTAAGAAAACCAAGACACTTCGATGCTTCTTTCGACACCAGAAAGATGTGTTCCATTCAGCGGACATCGCACTGGATTCTCATGCCTAGAACATCAAGAGTCTCTGTCTTTTCAATACTTACATCATCCATTAATACAGACGAGGCAGCATCGTCCGTTGTGCGTTTATGTGTCAAAAGACAACATTATGTTTTACAGGCATTAAAATCGACCCTATTCGCACGGCCCAAATTGGATATTACCATCAGATCGCAGTTAATTGAAACATTCATACTCTGTCTCCTAGCTCCAATCTCCGAAGAGCTAGGTCTATGGTCAAACGAGTATGAATGGCATATGCTGCTGTCGTCTGCAAAGGAATAAATAGGATTCGAAGTTTGACATAGAAGGTCATTCAGAAAGATAAGAAATAAGGTAGGAGAGAGGACGGAGCCTTGCGGTACCCCTGAATTGATTTTGAACTCGTTGGATCCCATCTATAACAACACGAATAGTGCGATCTCTGAGAAAACTCGAAATAAATCGAGAAAATTTTTCACCGACACCAAAAGCAATTAATTTATATAGAAGCGCATAGTGCCAGACCCTATCACACGCCTTAGATATGTCCAGAGCCACCACTTTACTTTCGCCAAAATGATGAATTGAGGTACACCATTTTTTTGTCAGAAAGGCCAGTATGTCCCCCGTAGACCATCCTCTACGAAAGCCATACTGGCGGTCGCTTAATAAACAGTTTATCTCCAGATAGTTAACCAGGCGGTAGTTAACCATACTCTCCATCACCTTGGAGATCGTTGAACAAATTTTATTTGCATATATAAACTGATCTCATTTCCTTTGTTGATTAAAGCCTGTCGATCCATCCGTGCGTCCGCCTAGCTGAGTGGGTTGATGATGATTGGACTATTGTTAACTGCAATACAGATGCTCTGCCAAAATAAGAATACAAGGTTATAAATTCCTCCCCAAGGTTTTGCATATACCTTTACGCAAGACTTATGGTAGCAATTTGTGCAACTTGGTGCATACGGTAACACGTGACACTTAATATAAATTAAATTTTAGTATATGGTATAATATGGTTGGGCTTGTGCGATTAAAGCTTAAAATGAGAATAAAATTTATTTACAAAAAGTATCAGGTTTCTTACTTAATCGCGTTTACAAGATACGCTACGTGGCACGTATTATTCAAAATCGTACTTAAATTTTTAAATATGATCCGTACTTATGTTTTCTGAAATCAAATTTAGTCGGGATTTCTTTAAAAAATCAGAAAAAAAACTTGTTGCTTATAAATATATCTACATTTAAAAACAAATTGTATCTGTGGCCAAGATGGCAAGTAAAAAAATACTATTCATTTTTGGATTAATTCCTTTTACGATTACATCAATTTTTTAAAGCTTACATTTAGTACGGTTTCGAACTTAAATCAATCCCTTTTCGACTTAAGTTTTGCTGAAAGTAAGAAAATCCGTACCCACCGTAGCATAACCTTAGTTATTCTTATTTGTTACTTATATGCCTTAAATTCGAAATTTTATATTAAATCCAAAACCAAATTTTCGCTTTTCGTTTTGGGTTCTTACTTTATATATATACATTTAATCACTCACTCGTTCGATTTTTACACTTTTTTTCGACCATTATAATAGTTTCTGCTTAATTGCAGTCAACAAACTACAGATATCAAATTTTGCATTAAATATGGAAAAAAAAAGTAAGCTTTTAAGTAAAAGCCTTTAAGAGTAATGATCGCTCCCGGAAAAACATCACTGATTGATAGACAGATAGAATAGAAGATAAGTTTTCTTTTATAGTACGTTTCCATTATAAGCAAATTAAGTAATTTTGAGGAAATCATTTCGAAGTGTTTCCATTACGTTGTAAGTAATTTTATGTTCGAATTCAATCTGACACGTATATCAGGTGGCCTCAGTTATTCAGCTGAAACCGGTGTTTCTTTATTAAAATATCAAAGTTTGTTTATGTTTATGTATTTGATTCTTTTTTACAAACAACAAGTGTAGTTTTCTAAAAAAAAGCTTAAAAGGAGGAAAAAGAATTTGTGAGTTTTTGTTATCTGTCTTGACATTCTTATGACAAATTAAGTTGTTTTTGTAGAACTGCTCCCACCTGATGCATGCTCCTTGCAATCAGCTGTCATTTTTTCGGATTTGTTACTCACCAATAATGGATTCCCCAAAGTTGCATTTGTAAAAATAGCCTCCGCGCAGTGTTGCTTAGACAAATTTCGAAATAATCTTGAGCAAATCAAGTCATTTGAGATGATTTGCTCATATGAAAAATATATGGGAAATCATGTAGCAAATTACTTAATTTGAGCAAATTAAATGATTTGGCGCAAATCACGTAGATGGAAACGTAGTATTAATGCGAAACAAGGTCTAGGTGTAGTGTACTCTGGTCTTAGCTGATAAAAAAACCTTTAAATAAAATGACAAATTATTTTTTTAAACAAAATATGTAAGCATGAGGAACATAAAACGTAAGTTATTGAATTTAAATTACGTTCGCGCATTATCTTTTCTATAAGTATGTGAAAGTTATGTTAACGTATATCGGGTATTCCGTTGTAAGGGATCATGTTACTGATCCTTATGATTTAAAAAAAATTAAATTTATTCTTATACAGGAAAAACCTTGATTCGCCATTGTGCTAAAACCTTGCACTTTCAACAATAGACAGAGACTGAAAGAAAATAGTTTTCGCCTAGAATATTAACTAAAAGACTGAAGCAGGAAGGACATACAATTTTATGAAATTTTTTCTTGGAGGTTATATGACATTGTGTTAAATAATGTCAAATCGCATACAACTATTTTAATATAGGTTTTTCTTAAAATTTTTTTCTGCTTCAGTTAAAACTTAGTTTCTAAAAAAATATTCTTAAAGCTTATTATTTACAATATGCTTATTTTTAATATTTATAAAATAGAATTCTAATTTAAAGTATAATTAATTATTTATGCTCTTATAGCCTAAATTGATAGATTAAAAATAAATAAATTATTTATTCTTGTTTTACCCCTATTTTGTGGAGTAGCCCATATGCCAAATGCTGTCAATTTATTATTATATATTTATTTTTTTTTTGTAACTTATTTTGTTGTTTTTATGTTCTCAGGTTTCTGTGTCAGTCATATGGATAAATAATTTCTAAAATTTTTTTACTTATTTTTGTTGCTCTTAATATTTATACATGCATATTTACATGTTTATATCTCTTTTGCATTATTTATTTATCTATATGGTGAACTACCAGTAAAAACAATAACACATTCAACAATTACAAATAGTGAAAAATAAAAAAAAAAATAAAAAAAATGTATCACAGAAACAAAAGCAACATACATTTTAAAACAATCGAAATTACTCGTATCACTAACAGACAACAAAGATAATACCTTGTACTGTAATTAGTGTTAATAAATTTAGAGGTTATTCGGTTATTTGTCGTCAAAATAAATGTTTTTGAAAAAATTTAAGATTGACTATAAACGAAAAATAGAAAGAAGTAATGAGTCGACCGCTATCAAACTATCGCCACACTAGTTTTAATTTAGGGCATCAGAGTAAGAACACGTGCAAAATCTTGAAAAATAATTTTTTTTTTGGGCAAAATTAATTTTTATGGGTGTTAGCAAAAAAAAAATAGTCCGACGATCATAACAAACAATAGGCTTCGTTTCTTTGCCAAAAAACTTACTGTTACTGAGTTTCCTCAAAATGTCTTCAAAACGCAAACTCTATTTGATCACAATGATGCATAGACATCAAATCGGATGGACAGACAGACGGACAAGCTCTTACATTTAGGCGGTAAAAATAAATTCTCAAATGCAATATATAACATCGGCGTATATGATATGAATTTAAAAAGCAAATTTTAGGTATATATAGTGCAGTTGCTTTCATACTTTCATACTTTCATACTGCACACTCTTCTTGCATTAATGTTTAGGAATATTCTTGAAAATCGCTATGCATTGTTTCCACTAAGAGGCATGTAGGCCCATTATTAGCCCCTTTAAAAAAGCAGGAGTAAGAATATAAAAAGAAAAGTAAGATAGCATACCCTTTCGCCTTTAGTTCGAGCACCTTTTGGTTAGAAATTTATTTCTGTTGTCTGATAAGGTAAGTTGCCAATATGCTGAGGTTTTATTACTTTTCTAGAAGTTTTATTTGCACCACTTGCAACTTTTGTAGTATTGCCTGATCTTAGTAGAAGAAAGTGGTAACTCGCAAGATTAAACTTGACAACCCATCCTTCTCTTTCTAGGATTTTTCACGGGCTGGTGGCAGCGTTGGAATTTGTTTGCTTAAGTTAAAGTCCATGCTGCACAACGATCAACGACTTCTTATTAAAAAATATGAATGGTATCAATTCGGGCGAAATAAGGCTTTAACAAGGTGGTGTTGCCATTAAATATCCAAAACCGTCGATTTAATAAAACTAAGGTTTAACGATAGCTTGATTTTGATGAATGGATCAGCCAATTAGACTCTAAATTCGTTTCATTTGATATTTTCTAATTTTTTCCTGTACAGCCACGTAAACAAATTGGGTAATAATAATAAAACGGCAAAAATTTACAAATATTGTTCATGTTATTTGCGACAAACTGCAAGCAATTACTTTTATTTATAAATGAAATTTCGAAAACTTTTACACCATTATATGGTTAATTTCAATAAACATAAAAAAGGGTCAACTAAAATTTTTGACTTTTTATGGTTTTGGTATGTTGTTAAACCCATTAAATTATTTTTAATTTTGGCTCTCCTAAATTAACGTGTTTACCTACAATGTGTTTTAAAATTTCCCAGTTCTATTGGAGGCTTAAAAAATTTTTGTTTTTTCCTTAATTTTTTTTTAGCTTTTCTTAAAGTTTTCACAAAAAAAATCGAAAAATGAATATCGACAAGATAGGTCAAAATTTTGAGAAAGCCTCCACACGAATGTCTTCCTGGAATACGCATTTACTCTACGAAAATATTACTCTATTAAAAATTTTGCTAATATTTATCCTCTTATGCCATTAATGTTAATAATAATAAATGTAATAATGATATTTGTAGGACTTGTTTGTGGTATGAAAACATCGGGTATACTTGCGAAAGTATACCCGATGTCACCTTATGACTGACAGAGATGTAAGCCAGCAACCACGAATACCTCTGTTAGTGTCCTAAAATTCCACTTACAGGGCTGCCATACAAAGTTTGAAAGAATAAGGTAAAACCCCAACAACTTCCGCAGAGTCGCCCTAACAGGGTTTATATGTAAAACCGAAACCTAGTAGTTTCGCCTCCCAAACATTTTCCTAGAACATAATTTCTCCACCCTCTAAGAATTTTGGCATACAAGGCTTGGGAATAATTAAAAAATCAATTAACCGTGTGTTAGTACTCTTAATTTACAAATATTATCAGCCATGAAACCACTTTTAGACTTCATAAATACATGCCTTATTGCATAACACAATGTGAAGGGTATATAAGATTCGGTACAACCAAGTACAGCGCTCTTTCTTGTTTAAATAGGAATTAACCAACCAAATTTTATAAAATAAGATCATTATTGCCGTATCTCTCGTAGAAGGCGTTTACTTGAATAGTAAGTTAGATTCACTTATAAAAGTCACCCTAACTTGCGTACCCTTCGTGCATAGGGTGGTTCATAATATAAAATAAATTATGGTTGACAGATTAAGTATTACTTTCTCACTTGTTTAAATTGATTTGATATCCAATATGATATGAAAAATTACAAAAACATAGATATAATATTACCCAAAAAGTAATCGACTGAAAAAAATGTATAAACCTTAACAACGACAACAACATTGACAACAACAAAATAAAAAAATTTATTACAAATGTATACAATGCTGACTCGTGCTTGCACGTACGCTGTTCACGATTTTTTGTAAACAGACTGGTTAAATTTCTCATTAACGGACTTACAATCGTTAGAAGTGCATCAAAAATTAAAAAAATAAAGACAAAATTATAAAAAAATACCGAAAGTTTTCTATGGTGTGCGTTTTAACAAAAAGAGGCATAAAATTGTTAATATAAAAATTGGAAAAATCATTTATTTCATTTAATTGAATAATTAAGCAAATTTTTAAAATTATTTATCACACTTATTTTAAATTAAGTTAAACGTTCTTAATATCATTTAAAGTGTCATAAAATTATTAAGTTGTTTACATTATTTAGAAATATAACACATTTCTTTAAAATAGTTTACAAAAAGAAAATATATTAAACCAAGAAGCTTTATTTGGTTTTAAAACTCCACTTGTTTGTTCGATAATTTTGAAAGTATTATGCTAAATTCGCTTGCACTCATCGTCATCTTTTTCGTCTTTTCTTCGTGCCATTTTACTTTAGTTAAAATTGTTTCACCTATTTCTTTATTAACTGCTTACCTTTGCATATTACCATTACATAATCAATGTTTGCTATTTCTCTCAGTGATTGCGGTGTTTTATGGCACCAGATTTATGTATTCCTCATAACTGTCTACCAAAGCTTTATTATGTTTTTGGGACGCAGTGAATCAATTAAATGGATACGTCGAAAATTCTCAAAAAGGGTAAGTTTAGCATAAAAAATCATATTATTTCGAAACAGTTTTTTAATATCCAATAATTTCCATTTTTATACAAATAATTATTAATAAAGAGGAAAAGTTTGTTTTGTGTGACTTGATTTTTCTCCGGAACTACTTATCCGATTTGGATGATTATTTTACCAATACTACTTTTTTACCTCTTGAACGGATAAAGGCTTTATTTTATTTAATATGATGTTATATGTCGAGAACTAAAATTGCAGTAAGCGTCAAAAAATAACAGTATTGTGAAATTGAATATAAATCGACATAAACTTTAAGTGTCAAAAATTTTTAAACATGATAGCATTTAGGTGCTCCAAACCATTTAAGCTTGGTGCAAAATATATGTATGTACATATGTATATATGTACATACAGTATAGTGAAATTAAATAAAAATAAACTAATTTTAGACTACTTTTTTTAAAAAGGCGGCAAAGTAAGTGATAGATAGCTTTGATTTTTTCAAAAGCCACAGAGCAAAAGTATTTGTTATTTGGGTAATTCTGTTGCGACGAGTGTAACCATTTTAAGCACATCTTAACTGATAGCTTAAACAATCCAAAATTTAATTTAAAAAAGCCTATGTTTTAAAAAGATGATGTGTTTTTAAGCGTTTATTAGTAAGAAGACATGGAAAGGATATGCTTTTTGCTATCAATGACCACTCCAAGGCTGTGCGACCTTACAAATTCAAAAGTTTAAATAAGTATTTGGTACTTTATTTATACAAAATCCTATTTTTGCTTAAAGAAAAATCTGTAAGAAATTGTGACGGGTGTGATATTTTCATCAAAATGCAAAAAAGAGCTGATTTTTCAGACTCTTGCCAAATAAATACAAATACAACTTGAAACAACTTATTTATACTTTGGCAATTAAATTCTCTCTTAAAAGAAAATTAATCGATTTCCTTAAAAAGCACAGCGATTTTTTTTTTTCATTTGAGCTGTGTCCAGCTACCAAACCTTTGACGGTAAACTCTTAATCAAAATATTTAGCAGAAATTGAAATATGTTGTTCGTTGAATAACTTAAATAGAAGATATAAACTTGGCTAATCTTTAGTTATCCTAGATATTTGCATCACCTAGCGGTATGTTTTGTACATATACTAAAAACCAATATTTTTTGTGGTTAAGATTGCTCACATGTGAGTGCAAATTATTCCTCTAGAGGCCGGTAAATATCTATGCAAACAATTTTAAAAAATAATTTACACTTCAAAAGCTTACAAACTCCAGCTCCATAGGTTTCCTTAAGCAAAAAACTCAATTTAAATATTTTTCTAATATTTATTTTTGATAGTATTTCTATAACGCTTATTAACCGCACGGTACTGTAGTATATCAATTGAATAATTGCATCACATTAACAGACCTCGAATAATTCAGCAATTTTTTTAAAATATTTACCAAGAAATTAGTATTCCAATGCAGTTAGCATACGTATACATATTTATTGCAAAAGAAAAGACCCAAAACATTAACGTAAATAATAAAAACCGCCAGTGAAATTGGATAAAAAATGTATTTTAAGCATAATAAAAAGGTAAAATTGTGCGTCATGTTATATTATTTGTTTATAATTTTATCATGACTACATAAAACAAACCTATGCCAAATACTTTTACTGGTGTCTTTTCAATTCCTATAAAAAGTTTCACTTTAACTTGTTAGTAATTAAATTATGTTTTTAATTACTGTTCATTATTTAAAACCCTTGAATGAAAGTACCACTCCCTGGAAGGTATATTTTGCGCTCTAAATACATGAATAAGTCAACTTTTGACTTTAGACATTAACACATATATTCTTACATAACATAAATTTATATGTTGTTACTTATTACCCTTTTAGAGTTTATATATTGACTCAGTTCTTCCAAAAGTCTGTTTGTATTTAATACACTCAAAAAATTTTTGCAGTAACTGACTGTAAGTTATTTAGGAAGTATTCTGTAAAGTTGTTTTTAAATGAAAAAAACCCGTTAAATTTTAATACAATATTTTTTAACTGGTTTGAAGGGTTATTTAAAGCTTCAACTAAACAAAAATACTGATTTTAAGTTGATTTTAACTTTGTTAGTTATTTTTTTAGTAGTATTTAACTTTGTTATTTTTTTTCTGATACTTTGTGTTTTGCTGTAAATAACAGAAAATCTAGTTAATTTTAGACGAAAATGTCAATTAATTTTTTGATGTCTGAATTTAAATATAATATTTTGTTTATTTTAATGAATATCTTGTTGGACGGTTTTTAAATGAATATCCAGTTATTTGAAATGGATTTCCAGTTTATTTTAAAAAAATAATTTTTTGAGTGTATCTTCCGCCAACCTCTTTTAAACCACTCCTTTGGTATTCCTATATTGTTGTGGCAGAAAAAGGCTAAAAACCACTACATTTTTCTCGACAAGGGGTATATAGTTTAACTATCACTTGGCTTAACTAGTGGTGAAAATATTAAAACCTTTTGCACTCATTCATGTTAACAAGGGGCTGTATTGTGTTTTCGTTGGATAGTTTCTTGTCACGCTATTCATCAGCACAAAATTTTAGGCTGTACGCAAATTTGTAAAACTTCAAATAAAATGTTATATAAAAAGGGATCGAATGCGTTCCATTGCAATTTTAGAACTCTAACCATAGAGCAGTTAATGTTGCGTACAAAGAGGCGCGGATTCTTAAGCAAAGAAAAGAGTCTGCCCATACAATTATGCATTGATATATGGTACTTAATTAATTTATTAATGTTTTCGGAAACTTTTTTAATTTTCCTTTTATTTCTAACTAGATCCGCTGTGGTTTCGTCTTGACTTATTGGCTTCATTTTCAATAGATTGTAGTTAAATTAAGTCTGCGTATTGTGAGCAGTTGTACAAAAGAGGCTGGTATCCATTTACCTATATTTATTCGAGGTTTAATCCTTTTAACATATTATTTAATCGATTTTCGGACTTTGACTCAGACGTAATTGCATGGCAAATTTTGTATACATTTTTAAAATTCAATTTTTATTTCTGTAAGCAGTAACAAGTATTCAAACCTTAAAAAAAAACTTATTAGTAATTATTAGTCCAGCCAGTGCCAGACTTAAAACTACAACAGTATCTACCTCTTCAAACCAGTGCAGTGACACAAACCCTTGCATCATCAAAAGCACTGCGAGCATATCAAAGTAGGGCAAAAAAGGGTATAAATGGAATAAATGCTAATTTTTTTTTGAGATGGTTTGATTTTTATTAAAATAGAAAAAACCAAAACACACTATAAAGCTGGGGAAAAGTGGAAAAAATATACAGGCGGGGCCTCAAAAGCTTAAAACATCATACCATTCATACGACTTGTTAAATTAGATTTTCCAAGGCTTGATTGCTATAAGCATGTACAGTTTTCAGTTTAATTTAAAAATGAATTGAAAAATTAATGATATGAATGACCAAAATAAATCAATCAGCTTGCCTTGCTTTCAACAAAAATGTATATTCTTTAAAGGCTGACCACCACAGAGAAAGCGTAGGGTATAAGAATTTAAAACTTTTTTTTTTCATATATTTTATTATTGAATCTTCGCTTAGGCGAACTAGCAATAAGTATTCAAATCCTAAAACTAAGTAATTTATACTAGTCCAGTCAGTACCAGGCTAAAATTTTAATTCTCACAATAAAACTAACTAATTTCAAAGGTTTCATCTAAGAGCAATAGCATCCTTTCTTTTTAGGTGGGTGTGCCCAGTATGTTGCAGGATGCTTCGAGCGAGTGGATTTGGATGTGTTTCTAGCCTTTTTAAATACTTCTCCACATAGTTTAAGATTTCGCATTTTACAAGTGGAACTTCTAGATCCTTGTAAATTTTGCTGTTTTTAATATACCAAGGAGCACCAGTTATCATTTTTAGAATTTTGTTTTGACGGCGTTGGATTTTTTCGATGTTAGAGGCCGAAGCAGTGCCCCCCATAATTGTATATCGTAGCACCAAATTGGTTTTAAAATCGAGTTGTAGAGTAGAAGTTTACAATCAAGACGCAGCATAGAGTTTCTACCAATTAGCCAGTGGATTTGAGCAGCTTTAAGTTTCATTTGCGTCAGCTTCGCATCTATATAAGGCTTCCATGTAAGGCGGCGATCTAGGTGAATACCAAGATATTTTGTCTCAGATCGTTGAGGCACCATATGGTTGTTGTGATTGGAGGGCACGTTTCTTTGCGTAAAGTAAAAGTTACGTGGGTACATTTTTGTTTTTTTATGTTTATTCCCCATAGCTTTGCCCATTTCTCAACTTGGGTTGCGTGTTGTTGCAGCTGGTTCGAAGCCTTTCTAGAGTCTTTATGAATACTAAGAAAAGCGGTGTCGTCAGCCAATGTCGAAGTGTGTGTGAAACTATTGGTTGGCATATCAGCTGTGTAAATCAAGTACAGAATTGGACCTAGTATACTCCCTTGAGGTACACCAGCCCCTATTGGTCGAAAAGAACTTATTTGGCTTTTCTCTTTGATCATAAATTGTCGGCCGGTTATGTATTTTTTTAAAAGGTTGAAAATATTAGCTGGAAGGTTGAGCTTTAGTTTGTTTTAAAGGCCTTCATGCCATACTTTGTCGAAAGCTTGTGAGACATCGATAAAACGCCCGGAGCAGTACTTCTTTTCCTCAAAGGATTTTTTTTTTAACTTAAATGTATTATTTACTGAACAATCTAATGAACAATATTTTTTCGCAAATATATATACATAGGTAAGTTTTTAAATAAGTTAAATTAAAATATTTAAAAAGAAGAAATATAGAATCACTATTCGGATGTGTGAATATGTATATTTATACATTCTTACTTTGAAAACGCTTCTTGTACTATTTTTTTCCATTTCAAACACGCAAGCTCAACATACACATCTACTTGCCACATTAGACTTTGATGGCGATGAGGATGACAACAATATTTAGGTATGATAGAATAATATGGAGTACCCATGCATTTTTTAATGTTTTTAAACTAAAAACCAACAATAAAGAAAACACCTCTTAAAACATCATACCATTCATACGACTTGTAATGTATTCAAAAAGTAGTTTTAATTTTTTATAATGTAGATATAGATGAGGTTTTTACACGAAACTATTGTATGTTTGTCTCTTCCTTGTGTTCATCACTTTCTTGTGAATGAAATGCAAATGAAGGTGTGTTCCTTTTGGTCTAGAAAGCTAGTAGGAAAAAGTAGGGTTGCTGTTTGTACTAAGGAAAAATGGTAAACAACTGGGTGGGGTAAGGGGTTTAGTAATGTTGCCAATATCAAGTTTAAAAATACATTAACCAATAAGAATCAACAGTGTGTGGAATAACTAAAAAGCGATAGATAGCAAAAAAATCACACCACTTTAGACTCACAAGTTTTTAGTAAAATACCTTGAGAAATGAAAGTTTTCCCTTCCACCCGTCCGTCTAGCTGGGTGTCCTTGTATTCTTATGATTAAAGTACATGTTGAAGTTTTAAAAATATTCTGATGAAATTTAGCACCGAAATGATTCATTGATCCTTTTTTGACATAACCCCTATACAAATGTTTTTGGGGAATTACCATTTAAAGCCTTAAGTTGTTTAAATATTCCCCTATCTTTGCAAATTTTTGCAAATGAGTTGTTGTCATTTCGCCAAAAAAATTTATTATGCCTGATACTAGGGCTTGATTACGCAATAATTCTTCATCTATTTTAGAAAACCTGAGTGGTTTAGTATAAGCCTTAATTTCTTTAAAATAATGGGTTTTAAGGCCACACTATTAGCAAACTAATATCCTTCTTATTGATTAATAAAAGCGCGATGTGATTGAAATTATCTCTTTGACGGTTTAAGGGCTAATGTAGATTCCCAATAATAAAAAACTTAACTTCCAGGCAGGAACTTAAGACTTGCAAAGCTTTCTTCTATGACGCAGGCGGGTTGTGGGCTAAAAAAATACGTCTGGGCTTTCTATTAGATATTTCATTACAAATAAGCCAGGGCAAAATCAGCTTTATACGAATACCAAGTTCTTTAAAGATCTAAAAATTTTTAAAACCACTCGTGATAATAGCCAAGACTCTTACTTTTATCTTCAAGCTTTCCCTTGTGAAAATCAAAATGACAAAGTCCTTTACTTGGATTAACGTAGGTAGTTAAGAATTGTGCCAGCACCTTCCTAAAAGGCAACAATTTCACGGTGGTCTCACAACGTATAGAATATTATTGCATTGGTAAACGTCAATATTAGTTAAAAATTTTTTAATTGCTTCTCGATTTGGTCAATTAAAATACAACTTGCTAAGCTGATAACTAAAATGCAACAGTCCTTTAAGGAGCGGCCTGATTTACAATTCTTGTAGTACAAGACAGAGGCTCTGGTCAGACACCAGCGTGTTTCACTGCAACACCCAGTGTCACATATTCCCACGAGGCATTAGCTCTAATGTGAGCACTATGCCCCTGGGGTCAACATGAACAATAGCTGAGTACTATGCCATTGGAAAGTGAGACTACGCCAGCTAAAGCCACTGACTCCTTCTCTTGTGTTGCAATTATTTTGCTGGCAGCCGTTCGGGAACTAGATCCACCCCACATTTTTGTGTCCCAAGTTTGATTTGCCAATTGGATTAAAAAGAATTATTATTTAATTGTAATTCAGAATGACGACCTAGAAAAAAATCAAAACATTTTATTACTAAGAATGCTAAAAATTCTCAAGGATTTATATTAAAGAATTATTAAAAATTAATTTAAGATAACATAGGGATTTTAAAAAAAAAATTGTACTTTACATTTTCTTGTGTCACTTACAAGCACGTGTTTAAAAATGGATTTCATCCCAAAAATGGAGCCAACTAAAGGTCAATATACCAGTTGATAACTGTTTCTATAATTATAGTATGCACTTAATAACAATAGAGTATTTTTTTTTTCTTGCTTTGTTTTTTGTTTTTGATAATTCTCAGAACCAAATATCTAAAGAAGAAAAAAGTCTCTTCATGTTAAAAAAAAACAAGAGGGCTTTTTAATTTAGTTAAGTTTCTAGTTTAAGTCTAGTAATTTATTTTCAACTGTTGTTTGTTGTGTGCAAAACGTTTAGGTAGTCAGACACGGAAAAAAGGGAAGAGAATGTAAATATGTTTGCTTAGTAACCGCGGTGGAATGGTGGTTTAAAAGAAAATTTTAAATAAAAAGAAAAGAAAATGTCATTCAAAATAAATAAAAACAAGTTGATTGAACTAACAAAATTTAAAAGCAAAAATGTTTTAGGAGAAACCAAGAAGCATTCTTTGCTTTTTGTTCATGTAAATAAATAATTTTTATGTATAAATTCATGCTTATCTATGTATGAACGTATGTACGTAGTTAAAAGTGTTGAAATGCAAATAATTTGTGCGGTGAAAAATGTTTGCAAATTATTGGTTTAGCCTAATTTTTCAACGATATTGATATTGAAAAATAATTTGTTAAATTTTTTTTTTGCCTTTCCGCGAGTGTTATAGAATAAATTTGTTTAAAAAACTTTTATTGAAAGAATATTTTTAAAAGTCTTCTAAGAAGTTTCAAAAAATCGCCTTAAAATTAAAATCCTACACATTAAACTATTTTCGGAAATAATTTGCTTTCTTTATATTAAAAGTCTGGATGTCCGCTTCGTCGTAACTTTTTTTAAAGACAGTAAATGTGATAAACCATATTAAAAATAATATATTCAGGTAAATAAAAGACGAATTATTGTAAAATTTTATGTATACATTTTTAATACGTAATGAATATTATTTGAGCTATAAATTGTTTCCCTTGCATTCCATCATCTACCTTATTGGTATGGTCTTACGTTGCGCCATTGGCTGCCCTATATTTTATACATATGTATGTATGCTCTTTAAATGCTCCCTATTTAAGACCGCCTGTTATTAATTTAATCTATTAGAAATAATCTTGAACTCGTTACTTTTAATTACATAACATAGCACTTAATTCGATTTTATTTGTAATCTTAATTCATCCTAGCAAAACCTTTGCTTACCAGGTAAGAAAGCAAGTTATACAAGGTGGACCATAAGAAGGCTTTCGATGTGCTTTGGCTCTTATTTTTTTTTTAAATGAATATTTTCGATTCTGTTTTTTGATTTTGTTTACTTAAACCTTTGGAATTTTAATGTTAGAGCCGAGAATATGATATTGACCAAATGGGCGCCGTCATATTTGATTGCCATACGGATTGGTTTTATGGCATTTTTCATCACTTTTCATTCTTTAAGGACCTCCTGGGTCTCGACTTTAAAAAAATCACACAAAAAAGTCTAGAACGGTTGAATCGGGCGATCTTGCGGGCCAATGTAAATCGCCAAAATATGAGATGCGGCAACCCGGGAACTCCGCCTTCAGGATATCGGCTGTGGCTCGCGCAGTGTGTTTATTTGCTCCGTTCTGTTGGAACCGCATGGCTTCCAGTCCTAATTTGTTTAAGTGCGGCAGAAACAACTCAGCTAACATGGCCCAAAAGCGTGCACCGTCCACTGTTGTCGTTTGACCACGCCGTCGTCAAAAAAAATGGTCCGATGACTCCTCCAGTGTGAACAGCGCCCCATGAAGCAGTCACTTTGAGCGGGTGCAATGACTCCTCTTGCATCACTCGTTGATTTTTGATGCCCCAGAAGTGATAGTTTTGCTTGTTCACGCACCCGCTGAGGTGAAATGGAACTCATCGCTCATTTATATTTTGGTCGAAATATCGTCCACTTCGGCCTCGAGATTGAGGATGGCTTGGGCGTAGGCTACCTGCGTTTGGCGGTAGACAGGCAGCAGCTGATGCACGGACTGGATTATGTACGGAAATATGCGCAAGTCTTTGACTAAAATTCGCCTTAGGGCCGACCGGCTGATGGCTAATTTCGAGGCACTGCGTCTGGTCGATGTTTCTGGCGATGTTTCAGCTAAACATCCACGCTAACAGCGGCAATATTCTCGGCAGAACGGGTGCTCCGGGGCCGGCCACTCTTGGCAGCGTCTTGTGTGGTTTCATATTCTTTATGGTTAGTGGCCAAACGGCGCAGTCGGTGCCGGCGACGGAACTTGCGATGCGCCAACACCACAGACGAATTGTTACGCAAAAACTAGACACAATTATTTAGCGTTCTTGGGGAGTGTTTCCTACATCTGTCTAGTTCTCAAATGTCAAAACAGATTTTTAACATTGGCCGCAATTTGCGAAAATAAGAGCATCTTCCAATAGGGTGACTTCCTTTGGTCCACCTTGTATGCGTTTGTGGTGTAATATAATGAATCAGTAAGTCAGTCAGTGGCATTGCTTCTTTATATAAGTATATAAATATGTACGCAACAATAACTTCGTGATGACAATTTGTAAAAGGGATCTGAGAAGTCATGGAAAAGCTACTATTATTTTTAGCGGTTAGTAATACGATTCGTATCGTATTTAAAAAAAATTGATCACAAGACTTATACAGACACGAGTCCGACGGATAGATACATTAGGTTTAAACAAATTATAAGACGAATCGGTAAAAGACTTTGCCTTTTGGCCTTTTTAGTAAATTATTAGACTCCTTGGGTATAATTGTAAAAACAGGGCTACTATTAGAGTTGTTAATTACGCAGTATCCTAACACCTATCGAAAATTCTAAATATGTTACAAGGGAAAAGTGAAACTGACGATGGCCTTCCTTTTAATATCCTTTAACTGAATAACTTTCAATTCCATTTCTGAATAATTGTTTGTAATTGCAAAGTTAAAATATTAAAAAAATACTAATTTTTCCGTTAAAAAATGAAAGCTACACCCTGACACCATTAATTGGGAAGAAACATTTTTATGTTTGAATACAAACCTCAAGCATTTTATAACCGTCAATAATAAAATAAAATTAATTTAACTTTGCGGTGTAGGGTATATAAATTAGTATGTATTTTATTATTACTCAGTTAAAATTTAAAACCATTCATATAAAAATTTTTGCGTACAAATATACTCATGTTGTGTTTTCCTGTGTTTAAACGTGTAAATTGTGTAAAATATGCTAAAATAACTAAAAGTCTTTAAACACACGTACGCCAGCAAAATTGATAAAAATCTACATTAAGTACGAATTTGTATATATTTTTGTAGGTAAATGTATATATTAGGGTGTGTCAAACTGTATGAAAGCAAAAAAACTGAAAAGTCTCATAACAATAATAAAATCTGCATAAAACTCTCAGAAATTTTTTGAATAGAATCTAATTTTGTGAAAATCCACATTAAAATAAAAAGTTTTAATTTAAAATGGACACTAATGAATGTTATTTGTTTTCTTACATTTAATTTTAAATGTTTGATTTCTAAAGAAACTTATTTTAGTTACATTCATGACATGAATATAAAATTCGTAAGCAAAATACAAAATTTTGTTAAAACTTTGTAGAAACAGAAATTCTTTATGCTTATTTGCGCAGGATATTATTTTATCAAAGACCTATAGTTTCTGGGGATTTTTTTTAGAATTTTGCGTTGTTTATTTTCTAAACGATTTTTAACGAAAAAAATTAATCCTCCCTAATGTACATGCTAAATTGTTGTTTCTTTTTATTAAAATATATTATGCAATATTAGTCTATAGGTTTAATGCATTTTTGGTTTGCTCTTTTTGAATCTTCTGAATGGATTGAATGAATGAAAATATACGCAGAAAACTAAAAGAGTGTGCATACACTTGTTGTACTTAGTAATTCAATTGCCTTTTTGGTTAAACAATAATTACCGCCAAAACCAAGTGCAGCTTTTGATCTAAAATCTTTTTGGCTTGGGGCATTATTTTCTTACTGGTTTTTGTGGCCAAAATAATTTTATAATAATGTTTCCCACTCTCCAGAAAATACTTACGCATGTACATTGTATGTTGTACACATGTTGTCGTAATTTCCTTTAAAATTCCTTTTGGCATTATGACATATTAACCACGATTTCAATCAGGTATTCATTTGATGTTTACAAGTTATATAACGATCACATGATGTTTTTTTTTATGCTGATATTGATGATGATTGATATTTTGTGGGTTATTTAATACAAGAAATTTTTGTTATACAGTGTTGCATAATTAATATTCTTTTCGGTTATTATTAATGCCATGAAATATTTTGTTTATAAATTTGTATTATATATACGAAATTTCAAAACACTAGAATGGAAGGTAAAGTAATAATTGAGTTAGTTGTGCCCAAAATTTTTATTTCCTGAGGCCATTTGTATGGGGGCCATATCAGTAATTGGACGCATAATACCACTGCCACGTAGATGTGGGTATAAAAACAAATAAATAATCAGTAAAGCCCGAACATATTGAGCACTGACCTACCAGAACTTATATCACCACTGATTTTCCATATTAAAAAAGTCGAAATCTAATAAATTGAATTAAATGGGTTTTAAAATAATGTTTCGCGGTAAAAAATATTATATAAAATTAGTCTTAATGCTGAAAACTGATTTGCAATGCAATTTAATAATTTGTTAATAAAATTTATATTTAAAGAAATATCAAATTTATAGTTAGTCAAGCCCGACCAACATCTTTTAAAATTACGATAATATGTCCAGGCTTACACATATATATTCAGGGAGGCATATATTATATTCATCCACTCAAATGGAAACTTATTTAGCCAAATATGATTTTTATTCATACCAATACGTAACGTATTTTCATAAGATTAACTAAGAGACATGGGATCAATAACACACCAACCCTTACAATAGATATTTGGACCAAATATGTCTAAGAAAAACTAATGTACACGTACTTATATCCTAAAAATCAATATCTTCTGGCAGTTTGAGCGTGTTACAGTAATTTGCATTTGTAGAACTTACCTGGGATATATGGTAAACTATGAACGGATAAAAATTTCATTTAAGTTTAAAATATATAAAAATTTTGAACACAGAGTAAGACAGGGTGTTTGGTAGAAAATTTATATTTTCAAACTTAAATTAAAAACGTAATAGTAGACGCAAAGTTTCATTTAGGGCATTGAACGATAGAATTAAAATGCGGATTTCATTTTTTAATTAGCATGTCTCCCAGATAGATGTCTTCTGTCGAGTTAAACAAACTGTTCAATACGGAGCCTTGTATTCTGTGCCCCACGCTGTTGTTCAATTGAGCTGATTTCTCTACGGATATTCTCCTTTTAAATCACAAGAGATCAAAGATTGTCATAACAAATGCCCTCTTCTAGTTAGCCCAATAAAAAAAATTCATGGGAGCTAGATTGGGCGACCTGGGAGGCCATGGGATGTCCCGAAAGCGACTGAAACTTTCCCGAAGCAAATTAATCGAAGCTCTGGTTGTATATGCTGTCGCCCATCCTATTGAAACCAAGTGTGAAGAGTACGACGGATGAGCTCGCATGTTTGTCAAAAAGAATTTCGTAATCGTGCGTCGATAATCTTTACTGTTGACATTCGCCGTCTGGCTTCGAGAGTTTTCGAAAAAAATTGTTGTCCATTTATCTCATGCGTGGATAACGCTTACCAAAAAGTTATCCTGGGACAATGCAATCGTTTCCATGTTTTTTTTTGAAAGTTGCGGGTTCTTGGAGACCACTAAATGTAGTTTTGCTTATTGACGTGGCCGTTTATGTAAAAATGAGCCTCGTTGCTCAAAAAATGAGACTTACAGTGCAAAAACGCTTTAAAATCATTTTACAAAAATTTTTTGCTCTTCAGTTCTTAAACTATTTGAATTTTAAAAAGGATGTTGCTTCAGATCCTTTTAAAAAATTTCATGAATAATCGCTCTTGAAAGTCCCAGTGAGTCTGATCTTTTCCGTTTCATGCCGCGAATTTTCACGTAAACTGATTTCATTTAGTTAAATTTTTTCAGGAGTCCGTGAAGATCGACTGGGCCCTGGCTATGGGACATTCACAGCCAAATCAGTTGCGTGGGAACTCTGCACCCATGAACAAATTATATTTACACTCAGTTCGACACATATTCACCGAATATCAAACATTTTATAAACATGTCAAGGAGCAATTACGTAAGAATCATTACTCCTAAAAAATGTCTCCACAGCAAACGCGCGATACCTATTAGACCAAAATCGATTATTTTAACAGTGCCACACTCCCTTCAAAAATAATCGTATTTAAAATATGTATAAATTTACCACCAGACAACCTGTACTTAAAGCAGTTATAAACAAAAAACGTATAACCATAGAATTGCACAAATTTTTAATATCCCTTTTACATACTGAAAACAATTATTTTTATTTTATTTGAAATATAATTACATTCGGCCCAGAGAAATTTAAGGTTTAGAAACCAATCCTTTTTTAACTGGTACTACTTTTTTATATCACATTATACCCATTAAAATTTCCTACCGGGATAAGCATTTTTGTCTATAACTGCCACAAATTTTATTCTAATTTCGCACGTATTCAGGATCCATTGTGAACTGCCTTTAATATTGATCTACCTAGCAAAAACTTTATTTACAAAATAAGTAGAAGAGTAAATAGAATTACCGTTAAGCACTTCTTACAATTCGACTGTAAGAAAAACTTATTTTTGTTCGCGATATCCCAGAACGAATCCGATATTATTTTGGTAGTCATACCCCAAAAAATAAGTACTTAAAAATAAGAAGAAGACTTTTTTAAATTTTATTTTTATTTTGTAGATACCTAATATTTTTAATTCAAAAATTTCATTTTTGTACCTACCGTAGATGAAATTCGCACCAGGAACTTTTCGCACTCAAGCATCAACGCGCTACCTCTAGGCCACCGAGACACTTTGTTTTTGAATGTAAAATAACATATTTAGACACGTTTTGTTCTGCTTGATTTGTTGAAGTAATCCGAATAGACTTGATTCATAATGATAATATTATGAGTTTAAATGATTTTTCAAATCATAACGTGCTTTTAATAAGTCATTACAAATTAAATAACAAATAGAAGAAAAGTGGAATTTAGGCTACAAAATAATGAATTAATGAAGTCATTACAAAAAAGTTTTTGCTGGGATATATTAGGATCGGATATGGCCTCGTTTTTTTAGCTTATAACGAAGCCTTTAGCTTATTGAGACTAGTACGTTCCAACTATCAAAAAAGCCTTTCAATTTTAAGAAGACCCGAGAAGATTACATTTTTCATTTTTACGTACACTCATAGTTGCCAGACTTGACGATTTTTAGCGCCAACAATTGACTTTTGACGATTTTAAGTTTTTTGTCATAAATTTGACGATATTTTTAAACTCAAGATTAACGACTATTTTTTTATTTGATTTTAGTGTTTAATATTAACCTATTGCTCATTTGTAAGAACAATGTCAAACCCTATAGAAATTCATTTTTGGAGTAAACGATGTAAAATTATTGTTTTTTTTTTTATTCTTTATAAAGTACAAAAATTTATACTTAAATATGGTAAAATATCGATTTTTGATTTTTTGTTAGTTACGTGGTTTTGCATTTCAGCTAACGATATATTATTCATTTTTAATATCGAAAAGTTGTTTGATTTTAGGTCGAATGAGGTAACGGCCGATTAGCGAGTTGTCAAATTTATAATATTCAGCCATATCAAACGACCTTAATCAGCGTTGGTATTGTTGTAATTTTGTGTGTAGTTTGAGATCCGAATAAATCCGTGGCAATAAAGGAATAGTGCTCAACTCAGAAGTTTTTACTTAAAATTTATCTGGAAACTATGCGTAGTCTATAAAGACAGCAATTTTTATTCGTGCAACACTTTTGACGTAAGCTGCCGTTGAGAAATTATTTGTTATATTGTAGCTGAAAGAATATAACCTATTTGTCGCGATGTTTTGGCATGATCTAGTGTCCCTGACCCCGCACGAACTATAACTAATCTTTTCAAATAAAAATTAATAAGACAATAAAATAAAAACAGTTACGAGTTTGAATTTTCTGCTAAATTATTTTTTAATAAAAATGTAAGGACTTACTTTTTTTTATAAAATTATATATTTTTTTTTATATTTTAATATATGCAGAAATAAAAACTTTGTAATATAAATACATAAAAAGATTTCCAGTTATATTTAAAAATTATATAAATGTTTTAAATGAAAATATATTTAGAAAATTATTTTTTTATTTTTTATGATAAAAAGAACTTTTAAAGTAAAAAAGAAACTTATTATCCGAAATATGAAGTAATCAATTATTAGGAACTAATTTTTTGAACCTCATGCCTTGGCTGTTGGTAAGTTGGTAATCCAGTTAGGAGAAGTTCCCTGAAAAATGCTTAACTCTACACTCGATTAGATTTTATATTTTTTTTGCTTGAATCTTTGGCATCTGAATTTATATTTCATTTAATATTTTTCGTCATCGCACCATCATTACATATTTAAAACTTAATTGAATAATAAGTACAAATTAAAATAGTTTATAACAACTTCCTCACACAATCTACCTTCACTAGACCTTACTTTTCCTTTTAAACAAAAATATCTACTGTTTAAGTATGTACCTGCCATTATTCATTGTTTTTAATTGCCTTCTTTTACGAATTTTATTAATGACGAATTTTTTTGCACTTTTTGTGTTAAAAAGTTTAAATTTAATTTAAAATCTCTATCGCGATAAATATGTTTCAAAAGTTTCACATTAGGGTAGATGTGAGAAAAAATAATAACAGTAATAAAAACGGTAATATGCTTAAATTAACTAAATTTATATTTAACCTGTCATAATATCAGTTTATTAACTTCATTTTAAAATATACGTTTCGGTGTAGTAGGAGTACGTGCAGGCGGCTGAAAAATATCTAAAAATAACAAAAAATTACTTCCTTTTATCTAAAATAGTTTTAATACAACATTGTTTTCTTTTATGCAAACCTTATTATTTATACACATTATCTTATATGAAAATCATTTATTTTAACAACTGCCAGAGCCCAAAAAACTACGATAATCGTAATGTATTTAAATCCCAGTATTATGTTTTTCTTTTTTTTCTTTTGCTAAAAAACACCTTGAATTTTCAGGAGCAAAAAAGTAAAGAAACAGCGCAACAAGCAAACAAAGTAAAAGATATAATTTTTTATTTCAAAAGTGTTAAATTGTTATTATTAATTACAGACCACACCATGCAAAAAACGTAAGCTTAGTATATGGGAAGTTCCACGTAAAGCTGCCATTTATCGAAATTTATAATTTATTTATAGGGTTTGTTTAAAATTAAGCTTTTTTATATAAGAATTTTATTGGTTTTTACACCAAATCATCAATAGACTTTAACCAAATTCATAGAAAACCTCATGAATATTCCTTACCCTTATATTATAACTTCAATAATATCAATGAGAATTACTATAAGCAAATCACAAAAAATTTTAGGCGTTCCTCAAAAACGCAGCCAATTATTTTTCGTTACTAGCTGTTTTGATTTTCTTATTCTCTAATACATTTAGATAACTATTGGTTATCACTAAATGTATCAAAAAGGATACATAGACAAAGTTAACTCTAAAGAAACCCCATAAATGAAAATTGAGATCAAATCCTGAATAATATTTGAAAATTGTTAGTATATTATAATTTTCAAAGTTTTTAATAAAAAAAGGTTTTTAGGCGTTTAAATAGAAACTAAGTATTAAAAATATTCAAAAATTTTAAAAACAAAAATCAAAATCAGAAATTTAAATCAAAATCAATTAAATAACAACCATTTCATCTTAAAGCGGAAACTATATAAATCGCAAATTAAGTGGCTTTTAGTGGTTAGAATGAAAAGTTATCATGTTTTTCTCTTATCTGCTAGAATATCTTGTCATTGGGCTTTGGTTTTGTTCGAACATAAAATTGTAAATTTTGTTTTGTTAAATTTTTTCGAGTGATTATTAAATCAAAATTTGAGTTTTTTTACTCGGGGAATAATCGACATTTACGAAAATCAGGCTTTTCAATGATAAATTTTAAAACTGTAGCACAAAATCTAATTACTCATGTATAAAGTATTTTTTGTGTGTTTAAGAAGATTTCGTTCTTCTCTCTCTGAATTGGCCAAAGTTACCCAAATTCTCTGAAATACAAAAACCCAAATTTTGTATATTTTGAAACACTAATGCTGCTTTTTTTAAAATAAAAATCTAGTTAAGTGATTTCGTACGCTAAAAACGCATAACATTTTAAAAACATAACATTAGCATCATTGGCAATAGCTGGAAAAATTAATAATAATTAAGAAAGGAACAAATATTTACGAATTAATGTACATTTCTACGCACATATTAACTTTTTTAGAAAAATATTAAAGTCAAACTTTATTTCTTTTGCAAAATGTCCAACTAGTTCTTGAATCTTAAAAGTAAACAAAAGTCAGCTGCTTTTTAAGTTCTTGTTCGAGCTTAATTAAATAAAAAGTTCGGGTTAATTTGAACAAGAAATGAAAAAAATAACTCTCTCACGCGCTCTCTTTTTTGTAAGAAAATTGTTGCCTGTAACGCTTTTGGGTAAAATTGCGTAACTGTATGTAAGTTCGGACTATTTTTTTGAAACAAAACTTTTTGGTATCTCTGGTTTCAGCAACTAAATGTACTTACTCAATGTAATGTCTATTAAGCCTTTACCAAGGCATATCGATACATGGTAGCCGCAATAAAAAAATTAAGAGAGTCGTTCTCTTACTCTTAATTTTTTTTACATGGAGTTTGACACAAAACTCGAAAAATTTTTCAATTTTGGTGTCAAACTTCATATAAAAAAAATAAAAAGTAAGAGAACGACTCTCTTAATTTTTTTAATGCGACCACCTTGTATGAATATGCCTTGGCCTTTACCTTTTAGAACTTGTGAGTTTTTAAAAGATTTTGTAGAAGTAAAATCATGGGAAAACTTGTGCCTTTATTAATTTATTATTTTAACAAATCAGAAAGCATGTTTTTTTACGTTCTTACTCGTATTTAAAAAAAAAATAATTCTAGCAAAACCTAAACAAATCTTGTGTTTGAGTGTTTACAAACACTTGCCCTGCGGGATAATATTTGTAAAACACATTTGATATAACCCAGTAGGTAGTCGTCTATAACAATACCAGATATACATATGTACTTAATAGCAAAGCAATGTAAACAAAAAATATTTTAAATAAATTGCAAAATTAGCAAATTTGCCAAACAGTTTCAAGTTTTACATTCATTTTGAGTTTGTTTATTTTAAGGATGCAAGTAAGAAATATGTATGAATGACTGAAGAAAAATAAATGAATGAATGAATAGTACAAACGGATTGTGCCAATGATTATAGAAGCTTTCAGATATATGAACGTCCATTGAAATTAATATTTTATAGTTTTATTGCTTTTATATATGTATGTTAGTAGTATAAACGTTTGTTTTTGTTATTATTGGTGAATTCACAAGGTGCGATACGATAGCGTATTGTATTATTGTCATATAATTTCACAATAGCATAAAAATTTTGTTGTTGCTCTTCATACGAAACTTGTTGTGAAACAATACAACTTTGTTTGATATGTTTTTTGTGATGTCATATTATATACAAAGTCATGCGCCAAGCGCCTAAAACGAAACGGCGAGTTTTTTAATTAAATTTTAAGAGCCGCTAGCACTCGCATCCGTTAAAAATGTCTATACTAAAAACTTAGGCAAACCCGCCAAAGAAGATTCCTTAAGCCGCCTCCGCCGGCAAAAATAGCCGGCACTGCTCTCTGACACATCAGCTGTTTTTTGTTTACGTAAAATATAACAAAATTCTTGTGATTTTTTATTAAAACTTTGCTTATTTTAATGAATTTTAGATATTCTAACCAGGTTAGATATAGACCATTTTGTGTTTTCATGGGTCTAATTTCTACAAATTATTAAGTTAAGCCAAGAGCAGCACCATATTTATGTACATACATGTGTGCTTGTTTTTTATCATTTGGTCGTATCAGCTGATTTAGTTTTTAAATACGACACCTACAAATATACGAAGAGTTGTTCACAACGGTCATATTTTTTGGTTCTATTATTTTACAATATATGATTTCACAAGACCTTGTGAATTCACCATATATGTTTTAACATCGTATCCAATCTTACATATTTGAATTTATATATTTAAAGCCAGTGTTGCTTAATCAAAAATATAATAAATTATAAATTTGGAAGGTTTTTTATTAACAAAAAACCAGTGTTTGGTAAATTTTCTTAAACTTATTTTCTCTATTTATAAAAATTTATACAAAATATTAAAGAACCTCAATCCCCAATTTCGCCGAAGGTAAACTGGCATTTTTAGATATTTCTTAGAGGGTTAATAGAGTTTGGCATTCTGCGCAATTATTTTTACTTGTGGCTTTTTGCGTTGGTGAAATGTTTTCCCCTTTTTATACCCTTCACATAGTGAAAAGGGTATATATATCAGTTTATCATTCCGTTTGTAATTTCTTTATTATTCATTTGCGACCCCATAAAGTATATATATTCTGGATCCTTATAGATAGGGAAGCCGATTTAGCGATGTCCGTCTGTCCGTCTGTTGAAATCAAGTTTCCGGAGTCAAATAAAAAGATACAGACCAGTTAATGGTGTCAAACAATTAGAAATATCCTGGAGACAATCGCTATCTAAAATTAGCAAAATCGGTTTACTATTGACCATGATATAAGCGAAAATCCAAATTAACCCATTTTTTTAGGAAAAAATCCGTGCATATATCTCTATATATCTTAGTAAATATAGTCATTCTTGTCACAAAACTTGGCACTTGGTAATTGGACAATCGGACCTATTCCTTAAAAAAAATTTTTTTGAGTGAGGGCAGGAAGAGGGGTAGCTCCCATACAAATTAACAATTTTTATGATATTTTCAATACGCTATATCTCGGGAACTGTAAAAGCTATCGGCTTGAAATGTTCAACAAAAACTAATTGGACATTAAGACCTATATTTTAAAAAAAAATTTAGGTAGGGGCAGGGGAAGCGGTAGCTCACATACAAATGAACTTTACATTTAATTTTTAAAATTTTTGTTTTTTTAATTAATCAAATATTTATTTTAATCTTTTTTCATTAAAAAAATCAAATAAAATCAACACATTGCTTTATTAAAAATTATTTTTCTTTCTGTGTATGTAGGTATATCCTACTGCCGAAATCATACTTTACCGCATAAGTGGTGAACAAAAGATTTGCATATAATTCATATGCGAAATGAATGTACGAGACTTCATTGAGGTTTACTCATTAATTCCGGTGCACCCAATTCACCATTGAGTGGTAGCTCCCTTTTGCATAATTTTTTGTAGTGTAAATAGAACTTACGAATAGATTTTATAGTTTAACTAAAAATTGCCTAAAACAATTCATTAAAGAAACATGCAAAGAGGAAAACGAGTTTTAAAAATCCAGATTTTGTTAAGGCAATTTATTTTAGAAAATCTTTTTAGAAACTTTTTTTTACTATTAAATATTTTGCACTTTTAAGCTTGAATTTAGAAACACTGTATCACCGCATAAAACTTACATTTATCTTTTGTTACTTTATGATACTCATCGCTGCCTCTATTCATTGCAATCCTTTGTTGTACATATCTGTAGCTGCTGCCACTCGTTGGCTTTTATCTTGAGTTAAGCTGCTGTTGCCGTATTTGCAACAATACTGGCAACGACGAAAACTCTGTGTGTGGTTGGTTGGCTAATAAAGCTTAACATTTTACAAATTATTATTATGGTTTATAGATGACTTAAGCCAAACAACAACGCCAACAACAATTTATATGATCGTACCAATAAAATTAAATTTTCGCGCAGTAGTTGAAATATGTTGAAAAATATTAAACAAAATTAATTTGAAAAAATAAGCCAGCGATTTACGGTTTCAACTAACTATTGTCTAATCGAACGTAGTTTCAAGATTAATTTCTTTAAGCTTAAAAATTATTCAAAATAAAATTTTTATCGGCTGTTATCAGCTTTTGCAAAAATTTCGAAATAAAATGAGAAATTGAAAAGTAAAACAATTATTTTGACAGGATTACGATAACTTTTGTTTTGCCTTGCCGCCACAGTTTAAAATTTGATGCGTATGAAGGGGAAATAACTGAAATGAAAGACACCTGCTTTTTGGATATTTATTTTATAAGTTTATATAACAAAAACTTTAACTTTATTTTTTAAAAAAATGTTGAAAGAATATAAAAAACTAAGTCTCCCGACACTAGACAAGTAACATTCATACAGCAATCGTTTTAGTTGTTTAGTATTAAGTATGTATTGCGGAAATAGAATACAGTAATTGAACAACCACCTACAACTGAACTTAAATACAACTATATATTTTATTAATTCCTTAGAGGAGAAAAGTCGTTATTACCTACGATCCATGTTCCGATTCGTCATCGATATTTTATACAAAAAAGCGACATCTAATAAAGGGTGTGCTTATCTGATTTTGTTTCAGTTTATTTCATAGCTTGGGGGTTAAGGCGGGGAAGGGATTGTGCCCACTGTACCCTGGTAGCAGGTCCGCTGTCTTTGCATGTAGCTACTTAGCATTTAAGTAAGCAGTTTGGCTTAGGCAAATGGTCTATTCACAGAGCCTCGTTTGCGTAAACAAGGGGTTCCAAGTTATTATAAGAGCATGTAAGGTTTTCTCTTGGAAAGGATTAGCTATAGGATCTGGATCACTTTCCTGTAACCCCTAACAGTTTAATATGAACAGAGCTTATTTTATGGCATTTTTGTTTGTAAAATAAAATGTTGCTCTGTCCCAATGCTTGCAATTTTCCACATAGAAATGAACACACTTGGCAAAATAGGGAAACGTATTGTTTAAAATAACAAATAGTATCCATATTAACCATTTTTTATTTTAAAAGTTAAAACTCTTAAAAAGACCGCTTTTTCCTTTTATACAATAAAATATAAATAATAATACTATCGGCTGTTTTTCAAGGCACTACAACACTGTAAATTTTTATGGTAAAAACAATGCAATATATGTTTTCCCCAATAAAGACGAATTCGTAGAGAGAAACACTTTACTCTTTAGGAGTGCAAAATTTTTTTCAAAGAAAACACAAAATTGCACTTTTTTGAAAAGACAAAAATTTTAAAATTCTTTTCGAGAAACAAAAATGTTAATAATGTTTCCTTTTTTGTATATCAATAAAAAAATAATTTAAAACTAAGCGAACTTTAAATGTGTACTTTAAGTAGCTGCTAAATATACAAACGACAAACTTCTCAAAATAGCTTGAAATATATTTACACTTTGCGCAAGACAGTGCATGCACTATCACTTAGCGACATCTATTGTTTAAAATACTACAACAATTAGAAATAAGCTCAAGAAGCTTTTTAATAATAAAAGAATCTAAAGTATTTCCAAGGAAATTGCTAATTATTAGTTAGAACTAACAACAAACAAGTTAAAATAATTTATTGTCTTAGTTAAGTAAGTGCGAATAGTGAAAAGTGTAAGTAAGTACTATTTAATAAGAAAACTTAAACAAATGCAAAATTAAAGTAACTAAAAATAGTTTGGAAAAGTTTTTTATTTGCAGTAGTGAACTCTTACATACTAATAAATAAATGAAAAAAAAAGTTATTATGTAAAACTATGGACATTTTTTTTTTGTAAAAAATTTTGAAAATTCTGTTTTTTTGAAAATTCACTGAATTTTTAAAGGAGTACTCTTGACCTACGTCAATTATAAAATTCTATTCTAAAATTCAATCTACTTTTTGTTAGCGTAGTCATATGCAAATATTTACTACATAAGTATTCCTGAATGTATATGTATACATACCTACATATCGTCATGTAAAATCCAAAAGGAAGTAAATAATATTTCAAAAAATGTTAGCATTAAGATAAAAATCTTAATTATAAAACTGAAAAAGTATTGTTTATTAGGTTTAAGAACAATAAAAATATAGAATTTGCTACTACTTTTATGATTTTGGAATTGTACATAACGCGATTTTAAGGTTTTTTTATATCCTGCTCTTGGTATTCCTTAACTTAAATACCGACTTTGGGATTATAGGCAGCGATATGGGAAAATATTATTTTGTTCTATTAAGCCATTTAATATATGTTTCCCTTTTTTAGGTAATTTATTACTTAGGTATGTACATATATCTATTAATAGTTTTTCATGCAACCAATATGTTGCTCATACGTTCGTATGTACAGACTTTAAATATTAGTTGTGTTCAATAACCTTCCAGTAATTACCAGCAACGAGAGTAAAAAGAAATATTTTCAAAATTGCTCTCAAAAATATTTTAAAGCAAATGAACACTTTTACAGTCAAAACTTCCAAGCAAATGTATTTTGTTATTGTAAACTTATAAAAATTTAAAACTTAAATTTTTTTTCAAAGCGTAATGACAAAAAGACTGTTTGAATAATTTCTGATAGTAAAATTTTTACTAGAAGAAATTATCAGAAAAATTTTTGTTTCTAAACATATTAAGCTCTTTTTTGGCTCTCTAGCTGCTAATTTTTTGTGTACGTGAACACTTACTAGCAATATTTATCGAAAATTATTAATAATTTTCTGTAAATGAACACACCTATTTTATTAAATATATGGATGTATGTGCCACCAACCCCCTTCTCTAGCATGACATCATTAAAGGTGTTGGTGTTAGGTTGGTTAGTTTTTGTTAGGCTTTGGACATTGTCTATTGAAGTTTTCATTCATTATTTGTTCTAGATATGTAGAGTATATACATATGTATGTACATATATGTAAGTAAGTACAAGCATGTGGCTGGTGTTGGCTTCAAAAGAAAAAAAAATATTTGCTCTCTTTATTACATGTTTTTTTTCTAAATTGTTGAGTTTATTTTGTACAGTTTTATGTGTTTAGCAAATTATAAGACAATCAATAATTGTCCTCAATTCTAATTTTGCTTTATGCTATAGCATACCACCTGTAATACAATTTGAAATATTTGTATTTGCACGTTTTATAGATAGAAAAGCAGTCTTTTTCTTTAAAAAAGTTTAAGGTAAATAAAAATTCTATTGTGTTTAACAAGTTTTACAACTAAAGTAATATGGATAATTAAATTTATTATTAAATGTACAATTGCTGCAAGTCAACTTAATGAGTTACTTAAAATTTAGCAAAATTGAAGTTTTGTTTATTCACACGTTTTAAGATAAATATATTTTTTTTTAATATAAAAATTGGAGTGAATTTCTACTTTACTATATAGCAGAATAAACCCCTCTTTTGATTGTCATACTTTACAACAAAAAACCAAAATTAACAGTTTCCACAGGAAACGCTAAGCAGTTAAATGAGGCAGTAATTTCTTCTAGCTTTAATAGAATTTGGTCAGATATTTTTAAATTAATTTTAGAAAGAAATTGTTTTAAACATTTTAAAATGACAACAAAATTGTAATGGGAAATAATGCAAAATATATAGTACTAGTACGAAGCATTGTTCCTCAATACATTATCGTTTCACCATAAAATCTCCTTTGGGAAATTTAATTTAAATATTAATGTTGGTGGTTTGTGGTACCAGAAAATTCTTTAAATATATATTTTTTTATTATTTTGCTTAAAATTCTAGATTGACTTATGTTAAAACGCCGGGATTCAGGAAAAAAACTGTTTAAAGTTAAAGCTGTTTTATTTCCAAGAACAACTTCACACTCTGTAGTGAAGTTTTGAGAAACTTTTCTCTATGTATGGTGCATACAAAACTAGATAATCAAAATTTGCAAAAACGGTATCTGAGGGTCTGGAGTTATGGATTGGAAGAGGTTCTTATGAGGTTGGACCTCGTAAACATGGTGCTTAAGGAGTCTTTTGGAAAAGAAGAAGCTAAAGCATTACTTGATCATTGGCCGAACAAGAAATGGATTGATTGGAATTTCGAGTTTTCTGTGTTAATATTCAAATTTTCACGTAGAGTTGGGAAACGTTTTCCCGGATTTGGTCTTGTAAGCGAAATTTCTGTCCTCCCATTCTTTTTCTTTCATCCTCTAAATCTCGGTTTAAGGCTTTTATGCGTTTTAATACATACATACATGTTATAAGCAGACATCTCAGCCAGTTTTAGTTTCGTGTAATACGAATTTTCGTCCACATTGGCCCATACATATTGCGAAGTATTTTTTTCTTAAATACACTTAACCATTGTACCTGCAACCGGAAGCTAAATTTTTATGTGAACTAGAAGTTTTTAAAGTAATTTTCTTTTAAAACTAAAAGTGTGGTTATTGACTTAATTTGGTTCTTCTATCATAAAACATACCTCATAAAAATACTTTTTATTTCCTAAAGTCGCAAAGGAGAACTCGGATAGTTCACTGAAGCAATTTACCAAATGCTGGCAACAAAATACCCAAATTAGCAATAACTAATTGATGTTATGTTACTGCCTTATAATACATATTTCCCCCTTGACCCCAAGCTGTAACTACTTAAAATTCATGAGAGTTATACCTTTTTTCATAAATTAGTTCTTAGATCAACCCATCAAAGCACACGAAAATTCTTTTAAGTTAATTTTTTACTGTTAATAACAAAATAAAGCCATTATAAAACCTTCCACACCAACTAAATATTTTAAGTGGTGACTATTTATGATTTAGTTTAAAATGTATAATAATATACAACTGCAAATGTTATCTTTTTTACCTTGCAGAATAATACAAATTCCTCAACGAATGTAGAACATACGCCCGCCAAAATATTAAAAACCTCAAACAACGAAAACACTAAACACATACGAGACTTAAACGAAATTTTAGTAGTCAGTAATACAACCAACACCATAACTCCCACAGCTGTTAATAACTTAAAAGATTTAGCAACAATTCATAACAGCAATGAAGTCATGTCAACAATATCAACTAATCAAACAGCACCAATTGCAAGAGAAGAAGATGCCGAGGAAGAAATCAAAGAAACGCTTGAAGAGCAAAGCCGGATACATGAAAGGAAATCTAAAGATTTAGAAGAGGAAGAATGTCAGCAACCACAACAATACCAAACAATCAATGGAATGACAATGCGTCGAGGCAATGATAATAGTTACAGCACTAAATCATCGCGTGTACGAAATTATTTAAGAAAATGTAAAGATCGCTTGTTGGCAGCTGGTTTGCATAGTACAATGCAAGAATATAACAATAAAGGTCATGATCTTAAATCAACAATGTCTATTATAAATGAGTTTGATGTAAGTGAAGACTTAAGGGCAACAACCAAATCCACAACAGTAACGGTATTTATTAACAAAAGCCCGTCCACAGTTTTAAGTGGTGCTAGTGAATCTGTCAATAAAACTACTTCGGCTAACAATGCTCATAAAAATGTGAGAGAAATGAAGAACGAAGATAATGTTGATGACGATGATGATGTTGTTGATGAATCATATAGAGACATTGATTTCGGCTTAAGTTCAGAATTAACTAAAACAGCTGAATTAGTAAAAACAACAAAACCATTATGGAGTCGTAATACTTCAGCACAAAGAAATAATACTAATAATTCGGCCCCAAAAAAAACACAACGAGAAATGTGGCACCTAAAGTCATTGACCCAACAACAGGAACATGACCACGAGAACAACGGTGATGATGATGATAATGGAAATCATGTAGAACAATTAGTAGATTCTACGCAAATGGTAGGTTTTATGTTGTAAACTTGTTATAGTTTAAGGTTTAAATGACCTTCTTAATTCCTGACAATTATTGTTTTTTTCTTAACCGTGTATCATATTTCTCTTTCTTCCAGGAGTCCCATATTGCAGTGCTGATTGACAGGCATCTTGCATGCATTTATCCCATCTTTACTCAAACAACACGTGCAGTTTTAATACGTGAGGCACGTGACGTACTCGTGAATATGTATCACGGTTGTTTGACAACATTTGAACAGCAATTCCTATGCAAATTTAAGGAGATCGCTCTTATACTTAAGGAACGTCACAGTATTGGCGAGGTAAGTGCATTGTTTCAAAAAGAATTTACAAAAGCTTTTCCAAACGACTTGACGGATACAAGCAATTAACTGAATGGCAAATGATGCCTTAAAATTTTTAAGTGATTTTCTCCAAAAACTTGTTTAAAAGACGTTTAAATAAAGTTATTTTCTAGTCTTTAAAGTTATCTTGCAGATTAAAGATTAAAATATGAAAGAATACCCGTAAACGCATACGTTAATAACTTGTCAGTGGTCCTAAATTTAATATTTCTAGACTCATATTTTTAAAATATGTAAAAAAGTTTTAAAAATAATGGAAAACTACTTTGTGTTTACTCAGTTGACTTCCGGCCTCAGTTAAAGTTAATACCCCTTTGTTTCTAACTCAATAGCCTTAAATTACATATCTCTAGACCAGTGATAGGCAACTAATAATATCAGATTTATTTTTGTATATGTGCATTTTCCGATAATATTAATTCCATATTGTTGTTATTGTAATTCAAGAAACAAGCAGTAATCATTCGCCGTGTTTGAAGGCGCACCTAAAACTAATTAAAATTTTTAATGTTTTGTATACGTGTGGTCGTGTACATGTTAAGCTAATAAAGGGAATTTAAGCGGCGTTGCAGAGTGCCCAACATTGCTCTAGACTCATAATTTTAAAAATTTTTAAAAAGGTACTTAAAATTTATAACATAAAGCACTGTTTGTCCATTAATTGACTTTCGTTTTTTACATGGGACAATGGTCCCTTTTATCACATTTCTAAACTCACGATCTCAAAAATCAAAAGTGTACCAAAAATGTAAAAACGTCCTTTTCCACCACATAGTTGCATTTCGACCACTCTATTGGTCAACAGTCCTTGTTTTTACATTTCCAGAATCATGATTTTTTAACAGAAAAAAAGTACCTAAAATGTTAAAAGTACTTTTTTGTGTTCTTAATTTCATGTTTCTTGACTTATTATCTTTTGAAAAAATTCATAAGAAGTACTTTTTCCACCTCTTTATGAGGTTGTAGCCCTTAATTTAAGTAATTTTTGCCTCATTAACTACAAATTTAACCACAAATGAGTCCTTTAGCTGTCGAACGCAGTTCGGATAAAGTTTCTATTTTAATTATTTATTTATTTATTTATTTCGATTTTATTTTCTGTACAACAAGACGAAGTCTTATAATTAAAGTACAGGAAAGCAATATGTTACAAAAAAAAAAAAAGATTGAATTACAAACTATAATAGAGTTACCTCTAAATAATATTAAAAAAGTGATAAAGATTAAAAGTTGCAAAAAATACTTAATGGAATCAATATTTTGCCTTGTTTTACTACTTGATAATGCGGCTTACATGGGCCCGTTTATTTCTTGCTTTTATCGTATATAGTTTAGGAAAAAAATACTGATTTTTCCATATTTATCCCTTTTACCTCGTTATGGTCCTGATTTTTAGAAATCCCAAACATCGGAAGAGGTACCCACAGTACAAATTTCAAGTCTACAGCTCTACTCGTTTGAGCTGTACAATCATGAATACATTGTACGTAATTTCTCCAGTTTGTCCTCAGTCAGTTGATCTTTCCACCGAAATATTGGTCTTCCCTGCCCACGTTTTTCCTGGTAAATGTCATGCTAATTTTGATGGAGAACTTTTATTTATTCGACCGTGATGACCCAACTAGCGCAATCGCTGTATTTAAATGCGCTTATATTTGTGTCAGAATATAGGTAAAATAGCTTACGACTCGGTAATCTCGGTTGATAAAAAATGTTTGCCTTAAGGTACCTTTACATGGTAATACATATATTATGACTTGTCAAAAAATGTTGTCGAATAATACAAAATCTCGTCATGTAAAAGCACAATGTATTGAGTGGGAGCAAATACGGATACAAAATTTGACAAGTGTTCGGTAAATGTTTATTTTCTAAACCATTTTAGAAACTTGTGAATTCTCATCACATCAGAGGTGTGAAAGATTGGCAGCACTTACAACATATAATGAAGGTGGCTACACTTAATTAAACAATACACAAACAATCAAAATCAAAGAAGATTTTTTTCATGTTGTTTTTGTTAATATTGTAGAACCTTAACCATATGGCGTTACCCTAAAAGGAAACTGGCAAGAAACAACCAATTTTGATTTTACCAACCTCATCCGTGTAAACATGAAAAAAAGTTAGAACAGATTTTTATTCTCTTTTTTTAAACACGGAGAGAATTTCATAATATTTTGATTCTACAAAATCTAATTATTTTGTATTACCGTGTAAAGGTACCTTTAGAAGCACCCACCAGCACTTCCCAAATACCCATACCATAAATAAATAAATAAATTAATAACTGCTTTTTTCAATATTTTTAAAACAAGAATGTTGAACAAGCCGCCACGCAGTCGAAAACCTCCTAAATTGGTATTAGAGTCCGAGGGGTCGCTTAATGTTTTAACTGAGTATTTAGTCGCACTCAAAGTAATTTGCCAAATGCAATCAAGTTATGATAAGTTTTTATAATCAAGCAGGCCTATTGCTGTTTTGACCTCAACTAGTTTAGTTCGTGGAAGTTTTTTACCAAAAAAAGAATGCCTCATATAAAAATGGTTGTGGGTTTGTTAAGGCAGTCGAAATTTAATCTTACAGCGGATATAAAATTCTGATAAAGATTTAACATTATTATGTAATAATTGTATATAAAAATACATGGTACATACATATATTAAAAACCAATTTCTTCAAACTGGTCGAATTTGCCTCTCAAAGAAATACCATTAACATTTCTGTTTAGCATGCCCATGCAAACATAAACATGTCGAAACTCACTAACTGTAAACAACTTGAGCTGTTCTCAAATGTAAACATTAAAAATTTCCAGTCTGGAATATGACAAAAATAACAACACAACTTCAAACAAAAACTCTCAATGTAAACAAAAATATAAACAAAACAAAAACGTGCTAATACTTCCAATGAAGTCATTGGGTTTGAATGTGTCCAGAGTGGATGCAGTTTATCAGTTGCGTTTGTCGTGTTAAGTCGTATCTTTTCGAACGTTCGAAATAAAATATTAAAACCTAAATATAGACAAAACTTAAGAAACGGTTTTTTTTAACAATATTTGATGTATAAAAAAAGTGCCTTAATCAATTTTTTTTAAACGAGTTTGCTAACAAAGAACTTACCTGAAGTTTAACAACATTTTAAAGTTAACAAACACAATTAAGATAATGAAGGAATAATTTAATGTTAAGTGTTGTGCCTCAATATTTAAATGATTAATGAGTTGTGCACGTTTTAAAAAAATTTATTAAATTTGTAAAGATAAACATTTTTTTAAATGTTTAGAAAACAAAAAAAGGCAAAGATTTAAACATATCAATAAAAAAAATAACGTTTTTTTTATAAAATATTATACCTATTAAACATTTTGTGAGTTGTTTTCTAATTTTATATAAATAAATTTTAATATAAATAAAAAACTGCTGGTGCAATTAAATACATACTGGAATAAATTTTATTGATACTAACAAATCTGTAATTAAAATTCATAAAAGGTAAATATAAAAAATAATTTTAAAGAATAAAATACCGAAGTTTATAATTAATGCAAAAAAATTTTAAAGAAAACAAAAGTATTACAGTGTTTAGAGTTATTTAAACCTTATTTCAGTAAATTCAATATGAGTTGGGCTTAAGTGTGTAAATAAAGAGTCTGTAATGAAAATATTTACATCGATAATTTTTATTAAAACCGGTAAAAAAGTGAAATTACTTATCTACTTATCTTAATTACAACTTGCAAACTTATTGGAGTTTTTATGGCCAAAAATATTTGCCCTTAATGTTTTTTATTAAAATATAATTTTTAGTTATACCTAAGCTTAATCGTATCTATTTTAATTTTTAAAAAATACTATACAACTTTTGGTAAATTAATATTTTAAGAAAAACTTTTTTTAGTATGACAGTATTTTAGTTTACAGTTTTTTAATAAATTAAAAAGTTATGTTTGAAATATAATTTCAATAAATTAAACTAAGTTTTTAGTTTAACTGTTTTAATTTTTAAATTTTTCGCAATATTTTTTTAAGTTTATCAAAATGTTTTCATATAAAATTAATTGTTTTAGTTTAAGTATAATATTATGAGAAAAATTTGGAAACAAATTTTACCAATATAGCATGATTACATTACATTGAAAAATAAGAAATTTATTGAACTAAATTTCATATATTTTTTCAGGATTTTAGAAAACTAAAAACTTAAAACTTTTTTGTAAAATTATTTAAAATTGTGTTACAAAAGATGAATCCATACCGCTTTGTCAGACCTCGAACATTTTCCAGCGTTGTTTGTGGGCAATTCCACGTAAAACGGCTCAAAAAGGGGAAAATTTGTTTTAATATTTATTAAAAAAAATTGAAGTATTTACACCTAAAAGAGAATGAATACAAACAAAATGGGTTATATTTTTTTTAGCAAGAGCTTAAAATTATTTTGTTTTATTTTAATTAATCAAATCTTTCAAAGCTTCAACTAAACAAAAATACTGATTTTCAGTTGAAGTTCATTTTGTCAGTTTTTTTTTTAGTTATATTTAATTTTGTAATTTTTTCTGATACTGTGTGTTTTGCTGTAAATTACAGAAAATCTAGTTAATTTTAGACAAAAATGTAAGTTGATTTTTTGATATCTAAATTTAAATTTAATATTTGGTTAATTTTAATGAATATCTTGTTGGAGGCTTTTTTAATGAATATCCAGTTATTTTAAATATATTTCTAGTTGATTTTACATAAATAATTTTTTGAGTGTAGCAAGTGGCTTTCAGTCAATCAGGGTAATTGAAGGTGGGTCGCAGTTGTTATTTTTGGGCGTTACAAACATCAGCATAAACAAATTATATATTTTATATATTTTTTTTTAAATTGGTTTTTTTTAAATCAAGTTTGGTAACAAAGACGAAAGTTTTTAATGATGTAGATTAAATGGAATCAATCAAAGTTTTTTAATACTAAGTGAAAAAATAATATTTTATAATTACATATTTATTGCTTGTTATTAATTCTTCAAAATTTCCAAAATCGGTGACATCAATATATTAAGAACTAGTATTAAAAAAGCCTAAAGTTGCACAAAAGAAATTTTTTCTAGCAGATAATGCCACACAAAAACTTTCTGTTGACATTATTTAGCGGCATAAGTTTGTTTAAACTTAAAACTTTCTCACATTTAAATCATTTAATCGTCTTTCATCAAAACTTTTTGTATTATAGTGACATACGTATGACAGAAACCATGCAGACTAATATGTCATGTGTCACGAAAGTCTTTTGTAAAAAAAATAAACGTCTTACAAAATATGATTTTTTTTAATTTAAAATCATGGTTTATTAAAAACTTGTAAAAAGTTATTTTTTTAATTTGTTGTTAAGTTCCCATGCACAGGCTTTTAAAGGAAAAACAAATGACAAAAAATTTTCATACATACAATTTTTTTATTTTACAACAAATCACAAATGTTCGAATTCTTAACAAAAATAATGTTTTTTTCAAAAATTACATTTAACAAATCTATTTACAGTCACGCTCACGCATTAACAAACATTATGACAAACTTACCGCGGAAACTTTTTAGCTGCAATGTCATTAATTAAATGTAAAAAGAAACTTTTAAAATAAGTAACAAAACTACAACAAAACCTTTTAGAAACCATTTTTCAAGTTCATCTACATTTAGTTTATTAATGCTATATGACTTTTAGTAAAAGAGTTGACAAGTCACTTAAACCTTAAAAGGTAATATTTTACAATATTTTACACAAATCGACGTTAAATATTCATTGCTGTTTAAGTCTAGAACTTTTTTAATCTGGAACTCGTACACCGTTTTCTAAAAGCTTTGCTCTTTGTTCTGCCTTTTTTTATTGTTGAAAAAAAAAAACACTAATAGTTAGCTGCTAAAGTTTGGTTTTTTAGTTTATATTAACACCAACGATAAAATGCTAGACTTTGCATTTTCGTCATCTTTCGATTCTTAAACAGTTAAAATTTTATTAAATTTTTCTATACAAAACTGAAACTGTGTACATTGAACTCGTTTTTATTGCAGAAGCAATAAAACAGCCAAAACCAATTTGTTTAAAATATTTTAATAAACAACTTTAAGTCGGACATTGATAGTAAACATTCTTGAATTTTGAGTCATAGTGTTTCTTTAAATCTAAAAAGGCAAACCTACCAAAGGGTTGTATACATACATATTAGGGTGGCCCACATTTTGAAGTAAAAATTTCCAAATTACTTTTGACATTTAGACACCTCCTAATTTTTTTACTAGTTATACAACAAGTATGCATGCAAAAGCTTATAGATAAAATTCCAATAGGAACTTTCGTATTTTTTTTCGTGGAATATACGAAATTATCCTACTATTACAAAAAAAATTAGGCTTTAATTTTGAAATTTTACGAAAGTAATAAAAACCTTTCGTAATATATACGAAAAATTCGTAGTCATAACGAAAAAATTTAGTTATACAATTTTACTTTACGAAAGTAACGAAACCCTCTCGTTAGTTTTTTTAAATTGTTTTTCGTTTATTTTTTTTAGTTTTTTTATTCGTAAATTATACAAAAGTTTCGTTTAAATCACGAAGGCAATTTTTATACCATATATTCGTAATTTCATAAAAGTAACGACTATCTTTCGAAATAAATAATATTTACGAAACTTTGATTAAATTTTGTGGTACAAAATAACAGAAGATTACGCACAATATAGGAACGAATACGTTCATATGTTACATGTATTTTTTGTATCTTTCAACCTTAAGCGGTCAACACGGTAAAAACTATTTTACAAATTAGAAAAAAAATTCAAAATGCTTGCGGAAGGTCTTAAAAAAATACAAATGCGACTCATGTATTTTTTATGAAATTTTGACCCTATAATGATACTTTCTTGGCACCTTTTTCAGTTTGAAAATCAACAAAAATAGAAATTAATTTAAATTGAGTTAGAAGGGTCTCGAAAAAATATTAACACACGGGTGGAACTTTTTTTTTGGAAATTTTAGACCCTTAAGTATAAAAAGAGAACAAAATTATATTTCGGTACTTTTGAGGTACCTTTTCCAAATTCTGTACCAATAAAGATAGGAACAAAATTCAAATGACAGTCAACAGGTCTCAACGACAAAGGTAAGATTTGTGAAGATTATTAGTTAAAAAATATGGAATTAAGGACTATTGCAGAGAGTATTTCTTTTATATTCTTTGGTATTTTCATGCATTTGCTAAGGTTATGAGCTTAAAAATATTAAATTGAGGACTATTTACTTAACATATACAATGTACAAAGATTATTTTTTGAGATTATAAGTCTGCATATACCACATTAATATAAATTCAGAAGTCTACCAAGCGGAAAAAATACTTTTACATATTTTTGGTGCATTTTGGCCCAAAGAGAAATCGTAGTAGATAAAAAGTCCTTTTTTACCACTTTGGTACTTTAAAGCATTCATAAAAATATAAAATTTAACGGCTGTCTGGATATACGATATTAATATAAATTCAGAAGTTTACGAATAGTAAGCGGAAAAAATACTTTTACGTATTTTTGGTGCATTTTGGCCCAAAGAGAAATCGTAGTAGACAAAAAGTCCTTTTTTACCTCTTTGGTACTTTAAAGCATTCATAAAAATATAAAATTAATAAAAGTATTCCAAGTGAAACAAAATAAATTGTTTTACATATTGTTTAGTTATATCACAAGCTTAAAATAAATTACCAAATCAAGGTTATTTTAATTATAATTGGAAAACTATTTTTCGGCAAGCTTGTTTTATAAATCGACTTCTAAGCTTTTCATAAGCACTGACAACCAATATTATGACAAGGGATCGTTTTTCTTTATTAAATATTTATTGGCAAATCTTTTGCAATAGATCTTACAACAAACTAATAAGCCAAAGGCTTATGTTAACAAGGCTTTTTCTATGTACATTTGGTTTGTTGGGTAGATACACTTAAATGGGCTGTGTTTTGAAGCCGAGTAGTGATCAACTTGGGACGAATTATATGTATTTTGTTATTGTAAATAAAAACATAATACACATAATTCGTCCCAAGACGATCATTACTCGGCTTCAAAAAACAGCACATAAAACATATTAAAACCGAGTTTTTTGTTGATCAAATTTTTTAGGTTTTGCATTTAAATTTATCTGATGGCTTAAAAATTTTTGTTGCAGGGATCACATCATAGAAGTACTGCACATATGCTAAATGTTCAAACCAAAGTTCTTTCGCTTTTTTTATTACAATATTTTCTCTGTGTAATAAACGGCTCAAATTTAGAAAACAATTAACAAAAACATTTAAGTCAAAACAGTTTACAATTGTTAAATGTTATTAAATTTTTGATAAAGTTTGCAGCTTTGGCAGTAATTTTATTTTTTGTTTTACCATTATAATAGCGCTACAAAATAAAAAAAAATCAAATACTAAATTTGTAATTTTAATTTGTTTGTTCGTTTGTTTATAAGCGCCTTAAAGACCTGCCTGGTTGCCATGTTTAGTTTTTGCATTGTTTTTATTGCAGTTTTAGTAAATAGTTTTGATTGCGGGTGTTGAGACACAATCACGATTTTTATATTATAAAATACGCAAAAATGTATTTGTACGTCCATTGACTCCAAAACTAAAGTACTAAAACAATCGATAAAAATTGCATAAAAAGTTTAAAAGTGTTAAATTTTCAAAATTTACTATCTAATTATGTGTTGTTTATTTTTTTTTGTTGTCTGGAAAAAGTGGCAGCAATTTATCATTATGAAATCTAAAAAAATTTTAAATAAACTTTTAGGCAAAAGGTTAAGGTTCCGCTGTAAAAACATAGACGTTTGCATGTAAATTTCCTTGACATTGAAAGTCAACTGATTTGTGAGTGAGAAAATTGGCATTAAACAATGCTGTAGTATAAGTTTACGTTTTTGCTTAATGATATTTTTTTTTGTTTTAATGGTGTTTAAAACTCTAAAGTTATTAATGATTTTGAGGTCTACTTCAGGTAGATTTAAATTGGCGAATTCCAATGATTTTGTTTAAGATTAAGTGAGTGCCCCTTGGAAAAATAGCAAAAGTATTTACCAAAATTATACTTAAGTGTTTGAATGGGTTTGTGTTTTTCAAAATTTTGGTGGTTTTTAGGACATTAAAAAAAATGGTTATTGTAAAAGTTATACATATTTCGATTTTTTTTAATATAAAAATCAAACCAAATTTCTAAAGGTTTTTAATTAGTTTGTTTAGGTAGCGATTATATAAAATTTTTTAAATAATCTGTGTGTTTTAAGAAAATTGAATTGCGGCATATTTTTGCCTTAAAAAAGTATCACACAATTTTTTAAACTCAGGAAATTTCAATTTATGAGTTCTGACTGTATTACATTAAATCAGTGATCGGCACTCGCATACATTCTTATATTTTGATTGTGTTGGTTGTTTGTTTTTGAGGGTAATTATTTGTCTCTTATGGCACTAGGGTGACATTTTAAATACAACCCAGCATACCATTATCGGAGCGCTCTTATATATGAGCTCATATATGAGCGATTTTATGAGCTTCTGTGAGTGTTTCCTGCGTGTATATTTCTGAGCTCATAAACGATCGATTTATGTGCTTTTTATGAGTAATTTCTGCACTCTGACAGATAACGGTAAATTCCAGCTAAGCAGAAGAAAGAAGTTACACAAATTGATTCATTAGTGTATATTTTTGGAAGCGTAAAGACAAAATTGTGAGTTATCTTATAATAAATACAAAAATAATACATAATTAAAATAATGAAAAGAGCAAGCTAAAAAAAAGCAAATTAATAATAAGTGAACTTCGTTCAAACCAATTAAGAAAAGAAAATCCAGCATGAAGTATTAAAAAAAATAGTGTTGTTGAAGAAAATAGTGACAGTGAACGTATTTTAGAAAGAGAGAGTGTAAACGAAAACTGAAATAAGAGCTCAAAATGCGATTTAAAAAAAGAGTCATAAAATACTCTTTTATGCATAAAATTTAAAACTCTTTCATGAGTGACCAGTTTAGTGGAAAAAGCCACTCAAAAATGAGCGTTTTATGACTGTTTATGATTATTTTATGAACTCTTTATGAGCGTCAGCGTTCCGACAAAAGAGTCTTTATGAGCTCATTTAGAGCGCATATGGTATGCTGGGAATAATATTGCACTGAAAAAGATTAGGAATGTAATATTAAAAATTTAGCCAGTTCTGTGAAAGAAAGAGTTTCAAAATGCGAAATATTTATGCAATACAACTTAGTTTTGCATAATCTCATATATATTAATTGTATACTGATAATATTTCATGCAGATAAGATCTTTGACATGTTTCTTAATTAGCTTATTTCTGATTTTGCTTTTAATTAATTTTTATAACGAAAATGAAGACTTGCAGCTATAAGTTAAACCTAGCATTTAGTGTAATTTAAAAACTTGACCATTAAACATTTCGAAAATCCCTACTGGTGGTCTGACACAAGACATTACAAAACCTATTTCTTATTCTTACTCTCTTCCACTCTCAGAGAGCATCCAGACGCGTGTAGGGTTTTGCCGATCACTGCATTAAAGAATCGATATGCAGTTAGGTTAAGTGAGGTGAAGCCCGCTTTGATCCTTTAAGTGGTTCATGATAGAGAGAGAGAGAGAGAGATGTTTGCAAAAAGAAAATACCTCATAGTGCAGGCTATAGTCGTCCGTGTTGCCTTTCGGAAGCGTACCAACCACCTCTAAAGAGTATGATAATGCGAAAAATTGTCCAGTCTACTTACCTAAAAACCCCAAAGTTATTAAACCGGGTTTAGTTTACAACTGGATAAAAGCATAAAAGGTTCTAGATATTTTCATTTGACAGCTCAGAGTAAGTCTTAAGAAGGCGGTCCCCTTCTACTAGCATGGAAACCTTATCTCCAGCAAATGCTAATAATGGCAACAGCGTCTCTCAGCTTCCAATTTTCAAAATCTAGAAGGCACTTGCAACGTCCTTAATCTGGCCTTGGCCTTAGTTTGTTAGACCATCTGGTCAAAACGGGTCTGCTAATGTATATATTTAGGCGTAGTTCTCAGAAAGAGAGAAAAATGTCACAATAGTGGTCAATCGCACCATATTTAAATTTTTTGCCATATTTCGCTAGCAGCAACTCAAGAAGTTGCCTGCATTGCTCCCGTTTGCCCATACTTATACGGTTTCAATCAAATTCGGAACAAAATTGGCAGGGCAGGTACAGAAATATTAGCGAAAATGCACTTTTTGGATCTTAATCGATTATAAGACCCAATAAGAAACTTCTTGCTCCATCCGTCTATCTAAAAGCAATTTTACACTATATTTCTTTTCTTAGTTCTGAACAATGTGCGGTTAAAATTGTAATTAATTGTATTAATGTAATTATGTTAAAAATTATCTTTGTTTTACTCATTTACCCCCCATAATGTTTCAGTTTTAAAAAACAATAAAAATTCCTGAGATTAGGAGGCATGTGTGCCGTAAGTGATGTAAAACATTTCATAACCTACCTCCATATGTTTTCAATAAAGCCCAATGCCTATCAACATGTGCAAACATTTCAAAATTATTCATTATTTTCTTATCCCCTGCATATATACAACTACTTATTTGTTACAAATAAGTTCAATCAAAAAAAAATCTTTCATGGGGCACAAACATTTTACTTCTAACCCTATTCAATAAAAAAATTGTTCACCCAGTTGCCATAGAGTGTGTGTCTGTAATGAGGAACGATAGAAATCTACAATAACGTAGGAGAATTTAACTATATTCTTGGCAAAGCAAGGCACTGTAAATAGACCTAATTTAATTAGTTTTTTGACCCACATATTAGTTAAAATTGCTTCAATACATGACAACATATGTGTGTGTGTGTATGTACATTTGCTTATAAGAAATATTGTATGGATAAGTATATCAAATAAGAATATCTTTGGGGTTTTTTTAATACTATTTTTATACATTATCATTGTGTTCTTTTATTTTAATAAATATGTTCTAAATTGCAACGAAGCAATGAAAGAGTTAATTTCATAAGCTTTAGAATTTATGCAAAAACTTTAATGTAAATTGGGTCGAAGTTATATCAAAAGAATAATTAATTTAGTTTTCAAATTACTAATTTTACTTCACATACCTAAGTATCTTTGTGGAAGAAAATTATAATTTGCATATAATTACTTGATTTGCTATTTAAAATACTCACAAGTCCACAGGTTATACACAATTGGCAGGTTGTGTTTGCAGCAATTAAGTTTTGCTTACATTTGCAATAGAGCATTATTTAATTAAAGAAATACATACAAGTATGCTGCATTCTAATTGAAGGAGTTACCTACATGTCAGTTTCATAATTATTAAGAATAGTATTTCCATGCTTAATTATTCTTTACTCAAAAAACTAATGATTTTTTATTTAATTTAGGAAGAGACTACACGTTATAGATTTTTTTTATCCAAAGAACAGTTAACTTTTAAATTAGCCAATTAGTACCATATAAAATTGCAACCTATTTTATTTTATTCTTTTTATGTTAAGGAAAGATAACGGACTTTTAGTAAATTAATCAAAATGTATTCATAGCTAACGATAAATGAATATAGTGTTTATTTATTTAAAAAAATAGAATAAAAATAATAATTTTGCAAAACTTTTTTCTTCCCAGAAAATGTTTAAATGTGCCACATCGTGCACCAAATCGAAAATAGTCACAACTCCAAGTTATCACCATTTTTTTAATTTTTATTAACCCAGTTACCATATCTTAAACGATTACAAAACCTTCGTTTGCATTTCAGTAAAAATCATTCGAAAACGTTATATTTTACTGATGAGCCTCATTTAATAATACAAATAGAGCCATGTTTTTTAAGTTTGAAAATGGGGGCTCCAATAAAAAATAATGATTTTTAAATAAGATTCCCTACGGGGAAGTGGACTGGTCCAAGACTATTGACGTGAACGGTTCCTTAGGGTAGGGACTGGTTCTAGTTCTTATACTTTATATAAAAAGAACCTGTCACTTTTACATTGCGTTGTCATTGGAGGGGGCAATTGGTTCAAAACTAATACCTCAGAACGGGTTACAGGCCAATCCTATATAAGCAAATTTTGCATTTATTGTTTAAGAACCTGTTCAATCTTCTTCGTTTGTATTTACGCATGTGTGTGTTCATATAAAAACAAGTGTATGTTTATGTGTAGGGACCAGTATCTCTATCTTTTCCCTTAACCTCTTCAACACCTTTCAACCAGTTACTTGAGGTGTTCCTTTTTAACCGATCACTACCAATCACTTTTGTCCAATTCCTGTTTTGTACCTGGTACAGGACGAGTACGCCGACCAATTGACCCACATTTCCCGCAGGGGTTATTTCTTATTTAGTTTGCGGTATGCAAACTAATTTAATGAAATTTAATTTCAATAGACTTTAAGGGCAACAAATGATCAAAGATTTCACTTCAATAAGCCAATAAAAAAATTTTAAATTTTACGAAGTAATTTCATAAATGTAAAAGAAAAATTAAAAAATTGTAATGTAAAATTATAAAATTTAATAAACTTTTTTATTTTGAAATGGAATGAAAATTTCGTAAATATTACGAAAAATGTATCATGATAGCTAATCTAATCTCTAAAACAGACGACTAATCCTTGTAGCATGTGCTTTGCCGAATCTATCTGGCTGAAAAAAGAGCTTAAAGGCTTCAGTGCTATAAGCTTACGATAACGAACAATAAAGCTTAAGGTTTAGTCAATTTTTTTATTAAAATTTGAGCTAAAATTTTTACTACTCACCAGCCAGATAAATTTTTATTTCCTATCTATATATACATATAAAGGGATAACGTTAATGACTGACTGATTCATCATCGCCCAGCCAAATGTACGTATCTCTCCAAATTCTTAGGCCAACTAAGATGTGTGGTTTCGGGAAATTCTGACCTGAAAGAGGTAAAAATTGTCTATATATGGAAATATCTCAAAGTTAATATCTCCTAATCTATAAATGATAGGAAAAAATTTAAGAAGTATCGTGTTTTACTTAAAAAATAGGCTGACCCGTGTTTGTCATCTTTTCGACACTTTAGACCATAAAGGGTAAAAACTAAATTTTCACAGCGCCTTGGACCACTTTATAACTTCTGAACAAATGAAGATTAAATATAACACAGTGCAACACGAAAAAAAAAAAAAAAACATATACGGACATCACTACGTGAAAGAAGGCCAAAAAAGAAAAGACCCGTGTCTCCCAGTTTTGCCCAAAGTCATGCACTTTTTTTGTTATGGGCCCCCAAAGATTTGGGGCCTTGGTACCATTTTTACAAAAAGTGATAATTTTCTCAGGCTCATATCTTGCAAACCGTTCGGAATTTTAATTTACTCTTTGAGTTAAAGTTGTAGCTCTTTTTATAAAGAACAAAAATTATGAACATAAAAAATTGAAAAAAAAATCATTTTAGATCAAAATCGCAAAAAACTTTAAAAAATTAAATTTTTTTTTACCTTTTTCCCCCTGTTCAGGTCCATAGGTAGCAAACCGTTCAAAATTCAAGGAAACAGTAAACTACAAAAATTTACCTAACATCCCAATTAACAACTTTTTAGAACATATAAACTTCCTAGGAATGATTCTTAACACCGTTTAGGTAGTGCTTAGGTAGCCGCAAAAGTTAAAAATTTTACGAAAATTTTTGAATTTCATTTGGTTTTTATTTTCTTCAACATTGAGATACTGTGCTGTCTATTACAAAAAAATAATAAAAAAATATTCGGATTATTTTTATAAAGTTGATGGCGCTGGACTTGCATATCGCGCTCTCTTAAGTTGAGGATCTAAATCGTCGTCCGAATCTGACTCTGATTCAGAACTTACGGTGTCCACAGGCACGTTGCTTCCAGAATGTCTTCCATCATTAGCTTTTTCTTTTTAACATACCTTATTAACATCACAAAAGGTTATCTTGTGACTCCACCAACATACCTGAAATGAATTAGAAAAGAAATCAAAAATAATGCAAATCATGCAATAATAAAATTGATATTACCTCTGCAAGCAATGCGTCGAATTTTTTGCCTTTGTACCGTTTTTCCATTTGATTTTTTTATTAGTTATTAGTTTTGGTCCATCTCTTCCCTGTTGGGGCTCATAGTCGGTATCAAATCGATCTCGATTAGCAACACCACTTACTGTAGTCATTTCTGTAAATTTTGTCCTACGATCTGGAGTTTGCGGCCTTGGGAATACAAAATTTTCAGGTGCAAGCACTGGCAGTGTGGCTGTTACAGTTGCTTTATAAATTTTGTTCTTCTCATCACGTCTATTTGGGTAATTAACGCATGCATAAGAACTGGTTGCATCATGATCACCTGGGCGATTAATCCAGTTTACCGGCATACAATATTTCATACTATGTTTGCCTCCATTCAACCATGCTATGAGATTATTATAACATTGGCGACACACTGCGTTAGGTGTGTCATTTTCACTGATCAAATCTATTTCGTCGAAAAATGACTTATATGCTCTTTTAAATTCACTAGTTAAAAGATTCTTTTCCTTTTGAAATCTTGTAGAATTATTTTTTCTGATTTGATGACCGCAAATGTAGCAAAAGAAATAAATCTTTTTATACTGCATGTTGAAATTGTCAGTTGCCAATGTTGTGTGCGAATTATGCTGTAGAACTTTCTCTATAACTTTCACCGCTGAGATCTCGTTGACGTCGCGCTGTGTAATGCCTCGATGTGCGAGTCGCGTCGCTTTTATATTGTGATCTGCGTTCCTTGATGCGAGTGCGATCGGTGCGTGATCGCGTGAGCTGTTTACTGAAATCTTAGGTAAATTTTTGTAGTTGATTTCTTGATAAGTTTGGGTGCAATAATTTCTTCTTTTTAAATTTATCCAATTGCTATTTTATTTTTGATTGTCCTCACTTATTTAAAAAATTGGTAGTAGGTACATATGTAGGTAATTTATTGTTGGTATAAACAATAATTATTAAAAAGTAATAACAAAGCAATAAAAAAAGTATGTACATAATTTAATTAAAGGCCGTTAACGATCATTATTGCGATTTGTGTATGATGTAATTTGTTGTTTAGGGTTTCCAGCAATTTTAATGTTTGCCTACCTGTTTAAGTTCCAAGACTTTTCGCGGCTATCTCACATGCATATACACATATTTATATGCACTAGAGTTCTCTATTACACGAAAGACAGATTCAATATATGTAATTAAGGCAATTTGATTAAACGTAAGGAAGAGATAGCTTCATAACTACATGTATGTACATACATTTTGGGGAAATTTTTAACTTTTGCGGCTACCTAAGCGCTACCTACACGGTGTTAAGAATCATTCCTAGGAAGTTTATATGTTCTAAAAAGTTGTTTATTGGGATGTTAGGTAAATTTTTGTAGTTTACTGTTTCCTTGAATTTTTAACGGTTTGCTACCTATGGACCTAAACAGGGGGAAAAAGGTAAAAAAAATTTGAATTTTTTAAAGTTTTTTGCGATTTTGACTTAGAATTATTGTTTTTTAAATTTTTTATGTTCATAATTTTTGATCTTTATAAAAAGGGCTACAACTTTGCCTCAAAGAGTAAATTAAAATTCCGAACGGTTTGCAAGATATGAGCCTGAGAAAATTATCACTTTTTGTAAAAATGGTACCAAGGCCCCAAATCTTTGGGGGCCCATAACAAAAAAAGTGCATGACTTTGGGCAAAACTGGGAGACACGGGTCTTTTCTTTTTTGGTCTTCTTTCACGTAGTGATGTCCGTATATGGTTATTTTTCCATGACTTAAAAAATTACACACAGTGTAATTCACACTGCATTTGACAAGTCTCAAAAAAAAAAATCATTATGGTTTTGCCATCTTCTTTAAGGAATAAAAAAAAGTTGGAAACATAATTCAAATTGCGTTTTAGAGATCTCAAAAAACTAAAAATACAGTTTTGGGTTTTTTTCGAAATTTACCATTGGGAAGTGCAGCGCTGATGCCTAAAAATGTGGCTTACATTAGCGTTGACAACATGTAGATTTTGAACACTGGGTAGAAAAGGGTATTTTTTAACCTCTTTATACTTATACGTATCGACATACATATGTGGAGGCAAATATGTTTATAATAGCTATACATTGTCGAAACTTCAGCAAAGAGTCTGCAGCAATCCAGTCAATTATTACCTGGGTTTAAGCCAGCATATCGTTACCTTAAATCAAAATTAGCACAAACGGTAATATCTTTAAATTATAAAAGTTTTTTTACTCTTCATTGAAAAGTGCCTAGTAAGTAGTGTAGTTATGGTAAATAAATATAAAATAATAATTAATATATATAATTAGTAATTAATAAAATTATTAAAAAAAATATTGTTTTTATTTTTTTAAAAATTTAACTAAAAATTTTAATTGAATAAATGGAACAAAATTATCAATCAAAATTTTGTTCCATTTCAATTAAATTTTTTTAATTGATACAATCAATTTGTCTGCAGGCTGAGAATCAATACAAATTTAATTGGGTTAACGAATTTCTTGATTGAAATCTATTTTGTATTTTTTCTGTGTACTCTTTCAATAAAAACAAATTACTTTGGCCTTTAAAGATTTATTTTTAAACTTTGCTTCTAAAAAAAAATTAATATTTAAAAGTTCAATTACGTCTTTATTTATTTTTATTAACCATATGCATAATCACATAAAATGTTTAAGTTTGATTATTTTGGATTTTATTCAAAGTGCTTTTAAGAGATTTATTTGAATGCAATGTTCAAAAAACTCACAGTAAAATAAAAGCAAAAATAATCAACAAATATGTATGTATGTATGTAAATATATGTTTTCATAGAACATTTTAATTAATACATAATTAATTGCATACAATTTCACTGAAAACAAACATGAAATCTAAACAAATTGTATATTAAAACTTTAAAGAAAAACCATAAATATTGTTTTTACATCTTTCCGGTCAATGCAAAAACTACTAACCCAACAACAGAAATAGTAAGAACAACAAACAGCAAAAAGCAAACAAAATCTAGAAATATTTATTCAGATGTAAGTCCATACATCGACTACATACATATGAATGTATTTTCCAATAATTTGTACCGGATAGACAGTCACATTACTTTTATTGCTGCTAATGTTGTTTGTATTGGGTGTTGTTGGTGGTAGTGTTGGCTAAAGTCATTTTAGACGATGTTGAAATTAAACAAATTCAAAACACAAATCTACCATTAATGTTTACAAATTCGAAAACAACATGTATTAACATGATCGTGAGCACTTTGTTCGCTTTGTTATGACTACAACTTTTACCTAAACAAATATGTACAAAAGTCATTTGAAAAATGCTTGCGCGGATAGACAGCTACAGCAAGAACAAAAACACAAACAGGGAATGCCTTTTGGGCTGCAAACAAACTCCTAGTGCAAACAAACGTTTACCGCACAATTATTGAAAATTTTTTTCCTGTGTTTTTGTGTGAACGAACAGTTCAACAACAGTGATTGCCTCGGAAAATTTTTTAAAAAAGACGACTAAATTTTTAGTTAAAAACATGATTGACAAACAGTTTTTAACATTCATTAAAATACTAACCGCTTATAACTTTTTTTAAAAATTTTCTTTCAAATTAATGGCGGCAATTAATATGTTTTTGATCAATAATTACCAAATTAGTAAAATCTATGTCCCTGAAATTAGTATCAATGTAATATTTCGGTAAATCTAGGATATTTGAACAGACAGGCTGAACTTTGTCAGTATTGAAGAATAAGAGTCCAGTTTCCGGGCAAAAAAAAAAAGATTTTAGTTGAAACTAAATAAAAGTTAATGTTTTGTTTTCATATTTTTTGTAGCGTATTTGATGCCTGTAGTGCGATTCAGTAACTTATTTTTACGATATTCGCATTGTTAAAATAAGTTAACAATAAATATAACGATTTTGCGATTCAGTAAAGTTTTTAACGATATCCACTTTCGTTAAAGTCAGCTGTTATTGTTAAGTACACAGCAAAACTTTTAAGCAATTTTTACAATCGTTATACTTGATAATTTAACGGCAATAATTTTTGTGTTGTTAGTTGTATCGACAAAAGGTTATTTTGTATATTATATATTATTTTTACTATAATTATGATTTTCGCTTTGTTAAAATTTATTTTACAACCAATAAAATACAAATCAAAATCTACTTGTCCACTATCGTTAAAAACTTCTTAGTGAATCACTTAACCGTTGCAGCAAACAATAATTTCTGTCGATAAATATGACGATCGTCGAATCGTTAAAAGTTACTGAATCGCACTACTGGTGTCCATTAGTCATGAACTCGGTTTTAACATGCACATGAATTCGGCTAATGCAAGCCGCTTATGTTTATGCTGCCATTGGGGGTTTTCACACAAGACTAATTGTGCTGGCATAAAATCGCAGTTTGTAGGCTTTTTCGGTGAAGAGAGTGGTTTTTGGTTGGCACAATTTTTCAACTAGCTTCAACCCCGCACAAGCAGAGCAAAACTAACACATACACACGTGGCAAACGTGAAATAAACAAAGAAAATACTAACACACACAAAACTGTGTATGTGCACAATTTTATGCCAGCATAATTAGTCTAGCGTAAATACGAAAGAACAAAAGTTGTGCGGATTAAAAATTAGTCTTGTGTTAAAACCCCCCATTGACGGCAAAATGCTTATTTAGAAGTTGGAGAAATTAAATAAGTATATTCTAAAACTGAAACAAAAGTTTCTTACAGTTAAATAAGACAGTTATGAAATTGAAATAAAATATTCTGAAATAGAATTGCAATAGTTGGCATGAATCCTTGAATATTTACATACATAACACATATAGGGCAATAGAGCAAAACGATGGCTAAATGTAAAAAGGCCGTAACTCGTTTTTTTTTTAATTAGTAAACTTTTGTTAATTCTGGTGGATAAATGTCAAGCTCATTTTAAATTAGTGTTTTAAATTGTAAACAAAGTTTGTTGCGTCTTTTTCTTTAAAATCGAAATTAAAGTTTTTTATTTACAAATTCTAAGGAGCGTTTTTTTGTTTTTTATAAATGAAATAATTTCGAGTTAAGTCTATTCGATATAAGTCCATCAAAAATTTTTTAGAACGTGGCTGTAGGTTCATGGACGCCCATCCAGCTGGACAGACGTGTATAGTGTTATATGAACACCTGCCGCGTAGGCTTAATCTCATTGTGACTTAACACCATCACAACATTGCTTGTGACATGGCACCCCAGATGGTTTGACTGACCACCCATGTAGCAATTCTCCAGCATGGCCCCAATGCTAGTCATTAACAAACCCCTTGCTAAGAAGATGTGCTATTTAAATCCGGATTGCGTCTCCAGTTTTGACCTAATCATTCCCCAATCAAAACAGAGCCGCGCCGACAAGGATACACGGGGGCTTTTCTGATTTCCGGGCTCTGGTCAGCCTCGGATATTGACTTCCGTCAATTCCTACCAAATTTTATCTGGACTTATATACATAGGTACCCTTTCAATCTTGAATCATTGCGAAAATCTCTTGGTAAGGAAGCATGCCAGATCATGTGGTTACATGATCACATTAAGCCCAAGACAGATTGTTTTAAACAAGACAAGTCTGCTAACCTTGCAGTAAACTGAAAGTTGTCAAGTTGATACCACAAAGAGGTAGCCATAGGCACTTGCCCCCAAAGAACGTATGCCCGAGAGCCCAGCCATGCACCAGTAAGTAGTTTCTTAACTTCCCATCCAGCCGGACAGACGGACATCATTTAGTAAATTCAAAAAGGAATTCAGAGTTTTGAAGATTGGACATGGACTAATGCTTTTGGGGGCTACCATGCCTATATATGTACGTCCTGTTGGTGAAAAAGTGTATAATGTATATTTCTTTTTTGTATTTCTGTGTTAAGGCAACAGTCTTTTCACTAAAAGTGTAGATCATAGGGTTTGACTGATTTTAAAAATGTTTTTTTATATAATGTATTTTTTTTTTTATTTTAAGCCAAAATTTTTATAACACAATTCCCTTTCAGAACATAAGTAATAAAAGCAAATGTAGTTGTAACTGGAAAAGTACTTTTTTCAAAAGTCTCATTTCTAATATTTTCACGTAGAAACTACTTCAACGCCAGCAGTACAAACAATCAAAAAAGAAACTCTGACTCGCGCTTACATACTAATGTTGGTAATTGAAAATATAAATATTTTTTTTAGCTGTGCGTATACATAATGAATGTTTGTATTTGCTGTACAAAAAATAAAAAAATTATTAAAACTAATATTTACAAGACAAAGTATGTACGACTCATTATCACCAACAAATGTCAATTCATTATTAGTTACTTGAGCTGCTGCTGGTTCTTGCTTGCTTTTGCTGTACTTTGGCTGCCAGTTTTTCCCTTAAAGTTATTCATCTCCTCGAATGTCTTAATAAAACCCTTTTTAGCCAACAGAAAATAAAATTTATGTTCTTTGATTACCAGCAGCTAATAGATTTCAAAATGTAATAAAACCCAGAAGTAAGAATAAAAGAAGTTAAAATAGAGCTTTTCACACTTTTTGCTTTATTCGGACAATACGACAGACATTGCTTTTAAGTCAAGTTGAATTTTTATTATACGTTTTAATGGCAAATAGAGTACATATTTATGATACACTCGGATTACTGTATTGATTATGTTTTATTTACGAGCGCATTTCAATTTTACTTTCGTCGTAGTAAAGAAAATTTTCAATAGTCGTTATGTATGAGTAATAAAGGCTTTGATACATGTGATGACTAATGATTCAATATTCGTTTTTGTTTTAAATAGAGTACCATAAGTATTCTGAATAATAGTTTTTGATAAATGTAGGTTGATTCTGAGATTGCGGACTAATTTATAGGTAATTTTCAGTGTCGAAATTTCTGCATTTATTTAAATTATACTCACTCTTCACTCTCATTCATTCCTTTAGCTCGTCCTTCGTTGCATCAAAATACTTAGAGCTCCTCATGTCAAATGTTTGGAGGTGTAAAATTTTATTCGTTGGATTTTTTTTCCCGTTCATTCTCGATTACTTTCTAAAGTTTGGACAACCGTAAAATGTGTACTTGGTAGAGTATCCACTCGATTTTTCAGTCAATTTATCGCTCAAATAAGAAAATTTGCAAATTTCGATTAAGGTGTAACTTAAACAATAAACGGCAATTACTCGACTATCGAATATTATTCTTTTCACTTTTAATTTTAATTGTTTTTACTAATAACATCATCCCTTTTCGCCTTTCGTTAAGAATAATTGCAAAAACGCATGTTTATTCCTGCAAAAATGTCAAACACTACAGGAACTTGCGAAATCTTTGGAAGCTACTCAAGCAATAATTTCAAAACAATTGCGAGAAGCAGAGTTCTTATTAAGGCGGGTATATTAGGTACCTTACGAAGACATGTCGAAAGACTTTGACAGATGATTTTTTATATCCGGTATGCTGTTTAAACGCAATAAAAGAAAATAAATTTTGCACAATTTTTGGTGACACTAAAATAGTCACATATTTTTCGGCCTACTGAAACTTGGCCAGACTATAAAAGTAAACCTTTAATAAATGCAACTGATTTATGGGAAGATAGCACTGGCCTTAAAACTTCCTGGAGTTAAAAGTTTCGCGAATAGCTTTAGTTCCATGAGTTAATCGAATTACTAAAAACCTATATCAATTATTTGACCAAAACTAAAATGCCCGAAACGAGTTATACTTTGCTTAAACGAAATCAAAACCCGATTAACTGGATACTCCAGTATTTGACCACAATCTGCGTAATCCATTATCATGCTCCTACATGGCATCACTATGTTAGATTAGAATAATCGGTCCGAAAACTTCTATCTCTTTGTACAGCTATAAAGTGTTTCCAAGTTTGTTTAGGAATTAATTTAAAGATTCCTTACCACCTCCCCGCGTAAGCAGGTTTTAATAGGCTGAATATTAACGTCGTTTTCAACCCCATGCTTAGAGCAGTCCCAATTGCTCAGATAGTTTCGGGGAAATATGTTCGTTTGACCTTTTAAAGAGTTAATTTTTATACGTCTTTTCAATGATGTCCACCATTTTACCAAAGCGTAGGTTTTAAATGGTCTAAGAAATCAAATCAACAGCTGATTTTTAAGGCCTTCATGGTGTTGCCACCATTTTCTATTAAACAGCATCTACTTTAACGGACAAATGATTACAAGTGTTAAGTTTGACTATGTTTGTAATCAAAACCAGATTTTTAAAGCAGAGAAAATAAGTGTAAAAAAGTTTCGGTTACAAGTAGCGAGTTTAAGAACTTATGATATAAGGTTTTTAACATAATATGAATCAGCCAGCCTTATCTACAGGATATTTATGTCATCACTTCCTTCCATAACTTGTATTTTTTATATTGAACATTTTTGAAAAAGGCAACGAGAAAAAAACGAAAAACCAAGCTGCTGATTAAAATGTTACAAAATAGAAACATTAAAGAAAAAAATAAGAAAAAATATTTCATTTACGAATGAATGAACCGAATGACTGCCACATGTTCATACTCATATATTTCCTATCCTTTTGTGTATATTTCCCTATTTATTTCGTTTTGTACGATGTGAAACATTTGAAGATTTCGCGGTTTTTAATTTTTTTTTATTTCTTTGTCTGTACAATGTTTACTTAGGCCGCATACCATACATAGATGTAAATAAGTAATAAAAAAAACACTTTGTTTTATTACTGGCTATGAATACCTAATATCAACAATCCGGCAATAAATATGCAGTTCACATTATTGGCAAAAGCAAAAAGGGATAAAGCTGAAATAGAAAAATCAGCAGCAGCAACAGCAACATTAGTCGTCAACAATATTTAAGACTTTTGTCGCAAGAACGCAAAATGCATTTGGCATACTGATGAATCAACACAGTTTGCACGTTCATATGTCTCATATGAGCATTTGAATGGTAAATTAACAAATGTTTTTAAAAACGAGGACAGACTTCTATGTTTTCTTTATTGAAAAATTATAAGTGAACTTTTATTACATTTCTGAAGAGGACTTTTCACATTTACCTCGCAAGTAGATATATTTGAACATTAAGCATATTTGCTGTATTCATACAATGACTTCAAAACACTTAACATGACTTTGAATAGATGGTGTCATGATAATGGCCATGATTTATGAGAATTTTCTCAACAAATGCAAAACAGCCAACGACAAACAAAATTTTTAAAACAATATAAAATTAAATAAATATTAACAACTTGACATAAAAATAGTACGTAACACTAAAAATATTTTTGCCTCTAAGAACAAGATTTGCGACAAAATTGTTTCAAACAGAAATGCAGAGATTCAACAATAATAACCTAAACTAAATCATAAAAAAAAAATTTGCTTTTATTCCACTTAATACCCTTTTGATAAAAAAACAAATTATTTAACGAGCTTTATAAATAAACATTTAAGCGTTTAATGTTTGATTTCCGGTCTCTTCAAAACTATTTAAGAGCATTTAACAATATGCAGACTTTTTAACAATTAAATAAAATTCAATGCAATTGCTTTCGTTTGTTTGCGATGCACACATACATATACACAACCGTGCATTAAAATATTTTATTTCTGAATTGCATAAGTGCATACGTATGGGCAGTTCCACATCATTGTTTTTCTTTTTTAATAAAGTCGAACATTTTAAAACACCAAGTAAATTAAAACAATTAATTCCGTTTAAAAAAAATATTTCTATAACATGGTATTCAAATCAAAATTGTTCTATTTTTTAATTTGAAAGGTACTAACTATTAGAGTGTTCTAGTGATCATTTTGAGGAGTGGGTTAAAAAACGCCTTCCTTGGAAATCGTAGGCTTTTTTATATTAAAATTTTAAACGCCTGGGCTATAAGCAAAGATGTCAGTAAAACAGTCACACCCATCGAAAAGGAACTGCCCATATGCATGCATGCATGTAAATGTATTAAATTTTTTTAATGGGACTAAAACTTAAAAAAATTAAGTTTTTAAATTCATGGGTTCTGAAACAACTGTAGCACAAGAAATGATTTCAGTTTGTTTTTCTAGCAATTGTTCTTTTTCCTGGTTCGCTACATAATTCTTTAATTGCTTAACTGGTTTGTTAAATATATTCGAATCAGAATTATCTCCTGAGTCGGCTTAACCATGTCCGCCCAATAACTAATTAAATTAGGACCCGCTCTTTACATCAGTATTTCTAGGTAATTCTAACAAGAGGCCTTTGGGGGGTTTTCGATTTCGATTAAACTTGGTTTGTAAACGACTTATTTTTTTTGTCTTAACAAACAGTGGTAACTCTACAGCCAAAAACTATTGCTGTAGGAGCTTAATTTAAGGTTCAATTATATGTGACTTATCATAACGCCATAACCATAACCGTGGCCTTAACAACCGAAACTCAATTGGATTCTATTGTTATGGTTATGGAGTAATATTAAGTCACATATAATCAAATACAGTATTGCCAATAAGTTTAGTATAAACAGCTGTTTACTGTCGTATGGTTAAGTCATGTATAAATAAACCTTAAAATGGTTAAACTTGTGTTGTTAGCAAAAACCGGTAGCTGCCAAAACTAGATAATAACTGTAGAAGGTTTATTGGTGTAATTGCTGTAGCGATATGTCAAAAACAGATGGAAGGTTATATAGAATTAATAGTTTGTTTTGACAATGGAAAAAAAAACAGTCTCCTCCTTTTCCCCATTTCCACTACTGCTACAGTGGTCATGACAGGGGAGTCCGTTAAAATTGTCGATGCATCCCTTCGATTACTGCCTATCAGTTCAATCATACACTTAAGAGGGACATATCAACCAAATTGCTTCATATATTTTTGGTAGATTAAATAAAGTTTTTAGACACGCTCTTAATAGTCTCCTTGTTTTGCATTGGAGGTACGTATGTAGGTTCTGCTTAAACCACGTTGCCTGCTTGTTCACTACTAAAACCGACCTAGATATAAGATTTGTTAGATAGCCGTTCTAGCCCAGAGTTAACTTTTGCTGCCTAGAAAGGACGTACTTGGTAGTGTGCAAACTAAGTGATATTAGTAACGCATTGCTGTCAAAAAAATTCCAACCTTCTCGCAAATATTTATGTTATCTAAAATGGTCAATGCCCCTTAAATATCATTTGCTATAACTTGAAATACACTGCACTTATCAGGAAGACAATATGAGGAAATTGGTTTCTTATAGCCTTTGAGTAAACGCCGGATCTAAAACGACGGTTCATTTTAAATATAAAAAGTTCTCCTTACACAACTTTGTATAAAAAGCCGGTAAACTTTATAAAATTTATAAACTGTTAAAGCTAAAATATGCAAGAGTAGTGTCGTTAGTAAACCTTTATAGCTTATTTATTTTAAAAATTTAAATATCAAAACCAAATTACTTTGTAAAAAGATTGGGGTTAAGGTCAGCTACAGGCAGCAGTTTCAAAAATATATCGCGGACCTAAAATTTTATAAAATTATTCGCTTATATAGGCTAGACTTGGGTCAATCGGTTACTTTAGTTCTTTGTTGTCAATAACCTAGTTAGCTTTTCTGTAAACCCCAGGATATTTATATGGAGCTTGGAGATTGATTGAACTAGGTTGTTGGCAAAAACAAACCGAAGTTACGAGTCAAAATAAAGTTTAGTATCATTGCTATCATTTCCCTCGCTCCCACCTACCTATTTTCTTTCCAAAATATATACTAGAACTACTCTCCAGCAAGTTTGAAGTCAATAGCTTTAAAAGTTTTCAAGAAACAGCGAAAAACAATTTTCATAAAATGTATGCAATCGTAGGAAGGCGTGGTAGCCTCCTCTTTCTCTTTAAAAAAAAATCGGGAATTTAGTCCTCCGTCTTTAGAGTACCCGTTTCATGTTTTGTGGCAGCACCATCCATAATTATTAAGATATATAAGGAAAAATGCGTGAATTTATTCCCAAAAATTAGTTCTCTAGAGTTTTATGTTATATCTCAGTCTATACTGAAACAATCTTGCTGATTTGAAATATCGATATATTTATCAATATTTCTACAAGTTTGATATCAAAATGTATTACAAATTAATAATGGCATCGCTAATAAACATTTTAAAAATTACAAACGGAGTGGCAAACTATGAGAGGTATAAAAAAGCAAATGGTGAATTTCATTTAACTATCCTGACCCTTAAACGGCGATTAAGTGAAAATTAAACCTAACGCCTTAAATCAAAATCTCAAAAATAGGTAATAATTTTGTTAAATCAGAAAATGAAAAAAGAATTCAATAAAAAACTCATTATACAATCGCTCTACACAAATTTTAAGGTTTTTATTTTACTAAAAACGTTTTGTTTTTATTTTCTACGTACTCTTAAAAATATGCCCTTGCTTATGAATATTTACACAAAAAAATATAATTGTTGTTTAAATCATTCCGAATACAAAAATAGAAATTATAGGCCAGACAGTAATTCATTGACTGCAAAAGTGCTACTAACACATTCCTAGTGAAGTCAATAACCTTTATGAAATGCTAATTTCTGATTTTAGTTTATTTCAATTATTAGAAGAAAGAAAGATAACGCTGAAATATTCAAAATATACATAAGGATTTTTCAAAACTACAAAGTATTTATAAACTTTAAATATATATTAAAACATTGCTGTTCTTTGAAGGCAAAATCTTTGCTAAGTAATTAGCTAAAGACTTTCTGCGACGGACCAAGGCGCCACACCACTTACGTGAAAGGGGTACTATGCGTTTTTGCGGATGTTTGTCACTCCCAAAAATAATAATCTGAGACCCAGCTTTAAGTATACCGCCCGACTCAGAAACACTTTTTGAGTCGATTTAAACACGTATTACCGTCTGTCCGGGTAGGTCTTCATGTATTCTTGTAATCAAAGTTCAGGTCGCAATTTTTAAGATATTTTGACACAGTTCAGTTTTTTGGCACTCGGTCCAAGCAAGTAAGAAAGTTATAGTCGGTCAAACCTCACCATATTATACCCTACACCACATTTGTATAGGGGTTATATAAAAAATAGACTTATAAAGTCTAAAAGTTAAACATATGTAAACAATTTTTTCAAAAACCTTTTTATCAAGAACTTCTCTGAACACTTTTGGATTACTTTTTTGGATTACACACTTATTCTAAATGATGTACTTACTGTTACACAGCCGCTTAGTGTAATTCTACAAAAGCAGAAAATTGATTTACAAAAAGGACCATCTCTTATAAAAACCCTGATAATGTGTCTTGAGATTAAAAGAAATGAAGCCCAAACAGAATTTAAAACTATTTTTGAAGAGCCAAAAAATATTTGCGGAGGTATGGGAATTTTAGTTGAAAAGCCTAGATTTGAGAGAAAAAAATTGAGGGCTACATACTCTTAATTGAATCTATTTTACAAGACTTAAAAATACGTTTCTCAAAGGGCGTCCTTTATTTGTTTAACATCCCTCAACTTTTGCCTCAGAATATTAGTACATTTATTGATTAAGAAATTCCACAACTTGATGATTTATTATAATTTTAAAAAATTTATAACAAAAAAACTGCTTATATCGAAGTTAAAAGCTGACATTTTGTATTGGAAACAAAACCGGAAATTTTATTAAGACCGTCCAGAAAATATAATAGATGTTTTAGCAAGATGTAACCCAGATATTTACCATAATTTGCGGAAAATATTCATAATTTTTGTTTAAATACCGGTCAGTAATGCTGTGGCTAAAATATAATTTTCTACCCTTCTCCATATTAAAACATGGCTAGGACCAACCATGACAGAGGAAAGGCTTAACGGCTGCCTAGCAATGTTGCATTGACAAAATAAAATTGACGCAATTTGCCTCAACAGAATACCATAAACTATTAATTTAATAAATATGTTTTTTTGCCTTTTTTGTAATTATATTCATTTTAAATTAACTAAACTTTTTTTGTAGAGTTTTTGTTTTAAAAACCGCTAAAAGCCAGTGTGCTTCGTTTAGATCCAGCTTGAGCTGGATCCGTGCCTGGTAATTTTTTCGTCGCTTATGCCCATTTCAGGAATTTTATTACTTATTACACTTAATTTGGCAAGATAAAAATTTAAAAATATTATTATTTAACACCTTTCTGTTGTAAATTAAATAACAAATATGTTTATATACAAATCTTTAATTGTTTTTGAGCATTAGTTATTTTTGTATTTCAGCATGTCAAATATGCTCATAAGAAAAACGAACATGTCAGTTTAGGTTTAAGTTTTTTAATATTTTAACATTCTATTTAAAATTTGCATGTCCCCAATCTGTCAAATTTTAAAATATTTATGATTTACAGTTACACTGTATTTTTTTTTATTTTGAACAAAAAATAGTTTCAAAGCCGATGTTAAATATTTTTTTTATTTTTTATTTTATGGTATACAGGTTTACACTAATATATTTTGCTTTCGCAAAAACAAATCAAAAAGAAGGTGTTGTGCCATAAGATTAAGTGCTAATAAGATTTAAAACTGTGAGCAGCAGTTTAGTTTATTAATAATTTGTAATTTGTTATGTAAAACACTTTATTGTTAGTAATAAACAAAATATGATTAATAATTAAGAATTAATTACACTGTCCAACAGCATTTTTTGGAAAACAACAGTGTGCGCTAAGTTCTGAAAGGTCATGTTGTGCAGATAAATTCAGTGGAATAAACTTCTAGTCCAGTGGGTCAAAGTTTTAATATTTTTGTCCAAGGAAGCATTATACTAAAGAAAGAATTCTTACTGCCAAAGCAACATTTAGGAATTTAATAGAAATCAATTTTATGGAAGGTCTTAGCTCTTTTGCTCATTTCTTTATTAGTCAATTAGACATTTTTTTTTCCAAAAATATGAAAAAGTGTTTTTTAAAACGACATTGAAGGAATAAACTTTTCTACGAATTTTTTTTTCAACCTGAAAATTTAAGCGGGTATTAATTTTGTGTATAAATTCAAGTGAGAATTTACAACCAAATCCCAAAGCTAAATTAATTTTTATAAGTATGTTTAAACGAGCATACATATGTACATACATACATATAAACATTTACCTAGAGAGAAATGTGGGCTTATTATCACTACAAATCAAACTTTTTAAAACTAAGACAATTAATATTGTGTTAATTCTCACTTTCTTTATCTTTTCCATTGATTTTTTATTAAACGGTTTAAGAGAGGTATGGCGCCCTAACGGGTTTAATCCAAATAAATTTAAACAAATGGTATCTCGATCATTAAAATGTGACATAAAAACGACACCGTTTTTTTATCAATGGCATTGACAAAGAAGAGTATTTCTGGAAACAATTAAATCAGTTGACAATAAGACTATAAAACTAACAGTCGAAAGCATAAATGAAAAGATTTAAAACTATTAAATTTTAGCACAATAAATGATCAATAAAGCGTAACGTGTGGTAAAAAGGTTCGGCCTTTTTTCATGATTAAAACAAAAATTTTCCGTTTGAATAAATTTTTTAAATTAAAAAAAGTAACAAAATAAAATAATACGTTGTGAATTGATGTATGTGTGTAGATAAATTATGGGTGGCCTTTAAGTCAACTAAAGAATTAATTAAGAGAAACAACAATTACATAAAAATATTTTTTCAATATAATATTACTATCAAACTTATTAAAAACATAAAAATATCATCAGAATGTCACCTGCAGTTTTATGTTTATCTTAAACTCATAAAAGCTTTTTAATGTGCAAATTTTTTTTAAACGTTAAGGTAATGTGACAATGTTTGAAAAATAACTTGGGTTTTTGTAATAACTTTAAATGAAAATTTAATGCAAATATACTTGTCAAACAAATAATTTTTATTAAACTTTTGTGTTTATTTGTAGGCTTTACTTTGGTGTCAAGGATGGCCTCTAGTAACACCTATTGGCGAAGTTCTACTTCATTTAGGGGGCCTTGATGAAGATCAAGTTAAACCTGCAGAATTATATCTATGTGTTAAAATAGGTAAGAAACGATATTATAATGATTTTTATGCTAGAAAATAAAGGCACAGTGGGACTAAGGTGGAAAAGTGATAAAGCTGTTGCATAAAAAGGCTGCTCGAGATTGTTAAATATTAAAAAAAATATCAAAATATTGTCAGATATTCTTTTTTCGGATTTTTTTCATTTATCTTAAATACCTTTCAATAAATAAAAAAAAAACTGCAAAAATGTTTTTTCCAATTTTGCTCATACGACCTTTTAAAAAAAATTTTATAAATTTTTTTCATGTTCCTAGAAGCAGTTCCACTGTGCAGTAAACTTACGATTGTATTAAAATTTTATGAACAAATATAAACTTAAAACAATTTTAAATTCATTTTTTTTTTCTAGTTGAGACAAATAAAGAACCTCAACTGTATGCGGTTTGGCGAACGCCAACAGTGCACCCTTTAAACGACACATTGCAAACAAAAAAACTTACTAATACAACAATAAAATCTGCATTAACACCATTAAATATAAAATCAGGGTCAACTTTAAAAAGTTGTCAGCTTGACTACCACGATCACACATTGTACCTGAGCACATTAACACTCGAAATGTTAAATGACGATTTGCCACAACTTTTACAAAATCTGCTGATAGGTGTGGAGAATAGTCTTGAGCGTTTGCCGCTTAACCTATTACCTCCAATACCGTTCAATGGTAGTGATGCAAGTAATAACAACACATTTTCTTCAGAAGCTGCACCACCTTCATTTCCTAAAAATGAGAAAAACTATTATGGTACGCTTAACAGTAGTAAACTTCAATTGCAAAACTCGCCAAAATGTGCTTTAAGACGCAGTGAATTAATTACCAAAAATAAATTACAAAACAACAAATACATGCTGAGACGCTTAACTAATCGTCAGGATAGTATGAATTCAACGTCTTCAGGCAATAGCAGTGCCAGTGGTCTGAGTACCGCATCAAGTGATAGCAATTCTAACGCCAAAAGTCATCTTCTAAGCAACAATGCGAAGAACACTAACAACAACCATATTAATAACTGCAACAACAACAATAATAGCCATAAAATAGTTACAACAACAGCATTGTCACAAACTGAAACCAAACCAAATGAACTAAACTCACCTGCCTTGCCAAGATTTTGTTTAGGCAATTCTTTTCCTCACATCGACAGTGACGAAGAGAATGCCGAGGAAAAACGCAAATCTTTAACCGATGGTAAGTAGCAAATGGTTTTAATTCAAAATGAAAAGTGGCATAAAAAACTAATTAGAAAAAAGTAATACAAATTATTTAAATAAATGTGTATTAGGGATAAGTGTAACAACATTAGACTTTGTCTTTTACTATTTTGAATAGCCATCAATAGCTACGTGCCTGGGAAACGTAGCTAAAACTTCTGACAAAAAGGGAAAAACGAATAAGAGTTAAATTCTATTTCGAATTACAAAATTTAAACCAAAATTTTAACAAAATATTAATACATGCATGAATATTAAATAACAAATCGCTTACTAAATACATTAATTAACTTTCGCTTGAATATGTTTTTAAATATTGACATTCAACTTAACAAATAGAAATGCGTTTTAAACTAGTTTTTATACCCTTTACAAGAGTAAAAAGAGTATAAAAAAGTTTGTCATTGCGTTTGTAACTTCTTTAATATCCATCTGCGACCTCATAAAGTATTCATTTTCTCGGTCTTTATAGATAGGGAAGTCGATTCAGCAATGTCCATCAGCATGTCTGTCTATGTTATAGTTGAAATCAACTTTATGAAACTCCCCGATGTCGCATAGACTCATAGGTGGCATCAAACTGCAACTCTCTGTTGAAATTCAATAAAATCGCCCAATAACTGATCGAGATATAAGCGAAAAACTAAGACTAATTCTGTTTATTTCTCTGAAATTTTTACAAAAAAAACTCTACAACTGCCCCGAAATTTCCCGTACACGTTTGCAATATAAGACCGACTCTCATTAGTTTCTTTCATAAACATTTTTGTGGAACATACTAACATTCTATATTCGTCCCCTAACAGAATTGCCATACAAAGCTTAATTTTTTTTAAATCGCGCCCAGGGTGCTCCTCGAAAAGTCAAATGTAAGACCGGCCCCCATTACTTATTCTCCCAAACATTTTTGGGAAACACAATTATCCCTTACCTCCAGCCTAAAACAGGGTTTCCATAAAAATCGTTAAAAAATTTGGGTGGAATACCCCTACAACTTTCCGAAACCGTCCTTAGAGGAATAAAATATTACACAGACCCCCTTTAGTTTTTTCCCCCAACCCTTTATCATCTGAGGATGTTGCCATGCAAAATTTACAAAAATGATGTAAAATCGCCCATAATATCCCCAAAGTAGGCCTTAAATAAATGAAGTGTAGGACCGACACTCATTAGTATTCCCTCTTAAAAATATTCCTAGAACGTACTTATCTCCTATCTCCATCGCCTAGGGGATCTCCCATACAAAGTTTAGGGAATTGTAACAAGTCCCCCTCTGCAGCTTCCAGGGTGCACGTGGATTGGTCAAATGAAGGACTGACCCTCACTCATTTTTCTTTATAAACATTTTTTTTATAACATACTTACCCTCTATCTCCACCTCCTAAGGGGGTTGCCATACGAAATTTGAAAAAAAAATTAGAGTAAAAATTCTACACATTCTAAAGGATATATAAGATTCGGCACAGCCGTGTATAGCGCTCTTACTTGTTTTTTTTTAATCTGTGTTAATTTTAACAAGAAAATTGCATGCTTGTTATCATTGCACACTACATTTAACAAACTAAATAACAAATCTATGTGACATTAATAAATTTATCGTTTTAAAAGTCATCCCAAATTAGATTTTCATCGTTTTTCTAATTTTGCAAAAAATACGAGTATTTAAAAGTTGTGTTTTGCACATCCTTCTGTCTTCAACCAACAAGTTGGTTTTTTTTTATATACGACTTAATGTTTGAATTAAAAAAATGTGTCGAAGTAATATATTAAGGAAAGTAGAAAAAACCTAATTTAATAATGACAGTTAAAACAGCAGGCAGTATTTAATTTACTGGCTTTAAGTTAGGCATTAAAATGAAAATACAATTAATTCATTAACATTAATTGAAAAACGCACGTGCGTTGTGTTTTGACTAACAGCATCTTTGATTTTATAAGATGTGGCTTACTCTTACCATATTAAAATGTTTTGAAAAAGGTTTCTGGTTTATAGGGTGATTTTATCAGTACATGTACTGATTTTTCATGTGGTATACTGATTAAAAATTTGTGTACTAAAATCTTCTGATTAAAAAAGAAAAATACTGATTGTACTGATTTTGCAAGATCATTTGATATTTTAAATATTTTTCTTCAAAAAAGTCACAAAAATATATGTTTAATTAAGTATTTTTTTCTATCCAATATAGCTTTAAATTGATTAACAGCGCTCCAAAAATTTTTATTTTTTATTATTATTTATTTTCTTAGTCAAATATCGATCTTCGACCTCTTCTTTAACTACAAGAATATATAAAAATATCCGGACGGACGGGCAGACATGCTGTAGTTGATCCTGAAAAATATTTTAATTTGATCGACTGATGGTGGTTTTTAGACTATGATAACTAAAAACATATTGATTTTGACCTAAAAATAAATGGTACCCCTAGTTATAATATATATTCTACAGTTCGATGTTCACTTTTTAATCTATTGTAAGTCGCTAATTCGGCAGTGCCGAATTTTATATTCTTTTCAGATTGGTCTTCTTGTACCCATAATGATTTGATCCAGCTAAAGGTTCAATTATATGTGACTTACCATAACGCCATAACCATAACCGTTGCCATAAAAACCAAAACTCATTTGGTTTCTAAGGTTATGGTTATGACGTATTGTTAAAGCATTCAATACATTCCTCGCTACAGGCTACCGAACACAACCAGTCAAAAATAGTATACACGTGTGCTTATGAAAATAATTTTTTTAATGGCTACAAAGGAATACAACTACGGGTTGCTGTCAATGCTAATTTTGTGGCGTGGTCAAAATTAAACTAATTTCTATTTTTGTAGGCGACAATTAACAGATCAGTGCTGCCAATATGGTAAGATGCAAAAAATATAGCTTAAACTATGCAAAAAGACTTTAGGTGGCACCACTGAAAGTCATATTGCTCATACCCAGTAAAAAAAGTGAGGAAAAAGAAGTAGAAAAAACCCGGAACTAGCTTACTTGAATCACTTCAAATTATGAGGAAAAACCAATGAATTTTACATAGGGTTGTCATTGGAGGGATGCTATTTATTTTTGCCAAATTTAAACCGCATATAATCAACATTTTCGATGCTACAAAATTTCCATACTAAGGTGTTATTTTGGAGTAGATGTAAAACTTGAACTTTTTCTGCATTTAATATGTGGGGAAAAAACACTCCTACTAAGGAAGGAATTTTCTGATCTAAAATGCGATTTTAATGTTATTTTTAAATCTAGCTTTTTATGTGATATAAACCTAAAATTTATTACAACACTTCAACAAAGTTTAAATCGTTGCTCAATACAAACAAAACAATGACATCGGCGATTCATTTATAATGCCAGTTTTTATTTCTGCATTTAATTAAATGCAACAAAACCAGAAAATATGCAATAGCATCTTTAGATGTGATTTAAATGTGGTCTGTAAAAAATCGCATCAATTTTTTTTTGCTGGGATATGTTTATTTTGTAGTGGTAGTCTAGTAAATATTTCAGTAGCAGACAGACGCAAATGTAGAAAGCAACGTTTGTGTTCGTGTGTTCCTGTGTTATTGTAGCTTGAATGTGTTTAATGCTTAAGTCACCTATAACCAAATACAGTGTTGCCCATAAGTTTGGTTCGAACAACTGTTTACTGTGGTATGGTTAAGTCACGTAAAAATGAACCTTAGGTCGTTTTTCAAATGAATTTACATATATGGCAGGTTTGAAGTCAGTACACTGAAAAAAGTCAATGCAACACGTATATAGCGCTTTTACCTTTTTTTAGTAGGCTTGTAGACAATAACTTTTTAGTTTTTGAGATATAGGGCATCCAAAATTTTATTTCATTTCACCTTGCTCCCCTCCAATTTTTTTTTCAAAATATACACATTAGGCAGGAATTACTTTGTAGTATGTTTGAAGTAAATATCTGTAATTGTTTTCAAGCCATAGGGCATTGGGACCAGTTCTGTATGTTTTTACTATAGACGTTTCAATCGAGCGCCATTTTTTCCTTCTGGTGACCGCCTAAGCCGATCATTAATTTCTTTAGAACCATCGAAGTACTATAATTGAAGCGTCAAAAAGAATCAAAATTTCCCTGGAGGGCAAGGGCAAATTTTTTGTCAGTAATTGTACTCACATTTTATTCTATTGCGAAAAGCTAAATTTTAACATTAACAAATGTTAAGTTTCCACATTTCCAAAGTAGTTCAGTATCAAGCCATCAAATGTAATCAATGCAGCTATAAATACTTTTATTTGTCAATAAAGAAATTTTATTACATGCAACAGCTTCTAAATACATACAAGACTTTTGCGCCGGTGCAATATCTATACGACTTCACACATTATCATACACATTAAACATGGCCAAAGATTAGAAGTTAAAAGTTTTATGTTAAAATGAAAACGAATTAAATTACGAGTTTTTTAATCATATTCGGCATACAAGTGGTGTTTAAAATGCTTTTAGTTAAAAGTACGTACCTACATATATTTGTATAGGTAGAATGTTTTTTATAATGCTTAATTACTTACTTGTAAATACTAAACAATATGTAGTAGTATATAAGCATAGTAGTACAGGTAACAAACACTTGGCAATTAAATACTGGTATCTGTAAAACAATTTAAGTAGGCGAAAAACAGCCCAAGATACTTATGTGTTTTTAAACAAAAGGTGGCCAGTTTTTTTTATTTAGGTATTTCCAAAGAAAACATAAGTTTAGTGTAATTTAACACTTTTTTCTAGTCATAATGGTCATTGGAGCTGCATTCTGTAAGCATTGATTTAATTTCTTTTTAATAATTTGACACAGTAAAGCTCTCAAACTTTTATTTATTTTCGCATGAACTTTTTGACAAACGTATTAAATTGTTTCCTTTGAAAATAAATTTATGGTTACCCATAAATGTTTTGTGCAAAATATTTGAAATGCATACATACATATGTTTAAGTAGATGTAATTTATAAAGCCTACGTACAATTAAAAACGTGCTCTAAATATTTAATATGGCAAACGCCACAGACTTGTAATTAAATATTGCTTAAGCTGCCATACTGGTTTAGTATACATTTTTCAAAAGATGTAACCTACTGTTAGAAAAAAAATATTATCGCCACTAATTTCCGAATAACTTCTGTAGTGTGAATCAGTAACTTTTAATTATTCGACGATCGTTATATTTATCGACAGAAATTGTCGTTTGCTGCTACGGTCGTACACTTTATTTCTCTAAAGCCGACTCTGAGGAAGTTGGCATTTTTGCATCATTTTTGTAATTTTGTGTGCCAACCCCTTTAGGTGACAAAGATAGAGGGTAAATATGTTCTAGAAATATGTTTGCGAAGAAAAACTAATGGGGGTCTGCTAAAGATTTTATTCCTCTAGGGGCGACTCCGGGGAAGTGGTAAGATTTTTACCTTTTTTTTTAAGTTTTGTATGGCAACCCCTTTAGGGCGTGAAGACAGGAGTTTAATATTTTCTAGTAATATGTTGGGAGGGGAAACTAATGGTGGCCGGTCGTACACTTTATTGCTCTAAGGGCGACTCTGAGAAAGTTGTGGGCATTTTTACATAGTTTTTGTTAATTTTGTACGGCAACCCCATTCTAAGAATACGTTTGGGAGGAAAAACTAATTGGGGTCTGTAATACATTTTATTCTTGTAGGGGAAACTCCGAGGAAGTTGTAGGGGTTTTTACGCAATTTTTTTCAAATTTTGTATGGCAGCCCTCTTAGGGCGTGGAGATAGGGGGTAAGTATGATCTAGGAATATGTTTGCTAGTTGAAACTAATGGTGGTCGGTCGTTCCCTTTATTTCTTTAAGGCCGACTCTGTGGAAGTTATAAGTAATGGTCGTTTTTACATACAACCTTATTGTGGTAGGCGTTGGCGTAGTCGTTTTTAGCTTTTTGGTACCGTCTAACAAATACGCCATTGTTAAATGAATAGCACCCTGTCGTTTCTGTATCGAATTCGACAACATTCGACACGACAACGCCAAACACAATAAGGCTGATAATTTTTGTAAATTTTGTATGGCAGCCTCATTAGGTAATGGAGATAGGGGGTAAGTATACTCTAGGGGCGACTCCAGAGAAGTTGTAGGGGATTTAACCGAATTTTTTTTCAAACTTTATATGGCAACCATGTTAGAGGGTGGAGATAGAGGGTAAGTATGTTGCACAAAAATGTTTTGGAGGACAAATTAATTGGGGTTGGTCTTATATTTTACCTTTGTCGAGGTATCCTGTAAGCTGTGAGAGCGATAAAAACAAAAATTTTAAATCCAACTTTGCATGGCAACCCCGCTAAGGGCGAAAATAGGGTGTAAATATGTTCCAACAAAAATGTTCGTGGGGAAAAATGAGTGGGAAACGGTCCTACATTGCACATTGGATAAGGCAACTCCGGGGCAGTTGTAGAGGTTTTTGTAAACAAATTTTATAGAAATAAACAGGGTTAGTCTTGGTTTTTGGCTAATATTTCGATCAGTTATTTTTTGCAGCTATTTCTAATAGTTTGCTTTCACTTACGGGTATTTTGACCTGAGGGGGGGCTTCGAAAAGTTGATTTTAACCATAACACGGACAGACGGGCAGACGTACAAACGGACAGACTGACATTCCTAATTCGACTTCCCTGTCTATAAGGACCAAGAAAATAAATACTTTATGGGGTCGCAGATGGATATTAAAGATATTACACACAGAATGACAATCTGACATATACCATTATCACTAATGTGAAGGGTATAATAAAGCAAAAAGTATACTTAAGTGCTTGCCCCATTTTTTCTTTGGGGGCATTAGTATTCCAACTATTTGCATTGGCAATAAAACAGCATGCGCAAAGTTTAAAGCCTTTCAGTTTTCAATTTGTACAATAAAAATTATTGTATGGGAATAGGTTTAAGATCTTAAAACCTAAAGGGAATGTCGCCACAGATGGCTAAAAGTTCTTAATAATTCGTTCAGCCGCTAAGGCGCGATTGTGTGACAATCAGACGTTTATTTTGCTGAATTTTGAAAATTGTTAACTTTTTTGTAACAACATTCCACTTAGCATTGCAAATATATAAAAAAATATAAAATCACTTTAGCTTTCTCAAGTGATGCTTAACAAAACACCCTTCTCCCTTCCCTCACGCAACTTTTTTTCTAATATAAAATGATTTCGCACAACCATTAGAAAAAATCTAACCTTTAACATTTGTGCATAGCTGCCCAAAAGCTAACTCTAATCAATTGTAATCTTTGCAACTAATTAAATTTTTATTATTTTTCTTCGTATTTCTTTCGACAACTTGCAGATCAACTGGAAAGTGAAATTGTACCGCCAAATTCAATAACCGATTTACCCGAAAAACTACTTTTATCTGGAATCTATTTACCTGGTAAGTTTATTTTTAGCTCTTTTTTAAGTCCATAATTAAATATTATCTATCATACAAAAAAACTTTCTTCTTTACTTTGATTTAAATTCTTGGGCACACCTTGAATACACATACATAAATGCTAGCAGATTTAGATTTTGTATCTCGACTGAACTACTTGCAATTGCTAGTGATGCTGCCTTTTCTTTGTGGTACTGTTCTAGTTACTTTCACTAGTTAAAATTTATCATCAACATTGATCCATTAAGAGTTTACATATAAAAAGAGAAAAACATACACTGTGGTTAATTGTTAACATTTGCGTTAATTGATTTGCAATTGGAAACCCCATTTTACGCACAACATAAATTTCAATACATGGCTTTTTTATTGAATCATTAAGCACTAGATAACTAGACATGATCAGTAACCGTATTCCCGGTGTCTTTTGAAATTTCTTTGCAGATATTGAAAATAGTTGTCATTACTTTTAGCAATGTTGACGATAGTGATATAAAACACACCTCTTTTGCGATCACCACTTCTCCTTATTTATTATGTTGTTTAAAATTTAATGTTTTAACACATTTTTCTCTTTTCCTCTGTCGGGGTAAAAGTGATTTTCTTGCAAATAGGCAAATTAAATTTTAATTAAAAAATATATTTCCTATCGCTAAGAATTTCTCTTTGGCTTTCATAGCATTTAAAACAACTTTATTAACTTTTACCTTAAGATTTAAGAATCGATTTGCATTTGTCATATATATGTACATGTGCAAGTATTAATATATTTTGTGCTTTAAAATTAACAAACATTTATGCCGTATAGGACCGACCGACCACCTAGAAAGTTTTTGTTTACTCAAGTGCCATTCAATTAAAACTTTATACGATTTTTGTAATTAAATTACAGGAACCCGTGATTTAAAAGGAAATCCGTTAGTTACAGTCGATGCTGAAAGTGTTGTTACAGCTGGTCTTAACTGTTACGAAGTTGCAACGTTGCTTTTATACTACAGCACAATTCCGGAAAGGTAAGTTAAAAAAAAAGCTTTAAATAGTACATATGTGTTTGTATTTATATCTGCACATTAGTATGTAAGACAAAATAAAATAATAAATAAAAAAATTTTAACTTATTTTGATATTATTACACAACAACCTAAATTATTTAAAAGTTTTAAGTTTTAATCATGTCCTCTTTACTTTTGTTTATGGTTTTGTAAATATTCAAAATTGTTTAAAGATTATTTAAACAGTACACGAAATTGATGTAGAAGTTGCATAAATAAATCAGTGATTTTCATTGAAAAAAAAGTAATTTTAAAACAAGTAAGAGCGATATTTTCGGCTGTGCCGAATCTTATATACCCTTCCCATTCGCCTTTTTGTACACCTAGCCATCTAAAACAAATTTAATTTATGGCGGGTTTGAAGTCGGTAACTACTCTAGTTTTAAAAATAAAAAACTCGATAAAATTTAAACGTGTGTATGGGCAATGTTATGAGTTTCTGACATATTTCGTATTAAAAGTTAAATAAAAATTGTTCACTTATGTTGGTGCTTCCCCTATTCGTTTTCTTATTGTAGACAATTTGAAGTCAATAGCTGGCTTGGTTTCCGAAATACAGTGTGTAAAAAAATTTATAAAAATTATTGATGTGTATAAAGGCTGCCTCTTTGCCCTGCTCCTATCCAAATAATTTTTTCCCAAACCGCTGCCCTTGTTGTACAAGGTGGGCCAAAATAAATCACCCTATTGGAAGATGCTCTTATTTTTGCAAATGGCGGCCAGTGTCAAATCTGTTGTAACATTTATGAACTAGACAGATGTAGAATACAAGTGAGCAAGCCATGAAGCGATACAATCCCAAAAAACGCGGAATAATCGTGTCTATTGTTTAGCGTAACAATTCGTCTGTGGTGTTGGCGCAGCGCGAATTCCGTCGCCGATTCCCTTTTTGGCCACCAACTTTGAAGAGTATGGGACCACACGACAAGCTGCCAAGAGCGGCCGGCCCCGGAGCGCCCGTTCTGCTAAAAATATCTCCGCTGTTGGCGAGGATGTCGTGCTTTAGCCAGAAACAACGACCAGACGCCGTGCCGCGCAATTAGCCATCTGTCAGTCGTCCTTAAGGTAAAATTTAGTCAAAGACCTGCGCATGTTCTCGTAAAACGTTCAGTCCGTGCATCTGCTGCTGCCTGTCGACCGCAAAACGGGTGTAGCCTACGCTCAAACCATCCTAAATCTCGAGGCCAAAGTAGACGATTTTTAGACGAAAATCATAATGAGCGATGAGGCTCATTTCCACCTCAGCGGATATGTGAACAAGCAAAACTATCACTTTTGGGGCACCGAAAATCCACGAGAGATGTACGAGGAGCCATTACAAAGTGAATGCGTGTTGCTCTGTTCACGCTGGAGAAGTCATTGAGACTTTTATTTGAGAATGCCGCTGGTCAAACTACAGCAGTGGACGGTGCGCGCTATAAGGCCATGCTAGCCGAGTTTTTTCTGCTGCAATTGAATGAATTAGGACCAGAGGACATGTGGTTCCAACAGAACGAGGCAACCGATAATTTGCAGGCGGCGTTCTCAGGCCGCCTCATCTCTCATTTTGGCGATTTACAAGATCGCCGGATTTAACCATTTCGTACTTTTTATAACGGTTTTTTTAAGTCCTGTGTTTATCTGAACAAGGCCAAGACCCTGGAAGCCCTCATGGACAATATTAGTCACGAGTGCGAGAATCTGTCGCTAGAAGTTCTCGCAAAAAAGATGAAAAATGCCATGAAACGAGCCCGTATAGCAATCAATTGTGACGGCCAAACGACTTCTTGACTTAACCAGTAAAAATCCAAAGGTTCAGATAAACATAATCAAAAAAAAAAAAAATTTAAGTTTCTTATTTAGAAAAAAAATGAGAGCCAAACAATATCGGATGACTTCTTTGGCTCACCTACTGTTTGTAGCGCATTTTAAGTCGATATCTGTATTCGAGACATAGCGCATCGAAAATTTCGCTTAAATTTTTCATTTGTATGTGGCTGTCCCATGTTCCTAGTTTTTTTTTCAAGATGTAGGCACTGTTTTATAATTACTTCTTGTAGAACATTTGATTTCGATAGCTGTTACAGTTTTCAAAATATAGCGCATCAAAAATTTTATAAATATTGTTCTTGTATGGAGGCTGCTGCTCCTATCAAAAATTGTTTTCCAAATTGTACGCATTATACTGGAAAATATCACAAAATTTATGCAACTGTTAAGCAAATACCACATCCCTTGCACCTATCCCAAAAAATTTCCATAATTAAGGCCTAACCTATAAATTATATGTGAAAAGTTTTGTGACCACATTTGCTATATTTTCTGAGAAATATACGAATATACGCATGTCCCAAAAAAATGGGTTTTAATAGGTTTGTGCTTATATCGCGGTCCGTTGTCAATTGATTTCTCTGATTTTTACGAACAGACAGACAGATAGGCATGGCTAGATCAACTTCCCTATTTAAAAGGATCCACAATAAATTAACTATATGGGGCCGCAAGTTGATAATGATGAAATCACAAATAGAATGACAAACTAAAACATACTCTTATCACTAGGTTATGGGTATAATTACCGACCTAAAAAGTATGTCAGTTATTTTGAGTCGTATCCAAAAAAATTTTTTAAGAGATTTTCATAAAAAAACAGTGTTTGAAGTCTACTTTATATATAAACATTTTTTTTTTGATACGACCATTTACCTTGTGTATATGTTCAGTTAGTTTTAAGTTAATTAACATTAAAATGTATTGAAAATTATCACTAGCTATTCTTTTGCCTAATATTTGAGACACATAAATACAGGTAAAATGTTGACTCAATATTCTATAAAATTTCAAATAAACTAACAGATAGACAGATCTGAATGCTTATACGTATTAAAAAGATATGTAAACCAGTTCATAAACATACTTAAATTGATGATCCGTTGTTAGAAATTTTCTCAGAAAAACATTTTTTTAACAATAAAAGAAATTATATCGAATATCAGAAAACGTTTCTAAAAGACGGAATTATTTATTATTTTTAAAAGTCAACATTTTAGTAAAACAAACTTTCTAATCAATGTAGATTTTAAGAAATTATTTAGAAATGCTTTTTTTTTAAAAAAATTTGAATAAATAAACTAATAATTTCTGTAAAAGTTCATTGACAAAGTTTTATTTCATATTGGAATTTGCATAATCCATAATAAATAGTTATTTGAGTAGGGATTTATTTTATCGTTTCCCTTTCCCCATATAATTGCTCTTACACAAAAATAAATAGTATAAAAATGGTTACAGTTAAAAAGTTTTTTTTATAAGAAATAAAAACATAAACTAAAACTATTTTTAACAATACTTACATGCCGTTTAATAGGCGTTTGACAAAATACATGTGTAATTTAGAGATCTCTTATTAAATACCAAAATTTATGGCAATCAAAAATAGTTTTTGAACCATAATATATTTAATTTAAGCTATAACTTTATTCATTAAAGCTGCCGTATTAGTAGTAATTTGTTTGTTGTTAGTGTAAGAAAATAAAGGAATATACACTCTTAATAGGGAAGTGGGAATAATGACCCTTAGTATTATCATAATCTACTTCATATCTCTATAATATTTAATAAACCAAAAATCTAAAATTACGTCCATCATAGCTGCCTGCAAACTAAATCTTTTAATCCGAAAATAATTTTTTAAACGCCTTAATCCTTTTCTTAATTTATTTTCAGTTTCGAAAAAATCGTGCTTAACATTATGAAAGTTATACATATTTATGTTCATTTGTTTATAACCAGCCTTTACAAAATTAATGATTAAACTACTTAAACTTTTGTCGTGACATTTGACTATCACTCTATATTTTGGATGTGTAATGGTCCCCAAATACCAAAAACAGTCGATATTTTAAATTCTATTTTTTTTTTTTCATTAACAAGTTTTAATTTAATATTTCGCCAAAGTCAAAGTCTCAAAATCAATTTTTTTTCTGGAATACAATAAAAAATAATTTTGTTCCGGAACTAATTCAAAATCTTACCTGAATTTTTAAATACGATTAGCACTTAACTCTGAACGGTTCTAAGTCGATCGGTTTACTTGAAGGTGGGTCTCAGAATTATTTTTATGCTTTACAAATATCTATCCAAGTCCTAAAGGGTATAAAAATAACGTCTTCCTAAAATGAGCACAGTTGTGTTTTTTTTTTAAGCCACAATAGACTCTTTTCTATTTTCTTGTGGTTAACGAATGCAAGCAATAGTTTTTAATGAACATTTCGGTGAAAACGCTAAACCCTGAACATGGGCCGAACACCGAATCCGAACGTTCAGTTGGGCTCTATTAATTTATATTATGTGTGTGTGTGTTAACTATTTTATTAAAAACTAGCACGTGACACGCTACTTCGTAAGCGCAGTTTTAGAAATTTATTAAGTGAAGGTGATGTTTTGTGCCTTTATTTCTTAAACTATTACCTGCAAAACGCAATTTAAATGAAGTTTAAGAAATTACAAAAAGTACCTAAAAAGTACCAAAATGTAATTTGTACCCTTTCTTCTATCCCCTAGGGTCTTAAGTTTTTAAAAAGTATAAAAAAATATTCATATTTTCTCAAGACTTGTCGAACGCAGTTTGAATTATATTTCTATCTTTTTTGGCTCAGATGCTACAAAAAGTACGTAAAGAGTACCACTTTACAAATTTGTACTCTTTTGTCTGCCCCTTAGGGTCTAGGTTTTTAAAAAAGTATAAAAAATATATTCATATTTTGTCCTGACCTGTCGAACGCAAATTAAACTATGTTTTTACCTTTATTAGTTAAGAAGTTACAAAAAGTACCAAAAAATTACAAATATGTAATTTGTACCCTTTTTTGTGCCTAAGGGTCCAAAATTTTTAAAAAGTATCGAAAGCATATTCTAATTTTGTCGATACCTGTCGAACGTAATTTATATTACGTATTTATCTCTATTGGTTCAAAAGTTACAAAAAGTACCAATATAGAATTTTTACCCATTTTTGAACCCTTTTTTTACCCCTCAACGTCCAAATTTCAAAAAAGTGGCAAATACGTATTCATATTTTTTTAGTATCTGTCGATTGCATTTTGAACTATGTCTGTACCTTTACTCGTTTAGAAGGTACAAAGTGAACCTAGGCACTATCAAAATTTAGTTTTTACCCTTTTTTAGCCTTAAGGGTCTTATATTTTGAAAAAATGCCAGACACGGGTCTGCTTATTTTTTGAGTAAAATACGATCTATTTTAAATTTTGTTTCTATCGTTTGTAGTTTAGGAGATATTAACTTTCGGATATTTCCTTATTTGGCCCATTTTAAGCCCCTTCGGGTCTGAATTTCCCGAAATCCCGTCTTAGTGGATCTAAACATAAGGAAAGGTACCCGCAGTCGAAATTTCAGGTTTCTAGCTCTGCGCGTTTGGGCTGTGCGATGATGAATCAGTCAGTAAGTCAGTCAGTCAGTAACGTTATTCCTTTATATACATATATAGATAATAATTAATTTATTTTACAATTCACATCGATGGCTCATTACAAAAAGGGCGGAACTCGAACTCATTATAAATTTCTAAATTTTATTTATATGCGAAAATATTATTAAATATATTTTTATTAAAAATTGCATTTAAACTTTAATGTATGGTCAAATCTACGTAGGGCGGCCCAAAATGGAAAGAAATAATTATTTTTCATTATAAAAAATCTCTAAATTTACAGAGGATTGAAATATAAATAAATCGGTTCATATTTCATTTCTATTTTTTTTACAAGAGCTTACGATGATGACATACTAAAAACGGATCTTTTTTTAACATTTTGATAAAAATATGTCATTTCTAAAAAGTTTTTCCATAAGCAAAAATAGTTTTTTTTTTTAAATAACTACAAATAAAGACACTTTGAACTACCGTGAAAACCAAAGACATTTAGCTCTCTTTCAAAAATATTTTGCACAAATCGATCTTTAAGTCAAAATTTATTAAAATTTAAATGTATAAGGTCACACCCATCGAAGTCTTCAAGTGGTCATTGTGAGCAAAAATTTTGCTCTTTTAGTGTGTATTTACTAATAATAGCTTAAAAGCATACCTTCCTTGAAAATCATAGTTTCTTTTCAAATTTAAATTTTTAATTCTTTAAGTTATAAGCAAAAATGTGAGCAAAATGTTTACTTCCATTACAATGGAATTACCCATTTGCAAAATTCTACAAATCCTATGAAGTGTTTTTCCTTCTTTGTAAAGTAACAAAAAATGTGATTTACAACCTTTTCATATTAAGCCATCGATATACGGTTTTTTTAAAACATTTTTTAAAAAACTTTTTCCTCTTTAAAATCTTCAAGGCCATTATATTTAAAAAATTAAGTAGTTATTATCTGGTGCTATAAAACGGTAAACTCAGTTCTTTAAGATGTTTTTACTGAATTATATTTTGAATGCTGTTACAACAGCTTGTAACGAAATCAATAATCTATTGAAAAGAATATGATTATGCATATAATGCGGTTTAAGATTTATCTTTTTATAAATAAACCTTACAAGTTGTATTCATAGATTTATTATTTTTTAATTTTCTAATCATATAAATTACTATGTATTTTCATTTACTTCCTATTCTTTATGGTTTTGCTTAAAGTGTTTTTTAAAGCTTTAACGTAAATAAATTTAATGACATAAAAAACAATAATAAATATTATTAGTTTTTTGTTTTTGAATTGATTGCTTAACGAAAATGTTGAAGAAACAATCGCCTACTGTAATTTACATAAACAAATTTGTGGCTCTATTGAAACCGTTGGTAAAAACATAATAGAACAGATCAACCTTTTTTTATTTTTTGGGTTAAAAGTATACATTTTAGTGAACACATTAAAAAGTAAAATTTAAATTAACAGTATGCATCTATTTTTTTTTTTTTAATGGAAATTTGTTCACTACTATGTTCTATAGCGTTACAAAATTATACTAAATGTGTCAATTTATAACAATTTTACTAATTTATTGACCATTTAAATATTTTAAATTTGTCATAAAGTAATTATATACAACAACTGACGACGGAAGTATCCATCTTGGAATACAACAAAATACATGGTTTATATTCTGGAATCAAACTGCTTTAAGGGTTCAGATACAGTTAAGATTTGGAGTATAAATGCCCACTTAGAAACATGATTTATAAGAATGTGTGGAAGTGGAATTAATTTTATCTGAACATTATCTGAGACAGCAGATTTAAAAACAAAAGTGTAATAGTATTCGTTGATATTAATGTTTTTTTATTACTGGGAAGAGTAATATAACACTTAGAATCGTAGAATTTAATATAAATAATCAGTTAAGGAAAACAGATAATCATTTAAATTTCACACCAATTAAGTTCATCGTGTGGTTAAACTACAAGATGTTGGTGTAATTGATTTGTTTTTGATATTTTCGTTTACAATATATAAAATCCCTGTTCATCGTAAGAGCGATCATGCGATCAAAGCATATTTACTGATGAATAAACAAAAATTAAAAAAGATATACATATTTTTAAATTCTCATTAAGATTTTCTTCGAACTAAGAATTTTGAAAGAAGGATAATAATAATTTTTGGGTAAAAATCTTTTAGTAATAATGCAGATACAGTAAGGGAAAACTAAATTAAATTTTCTTTAAAAACTTTTTTTTTGTCCCTTTTTTTAGGATTTGCTTATATGCTTCAGCATATGGTATTAAATTCATTTTAAGTCGACGTTAGGGCCTTTCTATATTAAAGTATTTATTCACGCATAGTCTCAATTTGAATTTAAGGAGTTATTTGTAAAATCAATATATGTACAAATATCTTTTACATATGTATATACTTGAATATGTATTTACACAGAAAGAAAAATCATGGTTTAAAACCAAGAATATTTGTCGTTTTTCTAAAATCGTACTTGGAATTTTAAAAATTAATCGGTTTTTCAACAAAAAAATTTTGATTTGATTTATTAACCTGCAAAAAGGTCATATGTATAATAAAAAAGTGTATATTGCATATTTCTTATTCTAGGTCAAAAAAGCAACAAAGCACTATAAACAAAAAAAACATTTTTTTATTCACTTCGTTAATTCTCCAACTTATTAAAGGTTAATAGTCCATAGTTTTATGTATTTAAAAAATTACCAAATATATTAAAGGTACATTTAACTATCGATCTGTGATCGACCATGACCCTTAAACAAGCTGAAAAGTACAAAAAATGTAAAAAATGTAGGTTTTGTCCATTTAGGATCCCCAATTGGGTCAATTGTCCTTCATTTATTATTTATAGACTCATAGTCTTAAAAAAAGCATCAAAGGACCAAAAATGAAATAGAAGTAAATTTGTTGGCTCAATTGAGACTCTGATCTCCGTATAGATCAATAATCTATAATTTCTAACTTATAACTTCAGGAAATGCAAAAAAGTACCAAAAATGTGCTAAAAGTACTTTTTGTCTAAAAAGTAGCCAAATACTTTAAAAAATAAATTTTGTATGCATAAACCGTTTTAAACTTTAACTGTGTTCTGTAGCTGTCGACCGCCATTAGAATTGTGTTTCTATCTTAGTTGGCTTAGAATATAAATATAGGTTTCCCTTTCTGCCTTCATGAAGTCCAATATTTTAAAAACGGGTCCATTAATTTTTTTAATTAGAAAATGATACTTTTTAAATCTTGTTGGTGTATAATTCACCCTTATTTAGGAGATCCACACGCATGGAATGGTTTAATTAGTCATATATCAAAATTCTGTACGTTGCACCTTACCACACAGTGTAGAGTTAACAAGCATCTTTAAATTGTTTTTACTTTTTACGTGAGAAAATTACGCATGTATTTCTTAATAAATGTGAGCAAATCGAAAAGTTCAACTGTGTTTTTTCGAAATGGCTTTTTTTTTAATCATGATGTTATTTCTGCAAATAAGCGATAAGTAAAATAATTTGTTCTAGGCTTAGAAAAATCTGTAACTGCCGCACTTTCGACACCGACACGGTTTGTTTTAAGTAAAGATTACATGATTTATGACAAAGAAGAAGCTTTGATTTAATTAGTTTTAAATGGAAAAAAACCTCGTGTTGACTCACCACGGCACATAGGCCAGTGGGTTAAAGGGCGCTGATGTCTACATCCAAAACAATAACTAACAACCCAACAAAGAGTACTGATGATTGAAATTGTAGCTGTTTTTTAAAAATGAATTCTACTCGGCTAGTATCGGTAAAAACTTGTTTTTCCAATTAAAAATTGGTCTTTCTTAACTAATAGAGTAAAAACTAAAAATTATTAAATTCTTCATTTGCAAAAAATTAGAATTTAGTAAGTATTAAACTAAATAGAAATAATATTTTCTTAAAACAAATAGTTTAACTATAAATAAATAAAAAACTACAGGGTTTTTTTTTATGTATAAACACCCCAAATTATGTATGTATGTATGTATGTGTTTATGGACTTGCCAAATTTCAAATTTAACAATATGCAACTAATTTTTAATTCTCTTAGACACTCTTTATTATACTTAACACAAAGCTTAACTTACGTCTTCTTAAATATTTTGCAACCATTCAAAATGCAAAAAAAAACAAGTATATTGTTTGCCCATTTGCGAATTGCATATTTAGCAAGCTTCATCTAACAATTTTTATATACGTCAAGTGTTTTAAAACCTGGGCTTATTTGTTCTTTAAATATTTAATGGATCGCCATTAAAAGAAATGCATAACTTTTCAAGCAAAGCAGACCATTAGAAGAAAACACACATATACAATAAATCTTATACAATAAATCTTACATTTAAAAGTTTTTATGAAATACAAAGCAGACATACACTTAGAAAAGAAGACATGCCAAATAAAAGTTCACATCATAACACAAAGTGTGTTATAAAAATGTCAGAATAGTCATTCGTCTTTCTTTTATGAGATAAAGAAAACAAAGTAAAAATAAAAAGTCTACTACTAGTACGTTTTAGAGTGAAAAAAGCACTAAAACTAATTTAACGTATAGAATTTTATGTTGGTTAAGATATTTTTTTTTCTTTTTTTTTTTTGTATTTGTCCGCAATAAACATACATGCCTTCAGCTTTTTGGTTTTTTTTTGTGTGCAGCTTAATCATATTTAAATTTAATTTTTTACAAAAATAAAAAAAGGTTGAGAAAGACCAAAGTATTTGCACCGCCAGACAGTGTTTTCTAGAGTATAACATTTGCAAAGCAAACTGAGTTTTGATATTCAACCAGAGTTTTTAATTTTTATTTAGCAAAGACAAAAACCAAAAAAAAAAAAAAAAATTAATCGAATTAATTTTTTTTTATTTTTCTGGCGAAAAGAAAAAAAAAATTAAAATTTGGATAATTTGGACATTTTAAACAAATATCATACCTTACGAAGGAAGATTTGGAAGAAAAGTCTTCTAGCTCTGCTTTACAAATCTGCTCGGGGTAAAGGCAGAGTATTTTGCTGGGATAAACTTAAATCACTTTAAATAGAAAAGTAGTGACAACCAAAAAATAGATTATATACACCGTAGTAAAACTTAAAAATATAAGAAATTTTGTTATTCTTACATTGAATACACCGCATTGAATAATTTTTTTTTTTTTGATAAATGGCCACCTCGCCTGATTGTAATGATGCCTTTCTTAAGAAATGCTGGCCTTATGTCATAAAAAACACGCACACTACACACAAAAAACTACAAAAAAAATTTTTCAAACAAATTCTTGTTCAAAATAATTTATTTTTTTAGTCAATTTATTTAATAGTCTCTAATAATATTTTTATTTGATTTTTAAATCAAACAAAATTTTCGCCTAGACAAATAAAATATTTAACCAGCTCAGCAAAATTTTTTAACAGAAACTAAAATTCTTGCAAAACTGTTTGTCTAAATTTACAACTTTCGTTGTAGGTCCTCAGCCAGACAAAATATTTACTGATTCTCTGAAATTTGTTACTGATTCTACAACTCAGTTTTTTCTGTGTATTGGGTTTTAAGATGCCAACTGTTGCTAGTTTATCAGCATACATTGATTACTTCATGTTGCCTTAGAGGAAATAATTGAAAGGTTTTAACTCAAACGAACTCTGAGATCGAGAAATAGGACAACTTCTTCAAATTGGTCCAGATCGAAGCTATCTATTTCGATCTGTAATTATCTCTTTTGGCTGTAACACGTGCAGTTTCCAACTGTCCTAGAGCCCAATTAGCGAAAGGATGATGCTTTAAATAGTATTGGGACTTTATTTCCTTCGCCAGCTAGGTCCCTTACAGGTGTGGGCCAAGATCTTTGCAAAACTTTCTACGTTTTAGACATACAGAAACCCAAATCGTTGCTTCTGACGATATATTACAACGATAAATTTGAATCGTCTTGCATGCATTTGTTAACAGCCGAAATATCATTTTGGTATGCACATTGCATCATTTAGAGAGCGATAAGTTTCTTATGTGTACATATTTATTCTTACATATGGGCATTTCCATGAATATGTCAACCACGGCTGGAAAAATAAAAGTCATCGCAACTTTTTTTTAAATATACCAAAGAGCAATAAAACACTTAAATTTTATTATGTAAAAGTATTTATAGCTAATTGTAATTTTAAAAGAGCAAAAATAGCAGATTAAACTGGTAATCTCTTTGATCAATTTCCAGAAATTGAAATTAACTATTTTGTCTTAACTAGTGGCTAAATTTAGGTAATTGTAATATTCCAATTATACTTTAAAAATAATGTTACAACATCAGTGGCCAAGTTCCATTATGAAATTAAAAATTTAGAGTTCGAATAGCGGTATTTTTTATAGTTTGCTTTGAATGATATTCTAATGTCACGTACGTAATGCAAAAACGTTATTTGTCGTCATCATTTGAATTCGACCGGTCGCAAGTATTTAAAAATAAAAGTTCAAAGCAAGATAAATCTCGCAAACAAATATTGATCGATTTTTTTTTTTAATTTGATGCAATAAAAATTTTATAGTCTTTCAAAGTTTGTAGCATACGATATTGTAAGTAACACAATTCAATTTAATTCCTTTAAATTCCTTTATAATTATAAATATTTTATTAAGATGGGTAAAAATAGCTATGAGACTACAAAGAAATGGAGGGAGGACTTGAAGAAAAACGAAGAACAAATAAAGAAATACCGGAAAAAGGAGGCTGAAAGAAAGCATATCTATCGAAAAAAGTTCGCAGATGCAGCCAAAAAAGACAAAAAAATAATTAACGACGAATTAACACACAATAAGTTTGATGTTTACTATTTTATTACAAAAACTATGCTTAAAATAAGCGAACAATATGAAGATATATCGTCTATATACATATTTTCTGATTGGAGTAGCGCTCAATTTAAAAAAAAAATCATTTTGAAAAGTATTCCCTCTTTTGTAAACAAATTTAGCTGCCAACATTTAGAATGGAACTTCTTTGCCACATCACATGGTAAAGGTGCAGTTGATAGAGTAGGTGGTACTGTTAAAAGAAAGGTCTGGCAAATTGTAAAAGCAAATAAATTAATCTTGCCAGATGCTTTTTCATTTTATGAATGTGCTCATAAGTATGTGGAAGGATTTAAATTGTTTTATGTCGCTACCGAAGAGATTGAAGGGTTTTCTGCTCACCTCCATGAAAAATGGCAAAATGTACAGCCCATCCCAAAAATAAGAAAACTTCATTCGTTTACTTATCATGATAGTCAGTATATAAATGTGTCTCGAACTGCGTATTCAGTAAGAGAAAAAATTAAAATTTAATAATTAAGTGCCAGCGCCCAAGTACATAGTGTATAGTAAGAAATGAAAATAACCTTTTATTGTTTTTATTGCTATTATGACCGAATAAACATTTTTTAATTCTTTTTAAATTTGTTATGTATACATATATTAAAAAAACCTATTTTTTTTTCAGACAAATACTATAAGAGAAAAATCTGTCACATACGGTATGTCACGAACGATATTAACATTTGTTCGTAACAAAATCATCTAAAAATCTTTTTGTATTTAAAAATTATGGATTATCAAGGAAAAATATTTGGCCTGGTGTAAGAACTTAAAGAAAGGAAAAAAACTTTTACAATTCGCAGATTTTCGTATATATGTACATGCACCTCGACATCACTTCCGTTTTTTGTCACGTACGATATGCTCCTTTTTCGCCCGATATTTTGGCCGGCAAGGTTTTCAAAGTCATGATTTTTTTTTTTGATTATAGTACCCTCTAAATGTAACATATTGACGAAACAATTTTTCAGTTACCACTCTTTTTGCAAAATCTACACCACTTTGTAGGCGTACAAATGTCACGTACGATGACATGGAAATGCCCATATGTGTATATTTGCTTCACTAAAATCACGAAATCACCCTTTTATTGCGTAGATCGATGCCTGAAGTTTTGAAGTTAGTGCGAGCCATTATGATTATTAATAGTTTTCAATGAAAACTATTTTTTTAACAGTTAAATATTTCGTAAGTTTTTTCTATTTCTAAACAGTTTTCTACAACCTGGTTAGGTCTTCAGCCGAAATAAAATTAATTTTCAGACGCATCGATCTTCTGCACTTTTTCTCAAATTACGCATATTCAGATCTGTTAGATGTTGTTAGACCGATCTATCCAACGCCTTTTGTGTTATTTTGCATGACTTCAGGTTCGTTATCATAAACCTTTCTTGCTGGACCATCTTTCTTCATTTGTACGTAATGACCGATCTAACGCAATCTTTTTAATTGTATGCACTTCATTACGTCAATTGTATAGTCAAGAAAAAATAGTTTGCGATCCATTTTTAATTATTCTGATCGACCCAGAATCACTTCTGGAGTCTATTAATTTTACACACACCTAATACATAGGGCCTTCTGGAATAAGCATCTTTAGGTCCATGTTAGCCGAGTTCTTTCTGCCACAATTAAATGAATTAGGACTGGAGGACAAATAGTTCCACCAGGATGGAGCAACGGCACACACTGCGCGAGTCACAACCGATATTCTGAAGGCGTCGTTCCCGGGTCGCCTCATATCTCGTTTTGGATATTTACATTGGCCGGATTTAATCGTTTCAGAAATTTTTGGAATGTTTTTTGCAGTCTCGTGCTTACGTGGATGATCCCGAGCCCTGAAAACCCTCAAGGACAACACTCGACACGAGTGTGACAATCTGTCGCCCGAAGTTCTTGCCGAAGTGATGAAAAATTCCATAAAACGAGCCCTTATAGTAATCAATTGTGACAGCGTCCATTTGGTCGATATCATCTTCTCGACTTGACCAATAAAATTCTAAAGGTTCAAATAAACATAATCACAAAACAGAATCAAAGTTTTTCATTTAGAAAAACGATGAGAGCTAAACAACATCGGATGACTTCTTTTGGCCCACCTTATATTAATGACTTAATGGTATTAGTTGATAAATGGAATTAATTAAGGTCGATCTATTTAATACATATCCCTTGTACAAAAGTCCTTTCGGGAAAAGCATTTTGGGCAAAAAATATTACTTTATATCCCTAAGATTTTGCACATTCTCAGGACTTTATGCCAACAGCTGTTTAGCTGTATCTTATTGTCGTAATCCATAATTTGCGATGGCTACAATTTAAATACGCGTTTCGGAAAAATCAATTAACCACGTTTATTGTAAGTTAATTATGCTAACGGGGTTTGGGTTGTGTGTTGTTATTGACAAGATCCAATAGACGCTTGTTTAGAAATCATGCTAACGAAAGTCATACGCTGGTACTTAATATCAAATAAATATGTAGGGTTTGACCGGCTATAACTTTGTCGCTAATTTAAAATACCCAGCGAACTCAAAAGTTTTGGCTTTTTCTAAAGGACAGAGCTATTGTTACGAATTGGTTAATGCCTTTTGGTAGTTTGCCTGCAATTAGAATGGTAATATGGTTTCAAAGTCGTGCCAACCTTTTTATGCAAGCAATCGCTACGATTCCGATATAATTTCGGTTCCACATACCAAATACTTTTTTAACAAGTCGTAACGAATTCTTAAAAAAATCGAACATATAGTTTGATGGCCATAGTTGAGTTTTATTAATTTTTTATTATCAGGTCAACTCTCTATTACCCACTGTGCAATCTCTTACTTAGAACCAGTAAAAATTCTTTGAGTGACATTTATGTAGGATCAGAATTACAGGTTGTTTGGCAACAAGCAAACATTAAAAAGGGGGCTTAAACCAAACTGCCACAAATCAAAGAGGCCCTAGGCAATGATACACTTTTTAAAGCATACGTGTAAGTATGTGATAAAAATGAAAAGTCTTAAAATTATTTTAGATTTGTTGCAGTCATTACTTTTATATTTTTTTTTTTTTTTTTTGCATTTTTGTGTAACTTCACAAAATGATCTGTAGTGTTGCATTTCACACTCGACATTTTCTTAAGCAAAGTTTGTATTTCAATAACACCTCTAGCCTCTAAAATTGAAATGTAACTGACATTAGGATTATAGAGCATTTTGTATGTATGCCTGTGTGCTTTCACCTATGCATAGTGAGACTTGTGGCAAAAATGCTTTTATTGTCCAGCGCTGTTTTACTCTATGTGGCCCAGAGATTTGTGGGAAACATTTTTATGACCTATAAATAATAATGATTTAGTTTTAAGAAAAAACACACTAAAAAAAACATGACTCAACCAATTTTTTTCTATAAAAATTTTTTTTATGTTTTGATGTGTGTTTTGAAGGAGTATTATTTAATATTTTTAATTGTATTTTTTATGTCTCTTGTTTTTCTTTAACAATATAGTAATATTGTGCAAACAAGCAGCAATAATCAATTAAATGGTAAGACGATATCAAACTCAAATCAAAGATCACAACCAGTAACAACAACACAAAAAACAACAGAACCAGCAACAACAGTACCCGTACTAATACAACAAACATCAAATAAATTAACGTCACAATATGCAGAAACACAATTGTCAACGAAAACATCGGTGACAACATGTACCTCCTTAAATAACAACAGCACTAATATGCAGCAACAACAGCTACATCAAATCGAACATTTGCCAACACAACAACAATTGCAAAAGCAACAAGTAACATTTACAATTTTAATTGCCATCGAAAAATCGCAACACCTGTGCGTAATCGATTTAATTAGTCAAAGTTTAAAACTCCTAACACGGCATATTGCGTATTGTGAGTTACTTGCCATTTGTCTTGATGCCAGTTTGCTGCCAACATCAAGTAAAAACGTTAATGCTGACCACGATATTGCTATCGAAAATAGCAGTAGCAGCAAGCGTTCAACCATTGCCGATTTGAATGAAAATTCAAATACAACTGATTCGAATTGCAATCAGTTTAGTACTAATAATAAGGTACGTTCCCATCAGAATTTCAAATATTAAATTAAACGTCATTGAACTAGTTCTTTTCATAACTTATGTAAGTTTTATTTATTTTTAATATTTTTATTCTTTATAATATAAAGACACGATTTCGATTTTAAACTCGATATAATAAATGGCACTTATATATTTCCAGCAAAAAAAAAATTAAAAGAAATAAATGTGAATTTTCTGTTAATCTTTCGATCAAAATAGATTTGACTGTAAAGAGATCATGACAAAATGTTTAACACTGTTTAAATTGCTGTTCGTTTACGTTCTTTTTATTTTTCTTGTGATCTTATTGCTAAAGTATGGCTACAAAAGGTTAACGACAATTAGAAGACAATTTTTCTGTCGTTAAATTTATAATTCTTTTTTTTTAAATTCGACATGCGACATTTTTTGTATCTAAGAAAAATGTAAGTTGATTTTGATTTTTGTACTTATGCAATATAAAAGATCAGGCCCACCTTGACAACTAACAGTGATATTTGAAAAAAAAAAACTTATTTTTAAAAACACAATACAAAGGCGGGAATGACCTACATTTGAAAAAAATTATAGCCGTAGAAATATGTACATACGTACATACATATGCTTGCTATTGATGTCATAAAAATAATTAAAATCTTAATTAAATGTAACGGACAATTGGAACCTTTGTTTCAAAAGCCAATTTATAAATGACTCATATGAATAAAGGATAATCCCATTTGTATATTAAATTCGGCAGTAAGCTTGTCCTTCTAGTAATCAAAAAAAATACTCTGTCATAAATATGTACATACATACATACATATATTAAAATAAAAAAATGCAAACATATAAAATTACAATATAAGGAATCTGTTACATTTGGCATGGGACTCTTCTAACTGCAATATCAGCGCGGTACCATCTAGGCTACCTAGGTACTTTGTTTTTGAAATACTCAAAAACAAATAGCGTTTTGTGCTTGATTTTTTGAAGTTATCCGAATAGACTTGATTTTGAAAAAAATTTTAAGTACGATTTTGGATATATTTAGGAATAACATTCTTAATTTCATTGTTTTTTCTTTTTTTGTTAGTAATAGTCGCCCCTTAAGGATCCCTGTCCTATGCCTGCTTAAGGATGATAGTCTATATGGGCTAATGTTAGCCGAATCCGACAGGCTATTAACCAAAATGCGTTATCCGAACATCATTTAGTGCCAAACAGAAGTCAAAGAGAATGCCCTTTATCTCCTCTACGTCCTGACAGCTTTTACAAAAGTCGTTGAAAGGTCACCCCAATCTACTGGCTTGGGGAAATTCGACAGTGGCCGATAACTGCTACTACTGCTATCAAAAATACATTTATTGCTAATGTCTGGTATCTATACTCGGGCTGATTATCTTAGTGATTCTACACCTACATTCGTTGGACTATCTGGCCCCTGCAATTCTGCCAGCGTATTTATCCCCGTGTAACTTACAGGAAAAAAAGGAATGCCAAAGAAGTAGTCGATCGCCATCTTCATTCAATTTCCCACCATCACTAGCCAATATATCAGCTGTGTGTTGCACGCACTGGTCCTACGCACTCGCCCCCACACCACCGCTCCATATGCACCGCCATCCAATTTAAGGATGTCTGGCGTTCGCTGTCTAGTTGTTATGTAGAGTCAATTTGCTATGCCTGCAATATACTGCATTTATCGGGAAGTCTGAATGAGAACTGGGCTTTTGTTTGTTCTTTGAATATGCTTTCCCAATATCAGTTTTCCTCCAAGAACCGCCCGTATATATAAATCTTTAAATCTAAGGGTCCTGAAGAAATGACGAAGTAAAATTTCCTGTAGAGAAAAGATTTCAGGGAGCAGTGGACTATAAGGTCGGGAACAAAGTCCACAGTCCCAATAATACTTGCGTTACCGCATGCTCTGTGCATTCACTTTCTCACAGCATGTAGTCTTATCGCGGTGTTCAGCGCCATCTTCTTCGCCAGGAGGTCCGCTGTTGCTGAAATTTTTTTATTGCGCTTGTTATTAGAGTTCCCATGTTACATAACGTCCTCTTAATACGTAGACGATTTTTGATAGAGTCCATAGCCTAAGTATAGCTTCTTAGAGATAATCGGCTCTATCGCCGTTTTGTAGAGCCAACTGATGTTCCGGACATCGCAACTGCTACACTCTAAACCACTTTTGTTGAAAATTACGTCAATAATAGTAGGCAACACTTTACAGACTATTTTCGACCTAAAATTAGACACGTAATTTTTTTCAACTTTTTGCTGATTTTTAAACAAAATATGTTTAAATTTTTTACACATATTGTGTCTAATTTTTTCTTCCCTTTTGACTTAATTTTCAACCATTGTTTTAGTTAAAAATCCATATAATAAATAGTTTAATTTTATTTATTTTAACTATATATTAAACAATATTAAATATGTATACAGCAGTAACAAAGCCACTGCAAAACTAGGTCTAAAATAATGAAAACTTCCTCTTTTGATGTCAACTTCTTTTCAAACCAAACATAGGTAGTTGATATGTAATTCTCCTCTATTGATGTTTCTAGAAATATAAAAAGTTATGAAATTAAAGAAACTTTCGCTATTAAAAAAGCCTTTAAAAAAATTACCAACTATGGATATCCATGGAGTTATGATTTCTTTTTGATTTTTTACCTCATCAAGCGTGGTACCAAACTGTTAAAAACACATACACATATTTAGAGCTTTTAAAACTAAGTTTTAATGACATTTTTCAATTACCTTATATTCCTTAAAGACAAGGGTATCTTTCTCTTTAAAAAATTTGCGAGTTGTTAAAAAATTTTCCTGAACAAAAAACAATCCGCCATGTACTTTTTAACAGTTTCTTCTTTACTAGCAAATTTCACTTATAATATTAACTTAATTTTTTAGGTTAAGTAATAAATGTTACCGACTACATACAAACAACTAATTATTATTAATAATTATAATATCCTTACACACCAGATATTAATTTCTTAATTCTGTAGAAAATCACATGTTCTTTTATTAAATCGTATACACTTTTATGCTTCTTTTTTCTTAACTGTTTATTCCATACATTTTAATAGTGTTTTTAGACAGATATGTTTAATATTTAACATTTTGATGTTTATAGACACATGTTGCTAGCTTTTAAGCATATATCGTTGAAAAATAAACACTTTTAACAGAAAAATATAAATTTTCTTTAAAATTACATAATTTTTGTTTTTTTATTTCTAATAATATAAAAATTGACCCAATTTTAGGCAACAAGACTTTTTTCAACAATAAATTAGGTCATATATGATCGTAAATTTTTGAAACTGTTTTAGAGTGTACTCATCCGTAAAGGCAATAGTTCTTAGTCCTATTGAGTCCATTTTTCTAACAAAAAGTTGCGAGTTATTTTTAAACTGTCTGATCTTGTAACGTCGGCTCGTCACACTGTAGACCTTGTTATCTTACGTCACATTGAGTTGAAAACAAATGCAGCCACAGATTTATTAACACCCATATCACGTAGGGCCCGGATGGCGTATAATAAGTTTATGTTGCTAAAGGCACCCTATATGTTTGAAAACGACAGTTTCTAAATTCAAGGGATTTCTCAACATAACTTGCTAACGAAATAAGTTCGTGTCCACCAATTTTCCTTTATTGTTGGCATGCTGGGAGTCTTGCAAAAAAACATGTGAGATTAAATGACCTGTAGCCCTTTAAATCTGTGTATAAACATTTACCTTCCTTGTGAAGGTAATGCTAAGGAGCAACGAGGTGACTGCTTTAATGTTGCGCTGCTCGTCAGCTAAAAAAGTCATCCGATCACGGTCAGCTAAATTGTTTAAGGCTTCACCTTCACCACAATTGCTACCTGCTATTCAGAGGTATCTCAGCAGGCTATTAGACTTTCATCTTAATACCCTGCTAAGGCCATCTTTCATATAACTGCCAAGAAATGTTTCTTTTCTTGGCAGGAGGGTAAAGCATTCCTTAATAGAGTGTAAGCCTGCCTCCTGCTTTACCCAATACCGGCAACTACCCAGTAGCTTGTAAAGGAGAGAATGACAACGAGCTCGATACATCCTCCTAATTACGGCTTAACAGTTTCATAGTTTTTACACCGTCAGAAGAAAGCAACATCAACCTATAACCTCAGAACATCTCCAGATTTCATCATCTGTCCTTAGCTACTTTAAGTGTCTAAACATCCTGCTCTGTGTAGCTTCTAGCGAACTGCGCCTGACTCCACATTGAAGGTTAAAGAGTAAAGTTAACTCAAGCTAGCTTGTCTTATGCGCAGGAACTTAGACTAATGAAATATCCGATAGCCATCCTAGCTTAGGCAACTTTTAATTTATTTAGCTAAGTAGAATGTGAATTGAATGCCAAAGGTGTTGCCTGTCTTCCGAAAATAATCCAAAAATTTCCGCGAAAATTCCTGTCATACAGTAAATTTAGAAACAGAGATATTCAAAGTAATGTACTTTGGTACAAAAAGGTCTTTAATTGCTAATCACTTCGGAATAATAAGAGGTGGTATGTTTGCAAAAAATGTTTAAAACTGCTCACTACTTCCGGTCAAAAACCGGAAGTAGAGAAACATATTATTAACATTCCGTTCATTAATTACTATAGTGGCGAATTCCTTTTACTTGCCTAGAGGATAATATGCCAAACTTATCACTATGAACAAATGCTGTAGTAAAGGACTCGTTTTAAAACTTATTCCGAAATAAATAAAAAAAAATATTTTCTTAAGATTAGTTTTCGTCATGTTATTGGTGTATTTAAAACAAGTATTTTTGGGCAGTGGGAAATAAAAAAATGTGTTTAGTTCTGTTGCTATTAAATAAACAAAAAAGTGCACCTGAAAAATTGTCATTAGATTAAACACTAAATCAATAAAATAATTTAAAACAAATCAGGGTGTATTATATTGTTTTATTATTTTTTTTTGAACTTTAGTTAACGCCACACGCCTTTAAAACATAAAAACCACAATTAACCTGCTTCTGTAAATGGGAAGCAGAACAGAATCCAAAAAAATACATTTAACTTTATTAAGAAATAAACAAATAATTGAAAAAAACAAAACCGTAGTAAATTAACTACCTTAATCGTTATTTTTAGCCAATTTATTTTTCCATTTAAAACTGTATGTCCTAATTTTTCCTATTTTGTCTTCTCTTTTTTGTTTTAGAAATCTCAAATATATACGATCAAATTTATTAGTATTGATAAAGTCACGACAAGTGTTGCACCATCCCAGACACCTAGTGGACGTCTTTTTGGTTTACATCATCATGACGCACGGAAGTGGCGGGATTTTTTTATGCAATATGAACCATTTTATAATCAGTGTACGGGTGCAGCTCAACGTCTGGTGGCTGCTTTAAATGACATACGCCATGCTGACCTGCAAGGTTTGCCAACCAGACGTCAGTTGTATGCTCAACATAGAGCATTAAGTCGTGCTCTTATGGATTCTGAATTGCACAATTTGCGCAAACGTAGTACAGCCACATTGGCACGTTTGCAGGAATTGGCAAAAGATATTAATAACAGCAATAAAAATGGGAATGCTTGTGGTTACGGTGGCAATCTTAAGTCTGTTGGCGGCAGCAGTGGCAGCATATATAATCGTAGTAAGATTATGGGTAGCGGTAGCTATAGCTTTAATTACCAAACCAATCAAAATCAAAGCCAGATAAGTCATGAAATTTCTGCAAAAACAGCAACAGGAACCAAATCGTCAGCAGGATCATCACAACAAGCAACCGAAGCAACAACAATGCCACACACTCAAATGCCTACAACAGCAACAAACCCGATCATTAAGTTATCCGCGTATTCATCCATCTTACAAGATTCTACTACAACAGCTAGTCGTGGAAGCCCTAATTATATTAGCAGCAGCAAAAGCAGCAGCGGCAACTATATTCCCAACAACAATATCAAAAATGTTTTGAAAACCACAACAACAACGACTTTAACCATTGGTAACATTGATGTTGCAATTAGACTACAGAAGGTAACATTGTTATTCAATGAAATTGATCGTGCCGCCAAACGTCTGGAACAACTTACCGAACAACGTCGCGAACATTTACGCGAATTAACACGCCAACGTGCTCTTGAAGATGAAATTAATGAGGTGAGTCAATGGTCGTTAATGTAGCTTTTGCTTTTTGTTACTGTATTTCCATTGCGGGTTTTTTCTTTCTACCATTTAATTTGTATCATTTCATTTATTAATAAATCTTTTGGTACATAATTTGATACTATCATATCTATTGCTTCTATTTTAAGGTTTTACACATTTTATGTTTTGGTAGGTTACTGTGACAAAGACTTATAAGTATTGTTTCTGTTAACAAGGGAAGCGTCCTTATGGCTAAAAGTTGAAAAATTATTTTTAGCACTCATTGTTATAGTTTATTTCACTGTTAATTTGTTATTACTTAATCTTCTCTTTTTGAAATTGAATAGAATAGGTGTAGAAAACTTAATTTCAGCTCATGAGAGATTTGTTAATTTTTATTTTTAATAATCAATCTGAACTAAAAACTGTTCAATTTTTTGCATTACATTCGCCTTATAAAAATCAATTCAAACCATTGCAGTCAATTTTTGATTCTAGGGGATCCCTGAATTTACTCTTAAGTCAAAGATTTTGATTTTGCATAACTTGACAGTAAATTTCAAGGTTCTTCCGTTAGTTCTCAGTTAGTGTTTTACCAATTTAACTGAAATCTTTGTTCACCTATGAGTGACCTGGATTGATGCGAAGCTGATACAAATAAAAATTCAGAGCAGCCGAAGTTTATTGACAAACTGGCAGAAACTTTGTGCCTTATCGTAAACTTATGTTCCTCAACTCGATTTTAAAACCAATTTGGTGCTAACAGGAACGCTGATAATGCGAGAAGGCTCTGATCGTGCAACGTCTGCTTGCAAAGCTTGTTGCTGCCGCAAGAGGCAGCAAAAGCTTTTGTTCATTTATTAAAATAGTAAGGGATGATGCTGGTTGTCCAACTCCTGCTTCTTAAGGAATGACAAATTATTTATTGATTCATGTGCTAAAGCTAACCTTTTGGCTTTAGATGTATGCAGGCAACTCACATTTGCCGAAAAAGCAACCAATCACTGCCCGAATTTGAAAAAGTGTCTGGAACTATGCTAGATGTATTTTTTAGAGCTCTTCAGAGTCGCCAGATCTTTAACGGTACTTAACCAGAGTAAGTTTCTCGGGCCATTAGAAATACCAGCACTGGACCTAAAACAATGCTCGTCGATGCTGGTGCATCTCTTATCTAAGCTTTTAAGCATTGTACACTGTGCCGGTGTGTGGTTTCCGTAAGTTGGAAAGTAGCCAATGTTAAACCGATCTCCAAGGGAAAAGGTATAGGGTGTCTGGTTGCAGATTTATATTTTCAAACGTAATAATTGACACAAAGGTCTAACGATATAGTACAAATACCAATTTAATTTTAAAAAAGGTATGTCATCCAGATGTCTTCTGTCGAATTAAACACTATTTTGCGCTGCACACTGCAGTAAACTTAGTTCAATTAAGCTAATTTCTAGACGTATATTTATATTTAAAGCCACAAGAGATTGGGGATTGTCTTTTTAAACCCTCTCTTTGAGGTATCCCCATAGAAAAAACCATGGTAGTTAGATCGGGCGACATCGGTGGCCAAGGGACATCTCAAAAGCGATTGATCAGTTTTTGGGGAAAATTTTCCCGAAGCAAGTTCATCAAAGCTTTGGCTATGTGAGCAGTCGTCCCATCCTGCCGGAGCCACGTGTGTGAAAAATACGATGTTTGAGCTCGCAGGTTGGCAAAAAGAATTCCGTAATCATGCGTCGATAATTTTCACCGTTGACATATGTCGTCTGGCTTTTAGAATTTTCGAAAAAAAATGTCCAGTTATCTCATGCGAAGATGAGGCACACCAATTAATTGCCCTGGGGCAGTTCAATGGTTTTTGATGCTTTAATCGAGGGTTGCAGCTTTTTGGAAACCAATAACGGCAATAATAAAAGAGCATCTTAATTCGAATACCGAGCCAAGAGATTATGTTTTACATGGAAGTTCATGTGAAAACTGCCCGAACAATATTACAATAGCAAGGACTAATATTTTCATGTATTAAAGTAAGGTTTGATAAATAACTGACAATATTTAATAACAACACAATATTTAAAAAATCGGTTTTCAATAGATTTAAGATTTTTTTTTATTTTAATAAGTTAATTACCTTTTTACCACATGAAGTTTACATATTACTTAAGCTTACTTGCTTACTAAGTGGGTCGTTTGAAGCAACCCAAGTGGGTCATTGGGCGAACTAAGTTTGGATTTACAAAAATTTTGGTCTTTGGAAAACCCATAAGTGCAGATTGTTGCATAAAGTAAAAACATTAAAGGGTAGACTAGTAAAGCAAAAATATTTTTATCAGAACCTTGATCGATATCATTTGGCCTTTTAAATATAATATTTAAATTTTTCTTTCTGCTTTTTTTAAATAATAATTTATTTTTTTAATGTTAAGTTAAGCGGTTTTACAAATTATCGAACGATACTTATCTTTGTACGTACACAGTTATTTTTAACAAAAACGTATTCGAACATTTTTTAATAAAACATCCAATATGTTTTTACAGTCCAACATAACTGCACTAAGGTGCAGTAATTATGTTCACACGCAACTCTATTAATTGTTATCATATTTAAGAGAATGCTACATCACATAAATACTTTCATTTAACGGCCATACATGCGAACATATTTGTCATGCTGGTGCACCAGCCAAATCTGCTTTTAACCTTTTGGGGAATTTAAAAACAAGCAAAAAAACGTAATATTTAATGTTTTGAGTTAATCAGTGTTCGGGTATGTGACAGTTAAAAACACGCCCACATATTCGATTTAAAAATATAATTAATGATCGTACCGCAAAAGATGATACGTAACAGGATTTAACCTGTACACAAATTAGGTAAAAAATTACAAATTAATCAAATTAAATTGTTAACATGAATCACAGTAGCTGTTCATATGGATGAACTGGACTGCCATACGAGCCTGTTAAGCAGATTCACAGTTAAAAAAAAAGAAAACTTAAAAAAAATTTTTCTGTAAATTTCGAAACAAAAAAATGTTGAGTTAAGTAATTCAAAAGAAAAAAAGGTTTTTTAGTCTTACTTTATATGCGGCAATTTTGTTTATAAAACCTATTAAGTCAAAAGTAGAAGTTGGTAGGTACCAAGTAACGGTTTTAACTTTGCAAAGCCCAGACCAATCAATATTATTTCCCATCTGTGGACACTGATCTTTTTCTGTTGTCACCTAGAGTAGCTGCCTTTAAAACCTATTAAACCAAGAACGTTAAAATTGGTTTAAGGCTTCGAGGGTGGCTTTTACAAACTTCCATACTATGAAAAAACGAAGCAAGAGAAAAGTCCCCCCACATTAATGTTGACGACCTCCTCTAAAGCTTTAAAGGCCACGACTTGCGAGTCTGCAACTGGAGTCTCCGAGATTTATATAGAAAAAGGTGCATCGTGCGCACCGCTTCGCTGTCACTAAATAGGACATGAGTTTGGCGTTGGGTTCTTGGTTAGCCGAAGCCTTAAACACAGATGAGGTTTCAGGTATGAAGGGTTACTTTCCTGTGATCTTTTTAATTTTTTTCTTGGTAAAGGTTATCCGAGACGCAAATGTAAATGAAACTGTGATCAAGGGGCGAAAGTTGCTAACAGTATCTGCCACCTTTAAAAAATTTGGGAATCAACCTACAACAGTAGCATTGAGAGTGAATGAAGATAAAACTGAATCGATGGTATCAACGCATACATTTTTTTGTATGGATTTTGTTTTAAAAAACTGGGAAAATTGGGGCAATCGCAGTATTTTGCCTATATCTAGGTCTGTAGTACCGATCCTGCTCTTTTTAAATAGCGATCATCTTAGAGATATTTCTGATATATTGAAACCAATACCTCGTCCGTAGTAAATAAGTTGACTCCGGAAACTTTATTTTAACAGACACACAGATGGACCTGGCTAAATGAACTCCCTATTTATAAGGATACAGAATATATTTACTTTATGGGATCGCAAATTGATAACAAACAAATTACAAACGAAATGACAATGTGATGTATAACCTTATCACTTTAGAAGGGTATAATAAGTAGCTAATATCTTTCATGTTTATCATTTTGTGATTAATAATGGTAATTTTGTATTTTTTATTTATTTATTTTTTTTTTATTTTTTTTATGTCAACATTTTCAAAGAAAACAAAATCCCATAATGTGATTTCTGCAGATTTCGGTAATTTATTAAACAACAGTATCGATGTGCACAAGTTTAACAAAAAAAAATGTCAGTATTTAGCCTCATTTATAGACTCATTTCCACTTCTACTTTAAAGATATTAATTAAACTTGTCAATCAAGGTATTTACGGACATAAAAGTATTATGATTTTAGACTTTTAAGGTGTTGTTCAAAAACAATATTACCGGTGTTGAACAAAAGATATAAAAAATATAAAAAATTAAATGCCACAAATGTAGTGATCTGTGTATAATTAAGATTTATGTTCACAGTTGAGTATATTTTTTTTTGATCTTGTCGATGATAATTAAAAAAAACTAAATCATATTAAATCAAGCAATATATTCACTGTTGAAATGGGTATAAGAGAAAGCATGGGAATCGACACTAAATGAAAAATAAAATAAAAAATAAAATAATTTTGCAAAATTAATTAAACTATTTTGCATATATTTTCTGGGCCAAATTGATTCATAAACTTGAATTGGATCTCTGTAAGACCCCTGTCTGCCTGGCTGTGAGTCCTAGTCAACTTTTTATGAAAGTACAGGTCCTAATTTTAAGGATATTGTATGAAATTTTGCAGAAACAGATTTTCTGGTATAGGGACTAGGCTTATAAGAATTGGTAATGATCTGCTCATTGTTTCCATAGCCTCCATACAAATTTTCTGCCGGATTAAGCAATTTGGGCTATCAAAACAAAATATTCCTTAAATAATTAAATTAACCCTTGGCCAAATTTCATGATAAGGGGTTCATAATATACGATGAGTTGGGGCCCGAGGGAGTGGAACTTATTAGGAAAAAAATCTTAAGCCTGAAAATAGCCTTATTCTTTTTTAATTTTTTTTTTGTTTTTCTTTGGTAATTTTCTAATATTACATCAAATGTGCTGTAGGGTACAATATAGTCGGGTCTGACCGACTGTAACGGTTTTTTTTTTGTTTAAGCTTTAAGATATACGGCAAGATAACATAGCAACAACGATATGTAGCAGGTGTATGAGTGTGGGGAAGTTTCCTACCATTACAAGTCCTCTCACAAACATATAATACCGTTACCGCATATAGGGGCCTAACACAAACAATTTAAAGCCAATAATAAATATTAAATTGAAATTCACATTAAATTTTAAAACGTCACCTGCTTTGATTTTTAAAACACCTTAAAAAAATCTTGCATTCAAATAAAACGAAGTGTGCTTGCAATGTAACATTCATATCCAAATACGGCTTACAGACGTATTAACTCAACAGAAGCCACAAGAAATAAAATTTGTTGGTAAAGATACGCATATACCCACCAATTCTACATTTAAACATTTAAATTTAAGAAAGCAGCATTTCCTGCATAATCTGCCACTAAAGGAAGCAAGCATACGCAATTAACCTGTTAGATTGAAAATCGTTTGCCAATATATCGTAGTGTGAGGTGTTATTTGGCGCACGGCACATTTTGGAAAATTTAATATAGAAATTGGTTTTATATGATTATTGTGTTCTTTTATAAAATCCGTATTTTCCCCTCTATCTAGAAGATATCGAGCTCCAATGTCTTTGCATTCACAATTTCAGATTTTTGAACATTGCTTTGCTTAATTACTTACTTTTTGGGATATTGACATTTAAAGAACATGAATCAACACAGTTGTAAAATTAAACTAATATATGTATATGATGTACTATAAAGAAAAATTCTAAGAATTTTTTTTGCATAAAATATATATAAGCTATTGCCGTATTTCAAAGCAAAAAAATAGTTTAGTGTTCAAAATTATCAAATGCGGCACAAACATTCTTTGACTTTCTTTTATTTAACCCCAATAACTTTAAATATATTGTGCAAATATTTATACCAGCATACGATTCTATTTGAAGCAAAACTATCTTTATGTTTATTATGTACTTATATTTATCAAAAAAAATTTAAACAATAGCACTCTGCTATGCCGTGCGGCCAATAAAAAAATCACATGACGATATCCTGTCTACATATTGCTCATAATTATAAAATATTTTTGTACGCACATTTTAATATCTCAATACTGTTTCTTAAATATTAAACTGGTTCAAGTTTAATTTCAAATAATAATAAATATTCAAACCAAACAGGTTATTAATCTTGCATTTTTTTGTCTTTAATTTTTTGTTAATTTTTTTTAGGTAAAATAACTAAATACCAAGTCTGTTCAGTGTTTTTTTTTTTTTTGCAAATTTTAGTTTATACATAGTTTAATGGAAATTTGAAACTGCAACCGCATTATATTTTAAGCGTATTAAATTCATTTGATCTAAACCGCAGCAACTGTCAAAAATAATTTAATTCTTGCTTGCAACATTGTGGTTGAAAAAACTTTAAACAAACAAATGTGTATTTAAGTGCTTAAATTGCCAATAATTACTGGCTGCTACAGTTATTAAACCACGATATTTATTAAGAAAAAAATTAAGGAAAATTTTTAAATGCATATTATTAACCCTTAAGTTAATGGCTATATAAATGTATAGTATGTATAGTAACGTTTTATTTCCTTTTTAAATTTACAAAATTTTTTCGAAATGTCTACTTTTACAAAATAAAAAATAGCGTGAAGTTTTCGTTAATTTTGTAAAATTTTTAAATTACAAAAAAATATTAAATTTATTTTGTCAAATAACCGAAACAGTTACATACATTTCGTGTATTCTACGCAAGAATTTCGTAGTGCAAAGTAACGAAAGATTTTGTAAAATATGTATGTAAAATATGTTGCATCGATTTTTTTGAGTGTATACATAAGTATGCATCTTAAAAAAATTTTTAGAATAATTTGTACAACCTTTTACATACATGTTACTTTTGTAAATAAATTTTAGCAATAATATTTTGAAAAAATTTTTTGGAATCTCATTCATTTTTAAATTCACTGACATTTTTAAATTTTTTTAATAAATCCCCTTTTAATAACAAATAACCTTCTGGAATTTTGAAAATTTTCTAAAAAAAAATTGATAACTACACTTGTGATCAAATATAATCTTTATTACAATTTATTTAATATTTTCTTAACTTTGGGGAATATGTAAATAAATCCCAATATGTGCCCATATTTGAAAGTATTTTCGATATTTCGAAAGTATTTTAATTGACAGTTTTGCTTGTAAATAAAGACCTCAATTTAAATATTTGTCTTATCTTCAGAACTTGAAAGATTCCAATAGAATGCTATCTTCCCAGTGCAAATGATTTACTTTGTATAAAGACATAAACATTGAAATTATCTGTAAATATTCTCTTTTTGTTTTTAGAACAAATAAATAATAAACAATAAGCAACAATGGACACACAAGAGTAGAAATAGTTATTGCCGACAATACAAAAAGATTTCGAGTAGAGATTTTTAAATTTCTTAGTAATAGTCTACTGCATAAAACTTTTTTTCTTTATTTTTTTACCAACGATTTTTTTTTATATAAAAGAAAAAACAATTTTGAAATAAAGAGTAATAAATGCCATTTTTATAATAAAAAAAAAAGCTAATGATAAGAGTTTAGAAGAATAATTTATGCATGAATGCTTTTAGATCGCCACAGTTATCGCAACCTAAAAAATCGGAACAATCGAATAAACCAGTCTCGCTACAAAGTTCTTTTACCATATAATTTCATTGATTGCTATTTTAATTGACAAATGAAATATAATTTTTCTTATTATTTACGATTATTCAATAAAATTTTTTCAAATTTAAAATATTTTGCCCACACTGTCGTTTTTAGATGAGAAATGCAAAATTTAAAATTTTTCAATTAAAAATCTAAAAATTTTTAAGACAAATAAAAACTATGAATTTATTGGCATTTGAATAAATCACATTTTTTACCCTTTAAAAACGCAATCTTAAGCCTTGATATAAACCTTGACTTGTTTTAGCCCAATTTTCTTTACGACCACTTTATTTCTTTAAAAATTTAAAATTTAAATTTCTATTGATAATTTTCTTTCTAGCTTTTTTCTAAGATTTAAGATTTCTAAAGAGGCAGGAATTATCCTATTTTATCAAAATAAATATTGGAAATATTTGGCCCGCAATGATAAAAAATTAATATTTTTGAGCAAAAGTTGGAGAAATTAAATTTTTTTAAAAAGTATTAAAAATAGAAAGTGTCAAAACATTCATATTTTATTTAAATGATCAAAAAAAAAAATTAAGCCTTGTTGGGTGAAAAACGATGAATAAATGTCGGCTTTATTCATAACAAAGTAAAGTCGGGTAATTTAACAAAAAAGGATTTCTTCAGGACTGCTCTACAGATTTCATTATAATGGGCAATCGAGTAGTCCAAGCTTGTTTCAAAAAATACTTCTTAAGTTTGAATTGAACATTTTCAGTTTAAAACACTCAAAGGTTTTAACTACTCAGACCAAAATCATGGAGAATATTTCTTTTTGCGAAAATCAAAAATATTTTATTTTTGAATGCATTTTTTGTTACTAAAAAATATAAATTGTTTAATTATGTATTACCAAAAATGTGAGGAAACTGACCACACCAATCACAAAAAATTTTAATTTTAGTAATAAAAGCGCTTTTAAATATTAAAAAAAACTTTTCATTTCAAAATTTTTAAGCCCGAAAATGCAATAAATATTAGTTTAAAGAAAAATAATTTCAATATCTTTTCTCCAAAAAAGTGATTGCATTTTAAATTTTGATCCTGCTTACATTTTTCCGACCTACGATGTTGTTATAATTGCGGGCAAAACATTTTTGAAATTCGAATAAATGATACCTACATGGCTAAAATAAAATTTTATTATTAGTTCGTTGGTTTGAATAACTCATACCTGAGTTATGACACAATTGATGCAGCAAGCCTCTTCAAAATCTTAAATCTTAGAAAAAGGTTAAATAAAACTTGTCTATAGAATTTTGAATTTCAACTGTTTTGGACTGTAGCTAATAAAAAAATACAGTGACCATCAAATATCAAGACATATGTTAAAAATTTTTTGCGTACTGTAACTCACGTTTATTAGCATCATATGTAAAAATTAAAAATTCTTTAATATAAAATAGAATTTCTGAATAAAAAATTTCTGAGATTTATTTAGAAATTTCTGATATTAAATTTAAAAATTTCTAAAATACAGTTGGAAATGGCGTTGTTCATTAGGTCAACGTGCTTAAAATGGAAAATAATATTTGTTTGTTTAATTAGCCAATGATTTACAACAAACTAGTTTCGCAACTGAAATTATGCTTAAAAATTATCATTCAAATGCGTGCTTTGGGACCCCCAAAAAGCCTAAGACACCGATTTTAAAAATTATATCTCTAAAACATATTAATAAAACAGATCTGAAATACAATTCAGTTTCTTATTATCTTTGCATTTTTATTCTTTCTGTGTTTTAGTAATTGAACTGTTTGTTTATGTATCTTACAGTCATTAAAAATTATATTCAGTATAAACATCAATTCAGTTTTATATATATAAAAAAATTTAGTTCACACTTGGCAAATATTTGACCGATATGATAAATGTAAATGTATGCGAATGTAAAAAAATATTAATTGAAAAAAGCAATACCTTAAACAAGAAAAATAACAATATGAATTTAATTCTTAAGGTTTTATCTAGCTCAGTTTGGTCTTACAAAAGCAATGCAAATAGACCTTGCGGGCAGGATGATGTCAAATTCTATATAGAAAAGATCCTAAGTTTACTGTGTGTATACCGACACCACATATGTGGAAGGGGTGGTATTTGTTTGTGCAGATGTTTGTTATGCCAAAAAATAATGACTTGAGACCAACTTTTAAGTATTCCAATCGACTCAGAATCACTTCCTGAGACGATTTAAGCACGACTGTCCATCCGCCCGTCCGGCTGGGTGTCCATGCATTCTTGTGATCAAAGTACAGGTCGCAATCTTAAAAATATTTTAATGAAATTTGCAAGACAAGTTTTTTTGCGCTTGCTTAAACCCTATATATTGTAATGATATTCGATCCTTTGATTTTTTTTTGACATAGCCCCTTTACAAATGTTCTCCCGGAATAAGCATTTTAACCTGCAGTTGATTTGAATATTACTCTATCTTTACAAAATTTTGCACATGTGTAGTCTAACTTTATGTCACCAACTAAATGCAAATATGATCGGCCCATATTTTGATATAGCTCTCATACAAATGTCCTTCCGGAATAACCATTTTGGGCTATGTCTTGTTATAGTCACACTTTATCTTCACAAAGTTTTGCATGTTTCTAACTTTAAAGAATCAATCGGTCTATATTTTGGTATAGCCCCCATACAAACGTCCTCCCAAAATAAGCATTTTATGATTTAACTGACTCGTGTGCTATTATATCTTTGCAATATTTTGCACACATGTTTATCTTTATGCCACCAACTTTATACTGAATATATATATAATCGGTTCATTTTTTTAACACAACCCTCACGCAAATGTGACGTGGGGTATAATATGGTCGGGTTGACCGACGGATACGTTTTTAATAGTTTTTTTATGTTTGGCATGAGTATATACATATGTGTAAGGGATTGAAACGTCTAGGGCACGAATAAGATTATGTAAAATTATCTCATTAATATAATTTCACATATTTGTTCATTGGGAACTCAACTTTGTTGTATGTAAGTATGACGTTAAATGCTTATTTAAATTAAATTATTTATTTATTTCTTACAAACAGATAATCCATGAATGTCTTGCAATATTTAGTCTAGATTAAATTCTTATTTCCGTTGCAATTCAGTTTTAAGTTAAGTTCGTTAGAAATCATTTCACACGGCTTCAAATAAAATTACAAAGAACTTCAATGTATCTGCTTAAATATGTATATAAGAGAATGTTTAATAACAATAAAATGTGGTGATAACTTTATTTTTGTTTTTGTAAAAAAGTTTTAAGATAGAAAATTAAAAAAAAAAATATGGAATCTAGTCAAAATGAAAAATCTCATCAAGATGATTTTAATCATGAGAATATTTTTGTGGAAACAATTGCAACACAATTAACAGAATATGTAGGTACTTTTCGCTGTTACTTTTTAAGTTAAAAAAAATTAAATAAAAATTTATTTGAACAGGTAGACAGACGGTCATAAAAATTCCATAAATTAGAAATTATTAAAACAAATTTATTTCAAAGAAAATTTTCTTTGTTTCAGTAATTAATGCTGATTATGAATAATTTTCACTCATAATAATGCAAACTCCCATATTCAAGAGATGAGACTCCTTTGAGAATATTGCGAGAACTCTTAAAACACGCTAACTAGCAAATAAATTATTTAAGCGCAATATAAAATATTAAAGCAATTTTTCTAATTTCATTTAAATAAATTTGCTACAAAAAACTGACTCCCACACATACTTACGTTTACAAACTTAACGAACTAAGGCTTAGAAGCTTATAAAATAACCAACTTAATATTAAAAGTGGGCGTGGCTGTCTTTAATTTATTTGAAATATATAAAACACACACTTTCATTTACCACCTGTTCTATGGTTTCAATTTGCCTCATGTTCATTTATATCTAGAAACATAACATAATCAGAATTTATTTTACAATTACTTTGCCTCCCCTTAGTTGAAAAATTTAGCACCTGAAAAGCAATTTATTTAAAATAAAAATAATGACCGTTTTAAAGAATATATGTAAAAGTTAATTGCAAAATGTAATAAATTTTGCGACTAAACAAGTTAAGCTACTTGGTATTTGAAAATTGTTGACAGGTAAAAAAAGTAAGAAAAGTAATAATACCAATGAATTAAATTTAACATTAGAAAAAGGAAAAAGTTTACGCTGAACGTTTTTGTAATTTAGATGTTTTTTAACGAACAACAAAACTTTGAAAGAACTTGATAATGGCCGGTAAAAGATTTATTTTTAATAACACTTTTTAAGATATTAGTTAGGAGTTAATCCCATATTTCTTGTTTATTTATAGGGTTTGTTGTTGGTTAAGTTTGTCTATATGCATTTCATTGGTTCTTACACCAAATCATCAGTAGACTTCAACCACCCAAATTCTTAAAAAACTCATGAATATTTTCTGCCTTTATATAATAACCTCAATAAACAAAATGAGAATTACTATAAGAAAACCAAAACGTTCAACAACAAACCCTATAAATAAACAAGAAATATGGGATTAAATCCTAACTAATATTTTAAAAAGTGTTGTTAAACAACAAGGTTTTGTTTTCGGTAGCCCTTATGATACATTTAGTAATAACCAATGGTTATTCAAATGTAAGGGGAAAAAGAAAATCAAAACAAGCGAATAGCGAATAATGGTTTGTTGGATTCTTAAAAAAACTTGAACGTTTTGCTTTTCTTATAGTAATTCTCATTTTGTTTATTGAGGTTATTATATAAAGACAGAAAATATTCATGAGTTTTTTAAGAATTTGGGTGGTTGAAGTCTACTGATGATTTGGTGTAAGAACCAATGAAATGCATATAGACAAACTTAACCAACAACAAACCCTATAAATTTATTTTTAATGTTTAATTTAATAAAAAATTGTGTCAAATCTGTTATACTCACTTGCAGTCTAAATAATATCTGTGGCAATAAGTTATAATCGCTTAAACACAAATTTTGTTGTTTTTGGTTTTTATAAAAAATTTTTAGCCACGGAAAAAGATGCACTTTTATTAAGAACAAAGGGGATTGTGGGGCCGCCCACAATCTGTCAAACCTTGTTGAATATATGTAAGATTATTAACATTTTTTTTTTAATTGTTGGCGAATATTGAAATCTGCTTTATTATAAAGTTAGGTACTTAACGTATGAACGCATTTATAAATTATGATAACAAAATTATAAAAAGCCAGCCATACCACCGCATAAAGCATATGGCCATATGCAATAAAACAATAATAGCATAAAGCGTGAGTGTGTTCTAGGAATATGTTTGGGAGGGAAAACTAATGGGGGTCTGTGATATATTTAATTCCTCTAAGGGCGACTCCGGCAAACCTGTTAGGGGCTGGTGATTGAGGGTAAGTATGTCAAACAAAAATTAATTTTGAGGCGAAATTAATGAAAACTGGCCTTACATTGCACCCGTGTAAAGGCATCTCCAGGGCAGTTGTAGACGTTTTTATGTACAAACTTGAAAGAAATAAACAGAGGTAGTGTTTGGTGTTTGGCTAATATATCGGTCAGTTATCGGGTGATTTTGCTGGATTTCAATAGAAATTTGCACGCATATATTTCCGAAAGTTTAATACCACTAACGGGTTTATGCGATATCGGGGGATTTCAAAAAGTTGATTTCAACCATAACACACACGGACAGAAGAGCAGACGAATAGACATACATCGCTAAATCGACTTCCCTATCTACAAGAACTAAGAAAATATATATTTTATGGGGTCGCAGATAGATATTAAAGAAATTATAAACATAATGTCAAACTTATACATACTCTTATCACTTATGTGAAGGGTATTAAAAATTGAATTACTGAAAGGACGGAATTAATCCTGCAACACACACCAAATTTTTCTGCCAAAATAATATGCAAAAACCTTGTATAAGAGCATTATTTCAAAACTATTGCGACTTTATCTTATTTTATCTCTTACAAATATTGTTTTTTAACAAATACCTTTTAATTTTAGGTGAAAATGGCGATTTGAATCTCTTTCAGCGGAGCTCATGCTTAATACCTTTTTAAAATATTATTAAGTTATCGCAATAGTAGGGCACCCTGGACATTTGTTAAAAAAGAGTACTTCCCCGGAGGCCCAAAAAGAAGATACTGTCAAAGAAAAGAAGACGGATGGAAATCTTTACTCTATCTCCAATCAAGTAAAACAAAAAAAGTTAAATAAATTGCTTGACCTCCTCTGTTTAATCCCCAAAATCATCTACGTAATTGCTTAACCTTAAATATACATTCCTAACTTCTCTATAGGGTGCAGTAATTACGCCGAATATTATAAAACACAAACAGGATCAAAATTTTTATCATTGTTCGGGAATGACCCAATTATTCGTTCATATTTCCCACAGAAATAACTTTTTAATTTATACAATGGCTAACAACATACAAATTTGTAAAGATTATGATGAGATGCGATCAATTAGATAAGGGAAGTTGCGGTTGCACCTATATTTTTTAATGTTTGCATTTATCTCTATCAGCTGATTACTGAACACCGTTTCATTGTTTGTTTAAATATTTGCAATCAACTAAAATATATTCAGTTTAATGCCTGGCCAAGAGCAATTTTATTTATCATCAAGTTTGGATTAATTTTTTTATTAGCAGCAACAAGAAAAACTACAACAACTAAGCTAACAACTCGTTGCAATTTTAATGAATAAAATGTTTTACTCAATTATATCGTTGGCAAAAGCTTTTATAGTACAAAGCAAATAGGTTTGTTCAGTTGTAGTAACAAGCTTTAGCTTAAAGATTTTCTTTGTTCATATTGTCACGTGCTTCTAGCCAAGAGACTTACTTACTAACTTTCTTCTGTATAGGCTTATGGGTAACAACTACAATCTTTAATAAGAATTGCAGATGGACCATATTACCAGCAGCCTAAAACAGCGTAAGCAATGGAGATTTAAAAACACATATGTGTGTTTGATAAGGAGTAATAAGTTTTTTATTTATAATTAAAATTTTTCTTATTTACGCATTTTTTATTTTACCAACGATTTATTTATGCGCAAAACATCTGAAGAATTTTAAATATTAAAAGTGGGTTTTTTATGGAATCAGTTTTTAATATCTAATCTGTTTATGTGTGTTAAACTTACACTTTCTATTAAATTGATTGTGGTATTAGTTAAATGTTTTTTGTTTGAAAGTAAAAATAAGAAAGAACGCTATGCAGTTCTTCTTGAATCGATTAAAGTCCTTTCTCTATCCGTCTGTCCGACTGGGTGTCGATGTATTCTTGGAATCGAAGTACAGGTTGCATTGCACAGATAAGTGTTCTTACAAAGGGACCAAGTCTATTGATTGTAGTGATAATTGGTGTATTTTTGAAAATATCGTTCCGGAATTAAACTAAACAAAAAAAGTCTGGAACGGTTAAATCGGGCAATCTTGCGGGCTAATGTAAAACGCCAAAACAATAGATGAGGCCGCTTTCAAAATATCGGTTGTCGCTCGCGCAGTGTGTGCCGTTGCTCTGCTTATCCTCCAGTCGTAATTGGTTAAATTGCGGCAGAAAGAACTTGGCTAGCACGGCCTTATAGCGCACACCATCCACTGTTCTCGTTTGAACAGCGTACCACGCATTCACTTTGAGCAGGTGTAATGGTTCCTCGTGCATCACTCGTAGATTTTCAGTTTTGCTTATTCACGCTCAATCTATCAATATCATCGCTCAATATAATTTTGGTTGAAAAATCGTCCACTTAGGCCACGAGATTGAGGATGGCTTGGGCGTAGGTTACACGCGTTTGGTGATCGACAGGCAGGAGCTGATGCACGGATTGGACTTTGTACGGGAACATGCGCAGGTCTCTGACCAAAATTCGCCTTAGGGATGACCGGCTGGTCGATGTTTCTGGCGACATCTCGACATCCTCGCCAACAGCAGTGATATTCTAGGCAGAACGGGCGTTCCGGGGCCGGCCGCGGTTAGTAGCGTCTCGTGTGGTTCCATACTCTTTAAGATTGGTGGCCAAACGGCGCAGTGTGTGTGCAGTCGGTGACGGACAACCGGGAAATCGGCGACGAAATTCGCGCTGCGCCAACATCACAGACGAATTGTTACAAAAAAAAATATACACTATTATTCCTCGCTCTTGGGGAGTGTACCGCTGCATGGCTTGTTCGCTTATATTCTACATCTGTCTAGTACACAAATGTAAAAACAGATTTGATACTAGCCGCCATTTGCAAAAATGAGAGCGTCTTTTAATAGGGTGATTTGTTTTGGCCCATATTGTGCAGCCTATTGTTGGTCTTGACCTGCTTAGTGAATGCTTTCCAAGCTTTTTGGTCTTGTACGTGGTCTATCCAGTTTGTTGGAACAAGGATTTGCAGTCTTTAGTCATTTGGTCCTTCCATCGAAGTCTTGGTCTTCCCTCGGTAGTGGTCATCTAATGGCATTTTGGCTTAAGCATTTGCCTCAATTTTAAAAACATGGGCTAGCGCAATCGCTGTATTTAAAAGCTCTTGAATAAATTTATGTCGCTTATACAGCTCACGGTTCGTTGGACGGTTATGCCAAAGATCTTGCGAAGGTTTTTTTGTCCAAAAAAAAATCGAGCAACATTTCGTCAGTATCGCAAGTAGCCATGTTTTGGCGCCATAAAAAAAGCACGGATTTAACAAGCATGTTGTACAATATTATTCTAGTTCTTCGAGAAAGAATTCTGTTCTTAAACTGTTTGCTTAGCTAGAAGTACCATCTATTTTCCAAAGCGATCATTTACCTTATTTTAATGCTGACGTCATTATTTCTATTGATGGCGGAGACGAGGTATTTAAGCTCCCTAACTACCTCGACGTTCCAATTGCCGGCCTTCACACTGTTACCTTTCTGTCGTCACGATGATTGCCTAGTACTGGCAAGCATAAATTTAGTACTGTCCTCGTTTGCCATCAGATCCATTTAGGCCGATTCTTTTCAATACTGAAAAAAAACACCAGTTGCCTCCCGCTCTATCTTTCCAACTATATTTTAAAATCATCCGTTTATTCAAGAATGATTTGGCTTTTGATGTTCACTGTGCCTATTTTATTAACCTCTGCTTTGTCCATTATTTTATCCATCAGCATGACAAAGAAGTTGTACAATTGGATGTCGCCCTTTCGGATACCTCTTGTAGTGATGAATGGTTCGGAGAGATCGCTTCCTATATTTACTTAGGATCTAGTGTAACTCAGAGTCCTTCAACAAAGGAGAACAAGTTTTACTTGGATTTCAAACGAAAATTTATTTTTTTTAACAATTTTATTCTTATCGGTGTGCCGAAGACGGCTTTGTTGTCAATAAAAAAATCGTATTAAAAATATAAAAATTTGGTCGATATTTGTTCGGCCTGAAGCGACAATGATAGAGTTGTATCAGTTCGTTAAGTTTTGGCTTCAATATTTCCAACAGGATCTTAAATGCATTAGAGAAGTAACTTATTCTGCAATAGTTGACATAAACAGTTTTGTATCTCTTTTTATGGATCGCACATTGTATGCTGCATTTTTGATCACCAGGGCTGCTTTCATGCCAACACAAATGGTGCAGACTAGCTGATGGATGCACCTTTTATCAGCTCTTCTCTTCCAGTCTTATGAAGCTCTTCATTCATTCCGTCTGCACCTGCGGACTTATTGTTTTAAACCGTCCAGTTGCGGCTTTAACCTCATCTGAGCTAGGAGGTGGGCGTTCAACTCCCAAACTTTTTTTGATTGCGGATTGCATTCCTCAAACCATTCCTAAACCACTAACAAACAAGAAAAATGTTTTCTCCAATCCTCAGTACACTCAGCATGTCGGTCATCAGATTTCTATTTTCATCTCTATACGAAGTTATATCAAGTTTGCGAGTCATTTGTTTGAAGTTTTACCTGCTGGTAAAATTTTCTGGTGTCGTTCTTGTTTTCATATATTTCACACCTTAACCTCCAAAATTGACGTCTTTCCACGGTTTTCCTCCCTTCTCAACTTTCGTTTTTAGCTTCTGTGATAGCTGTACAATAATTGTCATACCGCTGGTTCCCTTCAGGCCACTTTTGGTAAACTAATAAAAATTATATATGCGCCGCTTTATTTAAATAGTTTAAATTTTTTTTTCGCTCAAATTAGAAATTTTTTTTAAGAAATAAGAAAAAGATCTTTTCCAATGTAAGGCCGTTTTCGTAAAATTGCCCCAATGCTCCAGAGCAATAGATAAACGACTAAAGTCTTAAACGGGTGAAACTGCTTACATAATGTTGTTTAGCTCATCCTACAAACCGTCTTAATGCCTTTTAATATTATCCTTAATTTAGTTATTATCCATTTCAGTCGTCAACTGTGATTTTTTTCATTTCCATGACTATTAAAAAAATTTGATGATTTTGTTGGAAACAATGATATTGTCAAATAGAAATCGCATGTAGAATCCCTGTGCACATGTTCATAAAACAGTTTTGGGTTTTCTTAAAAGATCTCATTGAAATCATTGCCTAAGCCGGAAACATCATTTGGGGATATTTGTTAATGCAGCAATCTAGCCATTACTCATAAAGCGAAATACATTTTGGAATTGTTGGCAGGAGATGCCAAACTGCACGTGCCTTTTTTAGATGCAATAGATATTTGATATTGCTGCACGTTAGAAAATATGACATGTTGCAAATGCAACAAATCCTCTAGGTAATCGAAAAAATATAAAGGCAGCTAAAATCTTAAAAATGAGGAGAATGAAAACAAATTCAATACGAAACACATTCTTTAAAGTTTTTATAGTTATAAAAAATGCAGATTAATACTCTTTTATAGCATTTTATTTAAGAAATATATTTACCAAATACATATTAGTATCCCTTAGAGAATGATCGTAAAGCTATAAGTTACTAAAGTATGAAGTTTATTAAAGTTTGATAAAATATACATACATATGTCTTGTGTAAAAGACTCTTAAATAACATGCAGTGCATGGAATTGTAAAAATATCTGTTAAGTCCAACACTAGGAGCCAAAAGTTACAGTTAGATGCATTTACACACACATACATATGTATTCAATAAAATCGCTCGGAGCGTTAATGTTTGTTTCCTTTATTTAATATACTATACTTTGAGTTAAAAAATTTTAATACTCCAAAACAATTCAATTTAAGTTCCAACTGCTATATTGATTTCGTACGCAAACTGTGTTCTACGCATAGTGCCCTACAACACGAACCAAGTGGCCAGGGCCAATGACCAGCTTGAGTGTTAAGGCAAGTACAGAGATGCTCTAAAATTGTACAAACGCAACGTACGTGCGGAACTCATAAAAAAGTTTTTGCGTGAGCATTAATTGATTACACAAGATTCTGGCTAGCAATCCAGTTATTCCAAGCACGTTCTTTAGGGAAGATGGTGATTGGACGACGAGCAGTGGGAAATCTTTAAGCGCATTACTTCATGCTCATTTTTAAGGCTGCGTAACTGTTTACGAACTGCCTCATAACAAGGGTTGAAATGGGGAATGCGTCATTGTCTTCCAGGAAGGAATTGAATATTTGAAGCGTATAAATCGACCGGGACGGACGGGATATTTCCGGCACTGCTTTAAGATGGCAAGGACCAGCCTATTCCTTGATTGGTTTGAATATTAAGAGAATGCCTTATGGTGTTTTCCATTCTAAAAAAAAATGTTACAATAAGTATGTGTAACATTTTTATCAGTTTACACACACACTTAAAAAGTTGTCCATTTTTTTTGTTTCAATGGAACAGAAAATTGCTTGATTTTAATAAAAACTGCACTCTGTGTTAAAAACTCGTCTGCATAAAAAAGTATTTACTTACAAAACACAGCTGTAAAAAGTGGTACTTTGTTACACCGAAATATAATTGGGGGTAAGATATGTAACACTCTTGCCAGTTATATGTGCAACATGTTCAGAAAGGAACACAATAAATGTTTTCACTCTTGCATGTATTTTTAGAATGGAACATAAACCTGCTCGAATGGTAGCATTAATGTAACATTTTTGCCAGAATGGAAAACACCATTAGACAGAGTTACGTGCCTATACCCTGAAGGGCTTTTAAGGTTTATTTTTCTACCAAAGTCAGGTAGAAGCAATTACTTATGTCAAAAAAAATTAAAGACCCATTAGCCTCTCGTCATTTGCTTTCTGCCGAGAATTAGGTATCAGGGAGTAATTAAGACATCTTGATCCCTGCAGGTTTTGGCAGCCAAATTAATTGCCGATATTGGGGGTAATATTGAGTCATTTAAGATTACAGTTCGTATTAAAAAAGCGGGACGACTGGTCATCTATGATTGTAAATTCTCTGGCATACCGGGGAATAAGGAGCCTGTTAAGTATATCCTGTATCACTGTTCAGTGTTCAGAGTAAACTGCACAAGGTCCTATTTGCTCCAAAACCTAAAGGAAATATCTGCTGACATTCGCCAAGGGTATGCTAAGCACCCTACATCAAGTTAAGTGAATTGGTTATCGTATCTCCAAATGGTCCATATTAGGTCTTAGGGACCAGCCAGTTTATCTTTACCTAAGTTTTGACTGTCTGGCATGTCTTTACAGAGGATCTTTCAATTGCGTTGGTAGTTCTATTGTAACAGGTGTGATATTGTTTCTCAATATACTTAAGAATTTAAATGAGAAGTCATTTACTTCGTTATTTTATTTATATAAAACTAATACTTTTTGCATGTTTTTTTGTTGTTTTCAGGTGACTTCTTGGATAACAAGTGATGGCAGTGAATCACTGCAGCGATTTATGAATTTTGAACTCGACTTTGATACCCCAATGAAGGAACTTGAACATGAATTTGAAAAATATTACTTTATATCAATGGTATTTGAAACAAAAATATATTATTTCTCTTTTGAATAAATTAAACGAAGATTTAATAAAACTTTTCTTGCAGAAACATTTAGCCAAAGGTCGAGATCTTCATTTAGCAGCTGCCAATATGGAACCTCTTAAAGATAGTTCAGTGAACTTAAAGAAAGCTCTAGATAATTTTGCTGAAAAACTTGAGATTGCCCGAGAACGCATAGAGGGCGCCACGCGTTTATATCATCTAATACATTTACATATGCTTGATAAAAATATACAAAATGAAATGGAGCGCTTAGCCGATCAATATGGCACAAAAGGACTTTTGGAAAAATATCTTGAAAAGGAAAATGAAAGATTAAAACCCAAACCCGACAGTTTAAATGTGCTCGTAGGCAACAATAGTAATTTACAGAAATCGACAACACAAATAATAACTAGTACACCAGAGGTAAATAAACATCGTCCGATAAGCTATAGATCCAGTTATGGCACAGGGTCGTTTGAGAGTCCCACATGCCAATGTTGGCGTAATAGTCGAAATCTGGATGAGATGGATGAAATGCTAGATAATGATGAGGAAGAAGGTCAGTCGAAAATTGCCGACTCGGGGGTAGGAGAATGTCAACGTTGCGAAGGAAATCCGAAATTTACGAGAGTGTGTTCATGCCAAAGTCTCAACGAAGAATCTGAGGATATATATGAAAAAAAGTAAGCGCTTAAAGAACTAATTAACAAATTTAATAAAATATTTAAGTATTTATCTTTTTACAATTTAACAGTGATGAGCTCGATGATGAATGCTTCGAGCAAACATCTAAACATTATATTAATGTCCATTCACCCTGGGAGGCAAACAAACATTTACAGTGTTTTGCCTCAACCTTCGAATTGCCCGAATTAGAGGAACTTAGCTGCTTAGATCCAAAAATACAAAAGTATTTATTATAATATAAAATTAAATGTTACTTATTCCGTTATTATATTACAGAACGCTACTATTAATCATGCGTGAGATGATTGGCACGGAACGTGATTATGTACGTTCATTGTATTATGTCATTGAAAACTATATTGACGAATTGTTGCGTGACGATATACCACAATCGTTGCGTGGCCAACGTAACGTGATTTTTGGTAATATTGAAAAGATTTTCGAATTCCATAATAATCATTTTCTAGCTGAATTGGAACGTTATGAGCATAGCCCTTTGAAAGTTGGCGCCGCCTTCCTGCATATGGAGTCGAAATTTTATTTATATGCTTTGTATAATAAAAATAAACCCAAAAGTGATACATTGATGAGTGAATATGGAACTGCCTTCTTCAAGGTAAAGAAAAAAAAAAGTTTTTAAGGGATTTTAAAATAAATTTATATAGGAAATTCACTTTCTCGATATATGTTGTCGCTCCTATTTAAAAATTTTGGACATTCAAAGTTTAAAAAGGGTAAAAAATATAGTTTTGCACTTTTAAGGTACTTTTTTAATTTTTATATCGAAGTTCGGTGGGAACGTCATTAAAACTGCGTTTAATAGGTCTCAAAAATATACGTGGTTAAAACTCTTTTGAAATTTTGAGCCACAAGGGGCAAAACAAGATAAAATTATATATAAGTACTTCTTACTTGAAAACCAATAAAGATAAAAACATAAATGAAATTCCGTTCGGCAGGTCTTAAAACTATATAAACACTTTGTTGGTGCTCTTTTAAAATATTGGACCTGAAGCAATAAAAACCGATTCAAAAAATTATGCTCAGATACTTTTTTAACTTCTAGACCAATAATAGAAAAAAATGTTTTAAATTGCGTTGAACAGGTTAAACCAATAGGAATACATGTTTGGTACTTTTCAAATGTCGGACCTAAAAGGGTATAAAAATGGGAAAAAACTATATTCTGGTACTTTTTGTAGCTTCTCCATCAATAAAAAATTTAAAATTGCGCTCACCAGGTTTTGAAAAATATAAATACATGTTTGCTACGTTTTTGCAATTTTAGGCCCAAAGGGGTTAAAACATGGGTAATAATTATACTTTGGTACCTTAAGGTCGTTTTTGTTACTTCTATACCAATAAAAGTGGAACCAAAAATAAACATTTTGGTCGACAGGTCTCCTAAATATATTAATACGTGTTTGGAACTTTTTTTTATTTTGGAACCTAAGGGGTAAAAAAGGTTAAAAAAATTATGTTGGTACTGCTTAGGTACTTTTTGTGACTTCTTTATGAATCCTTAGGAATAAAAAAAGAGTAAATATTAAATATTGGTACTTTTAGGTATTCTAAACTTCTAAACAAATACAGAAAAAAACCAAACCAAACTGCATTCGATAGCTACAGGACACAATTGAGGTTTTAAAGGGTATATTTAGGCGAAACGTACTTTTAAAATTCTTGGCTAATATTTAGACAGAAGATTACGACTTTCACTTTTTTGTACTTTTTGGAATTTTTGAGAGTCTACAAATATGAAATTAAGGAATATTGACTCAGATTAAAGTCAGATATCAGCTTAGTGAACAAAGAAGTACCCTTTTACATTTTTGGCACTTTTTTGATTTTTTTGAAATTATTAGTTTACAAATATGAAATAGACAAGTATTGACTCAGAATGTGGTCGAAAGTAAACAAAACTACTTGTGTCACATTTTAAGTACTGATGCGCTTTTTGAGATTACTAGTCTAGAAGTGTTAAATTAAGGAATATATACCTTCATATTGGTGTAAAAAATGCACATTTTTCACAACTTTTTTGTATTATTTTACTGTATTGAGTCCACAAATATGAAGTTTAGGGATTATTGACCCAGATTGGGCATGAAAGTCAACCAAGTGGGTAAAAAGTACATTTTTAGCATTTAACATTATTAAACTTTCCAGACAAAACAAATTGAACTAAACGATAAAATGGACTTGGCCTCTTATCTACTCAAACCCGTGCAACGTATGGGTAAATACGCTTTACTTTTGCAACAACTGGTAAAGGCCTGCAGCACAGTACAGGTAATTGGAAAAACTTTTTTAATATAAAATTTCTCAAAGAAAACAACTAGTTTTAATTCAACTCAGGGTCCAGCTTTACAAGAAATTGCTGCTGACGTTGAAGAACTGCAAAAAGCAGAAGAAATGGTTAAATTTCAATTGCGACACGGCAACGATTTATTGGCCATGGACTCACTACGAGATTGTGATGTTAATGTCAAAGAACAAGGACGTCTCTTAAGACAAAACGAATTTCTTGTGTGGCAGGGTAGAGGAGGTAAGAAAACTCTGCGACAAATATTTCTATTCGAAGAATTGGTATTATTCAGTAAAGCCCGTAGATTCCCGGACCATAAGGTATTTTATCATAAAAACTTATTAAGTTTAGTGGTTATCTTCATAACTTTTAATAATTTGTCAAAACTTTTAGAATCTTGATATTTATATTTACAAGAATAGTATTAAGACTTCGGATATTGGTTTAACTGCTCATGTTGGGGATTCGCCAACCAAATTTGAAATTTGGTTTAGAAAGCGTAAGCCTGAGGACACGTTTACTTTGCAATGCATGTCGGAAGATATAAAAAATGCCTGGACAGAGGAAATTTCTAAATTGTTGTGGCAACAGGCGAAAAGAAATCGAGGTGGGTTAGGAATTTTATTTTTATGTATAAGAATAATTTGCTTAATTTTAAAACGACATCGTTAGAAATTCGCCTGGCCGAAATGTCTTCAATGGGTATTGGCAGCAAACCTTGTTTAGATATAAGACCCAGTAATAATCAAATAAACGATCGCTCCATAACCATTAATCAACTTGGAAAAGGTTTGTTAAATTTGACTTTTGTTATGTTTAATGGCAACTGAGAATTTTACAAAAAAATATATAGCGCCCAAATTACGACACTCATTTGTGGGCCTACATACGGATCAAATTAAAACAAATCGACGTCCTAATTCCCTAATATCGGAATGTTCTTTGTCTAGTGGCACTAGCAGTTCTTCTCTTAGTAAATCATCTACTTCATCGTCAACATCATCTGCCCATCCCCATTTACAGACTCAAAATCAGCAGCTGCAGCTTCATCATACAAATCAAGCTCTTGAACTTATAAACGAATGTCAAACTCTCGCATTTGACAGCGACACTGATGTTTGTCTCCGATCTAAAAAGTTTACGATGACAAACTCTTTGAGCAGTGGTTTTAACAGTCAAACTGGTGGATCATTAAATTCCAGACATCGTAATCATCATAAACGTTCAACGACTATCGTTAGTCAACTATCAATGGGTATTGAACTTGATTTATGTTATTATTTTTAATTAAAAGCCTAAAGTGCACGTTAAAATATTATTTTTTAATGCAACGCATTCACATATGTGTATATATGTATGTTAAGAATTCGTTACCTTAATACAAAAAGGTCCTCATTTATTTTCTTTTTTATGTTAAATGATTTGTCTTGCATTTACAGGGTTTTTCAATATTAAGGTAATAATATCTATGCATGTACATATGTTTATATTGCAAACTAAATTAAAAACAGTTAGAATTTCAAATTTATTAGAACATTTCTGATTTCTTAACCCAGTTCAAGGCATATTCAACCAGGTAATATTAAGAACCCAGCTGATTAAAATCAATTTGACATTTATACGAAATAAAAATTAATTTTATGTGGAATTTTTAATTTTTCTGACATTCTACCGTTCAAACACAAAAAGGAAATGTAGAGGGCGAATTTTTTCGCCTTGAGTTTACCTTGTTCAAGGGTACACTAATACGGGTAGTACCAAGGCGAATTCAAAAACTTCGCCCTCTGCATTTCCTTTTTGTGTTGGATCAAGTGAATGTCAAAAAAATTAAATTTCAAACAAAATAAATAAATCTGACAATCACTTTAAAAAAATTCCGAGGCGAATTCATAATCAGCTGGGTTCTTAACACTACCTGTATTTGTGTACCCTGCCCAGTTCCCAGCTCAATACGTATACAAAAATTCTGATTGCATTACAGTATACTTTATCTTTAAACGATATTTTTACAGTTTAACTTAATTGGTTTTACAATTAAAACCACGTTTTTAAAAGCAGAAAAGAGAACTCTGAAAATTTTTTTTTTGAGTTGCGACTGATTTTGATTAAGTGTGCGATATGTTTGTATGTCCACCTGTACCGTTCATGGAAAACTTTACCTATTTTGTGTAAATATTTTATGTAATTAATGTAAATAATTCTGTTTAGAGTAGTATTTTGCGTGCGTGAGTTATTAATTATTTTTGGTAATTGTTTACTTTGTTTTGCTCAAAAACCTAGATGTCAAAAGCTGCATACTTAGCGTTTACTTGCATTTTTTGACATCTAGATGCATGTTCATTGATTTAAAATGTGCAAATTTCAAATAGTTATTTGCTGTTGTATTTATAGTACAGTTAAATCCCGATAATTTTGTAATCGCAAGGGACCGGTAATTTCTTACGAATTATAGGGGATTTCGATTTAGAGTGGTTTCAATTTAACAGGGTTAAAATAAAATAAATACGAATTAACGCGGGTTTTCAATTAATTTTCTAAAACGGAAAAAAACAGAAACATAAAAAACAAATGTTAAAAATAAAATTCAAAATAAATACGTAAAATTAAATACATATGTATCGAATTTATTTATTTAGCGTAAAATACTTGTAATGCGATAAACTTAAAATTATTCTTTCCATGTTTTTGTTGTTTTTATTACGAATTATAAGTGGCAGTTAGCAAATAATTACGCTTTATAAAAGGTAAAGATTTTATTTGAAAAAAAAATACAAATTAGCGAGGAGACCAAAATGTATGGAAATGTGACGAATTAACGAGATTTTTTCAAGGGACCGACAGTTTATTACGAATTATCCGGAATTACGATTTATCGGGATACGAATTATCAGGATTTGACTGTAGTAATGCTACCATCATGTGTAGATACACTTTGGCTCTTAGTTAATTAAGTTAAACCCGGCTTCAGTTGGGTTAGGTCTTTGAAACATTTGCTTGCTACGAATGCCATATGAACCGTTTAATTTGAAAGTGGTATAAGTCAATTTTTTTTAAGCCGAGGTAAATAAAGATATGAAAAGATACCGTTCAATTTTATTTAGTGTTGCCATTAACTCGAATTTTTTTTAAAAAGGGACTTATGCCACTTTCAAAATAAACGGTTCATATTAAAAATTTCATTTCTATTACATGAGAAACCAAGAAACCAAATTATATTGAAGGAAAAAAATTTCTCTTCCCACACACCGTTTTTGCAACGTTTTGATCACAATTTAAGGTAGTTAGTTTATGTACATATTTGTGCCTCAAAATATTAGTCTTAGATCCACCTTCAATTTTACAGATCGCCTTAAAGCCCATTCCTAAGTTCGTCCATGCGGCTAGATCTTCATGTATTCTTGCGTTCACATTACAAGTTGCATTTTTGAAATGTATCTTAGGCCACAACTACCTTAAATATCACTCTAATCCCACAAAATGTTGCACATGTGTCGCCAACTATTAAACTAGCCCCATACTAGCCCCCATACTGCACCGAATAAAATTTTATAAAAGTGAATGCATTGTAACCATACCTTCAATAGTAGGTGTTTACTCAAAAATCAAGGTTTACTCCACTCACAAAAATCACCCTAAACTGCGTACTTTTTTTGCTTGCCGGTGGTACTTTATTGAAAATTAATTGTGGTGTGGGATATAATATTGTCAGGTTTGCCTATAGCCTTGTTACTTGCTTTACCATTTTTTTGATAGATAGATTTAAAGAAAATATTTTTTTACGTTTTTTATTTATTTAAATTTTATTAAATTTTTCTTTTAGACAGCTTTTTCAGAAAACAGTAGAAACGAAAAAAATGTAAATGAGTTTTAGTTTATTTTCCTTCAGACATATAATAACTAATAGAACTTCTAAACACTTTTCTTAAAAAAATTTATTAATTTGTTTTTTTTTTTGATTAACTTTAGAATTGTACAAGGCACATTCAACCAGGTAATATTAAGAGCCCAGCTGATTAAAATCAATTTGACATTTATACAAAATAAAAATTAATTTTATATGGAATTTTTAATTTTTCTGACATTCTACCGTTCAAACACAAAAAGGAAATGCAGAGGGCGAATTTTTGAATTCGCCTTGAGTATACCTTGTTGAATGTGCCTTGGAATTGTATTGACACAAAAAATAGTATTTTCTCTATGTATAAAAATGCCCCTTTAAAAAAAAAATTTCATAGCAATTATACCGACAAATATTCTAACTTGTTATATGTATTGCATGCTACAGAAAGTGGTATTATACCTGATATATGCATGACGCCCGATCAGGATAATAATGAGGTATTACCATCATGGCCCTCCCATCCAACAGATGCCATATTATCGCCGACATTTGGTGGCCAGAAATATTCACTCAAATCGCATTCATCAAATACGTTGGGTAAGAAACAGGAACCGCAGCAAACACAACATTGCCCACATAATCAACATCAAGTTATCCAACATCATCAGCAATATCAGGAATTAAATGCAGAGGATACTTGAAAGCCCTCAAGTTAAAAATTTTTGTATTAGAACATACATATATATGTGTTCAATAAACTAACGATGGCCTTTTTTGAATTAAGTCTACACATAATTAAAATATTTTATAATAGTATTTAATTTTCTTATAAAATTAATAAAAGCAAATATTAAAAAATTTATGAAATTAAATTTATCAAATCAGTGAATATTTATTTTGTATGCCTTTTATTTTATTAACTACTTTTGTGTTATAAGTTTATTTTATTATTGGTCTTTGAATTTTTGTTATTTATTATTTTTTTGTAAAAAATCATCTCTTTTGTCTCAATTAATTTTTTTTCTCTTAAAAATTTAATCATTAATTTATGCTAAGATTTTTTTGAATTTTTAAAATTTTTTTTAATATAAACGTATGTTTAATTAAAAAACATTCAATAAAGTTTAAAATTAAATGAATAAAATGATTGAAAAAAAACAAGCTTATTTCTTAAAAAAAATATATTTTTATGAGTACAAATGAACATAATATATTCAATATAATGGGTTTTTTTAATATACATAAGCATTCGTTTTTCATAAAAAAAATCTTTTTTGTCATATAAACGCCAACATCACGAAATTGAAGTTAAAGGTAGTACATACATATTTATTCATTACAAAAAGGAAACGTGAATCATTATTTTTTATAAAAAGTAATCTGCACATTGAATACTAGTCTCTATTCATTAACATAAGATCGCTTAGTGACTATAAACTAATTTATATATAGTTTATAAAAAAATAAAGCCGGATTTTGGTCAATTTTTTTCATTTAATTAATTCAATTAAAAAAATTATTTTTGAAATGATTTTGTTAATATAACATTAAGGTCCAATTATAGATACTAACTTACTATAACCCCATAACAGTTGCCACAAAAACTAGAACTCAATTGGTTCTAAGGTTATAGTTTATGCGTAATGGTAAGTCACCTATAATCAAACACAGTGTTGCCCATAAGTTTGGTTCGACCAGCTGATTTCTATTAAACTCTTGCAAAGTTATATCTTTAACAACCAGTTTGTGTGTTTTTCAGCTTTCAGTGTGTATTGCAGTGTTGCCACCAACGAAATGCTAAATTACACATGGATCAACCCAAAATTACACATGAAATTACGAATTACACATGCTTTTTTTTTTTTTTTTAAAAAAAGCCTTTTTTGTCCTAAAATTAATAACCCAGCAAAAACTTGCTCTAAAATTAGTTAAAATCCCAAAAACTCTTACTCATTAGCATTTTAACACATTATTTTAACATGGCGATGACATTGGAGGCAAGTACTTACCATCCTCGATTACAAGGAGGGACTTAAATAAGCTATTACTTTATTGGCATTATAATAATCTTTTTCTGTTGCCCCCAGTTATTCATTATTGCATTAAAAATGTTTTTCTGTGATGTTTTACATATTTTTAAATTTTATACCCTTCATATAGTAATAAGGGTGTATATGAAATTGTCATTCCATTTTTAATTTTTACAATATTTATTTTACACCCCATTAAGTATAAATATTTTGGATTCTTATAGATAAGTAAGTCATTAAAGCCATGTCTGTCAATCTGTGTGTCAAGTTTCCAAATCTTAAAAAAGTCGCTCAGAAAATAATCAGAAATATTCCTGATTTAATCGCTATTTAAAATCAGCAAAATCGGTTTGCTATTGACCGAGATGCAAGCGAAACTCTAAAATAACCACAAAGCTTAGCACAGATACTTTGAAAATAGGGACCTAAATTAGGGAAAAAAATTTTCATTTAGAAGCACAAATTTTGGGAAGAATTTTATCCAATCACAGATATAGAAGTCAAGTGTTCTACAACAAGTAATTTTAAATTAAATTTTTAAATTTTTTGAATAATAGCAGGGAGAGGAGCAACCCCCATCCAAATAAACTGTTTTTGTAAAATTTTTGATACGCTATATTTCTCAAACTATAACATATATCGACTTTAAATGTTCCACAATAAGTAATTGGACAATAATGCATACTCTTTGGAAAAAATACGAAGGAACAAATTTAATTAACTTTTAATACGAAATAAAGCCGAGCGTTGCTTCAACCGTACTGTAATGTTACGTACTGTAAGCACGTTGGTGCAGTTATAGAATATTTAAAAACGTGACATATGTTTTTGCATTCATAAACAAAATAGCATTAGTAAAGATATTGTTTACAGGCACTCGTTTGCCTAAACAAGTAAAATTAGATTTTCGTCGTCCATTTTTATTTTAATTTGCACGAAAACATTAAATTTATAAATTAATTAAAAACTTATTTTATTTGACTAGTTTATTTTTGATTTTGGTATGAAAAATAAACAGCTGTTTAAAAAACAGTGATGGGAATTAAAATTTTTCAAATGGGGTTTCGTTATGAAGAGAAAGTTCCTGATGACATTAGAGAATATTTTGTGTCTATTTTTATGTATGGCTATAAATATGTTTTATTTATTATTTAGCATCTACAATTTAAATATAATAACCAAATTATAGTTTATTTAGTATATGTGTATACCTAATAATAGATTTCTATACAATTTAAATCCTTATATATTTTACATTTATTATACACAATATATGTACTAAACGTATGCGCAAGACGCTTAAAAGTCTCCAGTTGTGCATTTTTTTCAAGCGAAAATAATTATTATAGTGGTAATTGTCTGTAAAGCAAGTATAGCGAAAAAAGACAAAAACAATACTGAAAAAAGCATTATATAAAGTTAAATAATAGACAATATTATCAAGTGTACAAAGAAAATACCTAAATCTTCATAGTTCACAAAACATTTCGAAAATGCGTGAAATAAAATAAAAAAAAGAAACACGCAAAGTACTAATGGTTATTTTATCTTTCTTTCGCATATAAAAGTATATAAAAAAAGTACCATGAAAAAGAGCAAAAATACCCTCAAATTATAAAAGAAACAAGTAGCTCATCACTGGCATACAAATGTCACGCAACAACGTAAGGAAATTCTATTTTATACAGAATGGTACGTTGCGGTTACAGTACGTTTTTTTTTCGCTAAGCTTTTGCATTGCTTCTCATAAGCCAAAAGCCAACAGCTGATACATTACAGTACGGTTGCGCTCGGCTAATCCAGCCTTAAGTTGAAAACTGTTGGCCTTAAACCCTCTACATGGTATTTCTATTATACATAGGTACAAACATTATTTTCTAAAGTTTTCTATTTTTAAAACTAAAATAGCTATCGACTTCAAACTCGGTACAAAGTATTTTTATTATAGTACATATTTCCATTACGAAATAACTCGGTCAGATCAGATGACCATAAAAAGATCAATGTGAAGGGTATATTAGATTCGACAAAGCCAAATAAAGCGGTCTCACTTTTTTTAAATACAAGTGTAAAAAAGTTTTAATATATATAAAAATAATAATAATTATCAAAAATGATAAAATTTTAAATTACACATGAATTACACATGCAACCAATTACACATGGGCTACACATGAAACGAAAAATTACACATGAAATGTGTAATTACACCTAAGGTGGCAACACTGGTGTATTGATAAGTAGCTTTGTGTTTTTGTTATAAGTTGGTATTGGTGTGCTCTCTAACTAAATATGGTGTGGTTTGGTAAAATGAGAGCAAGAGCAACAAATTTGTTTTTCTATGTTTCGTTGAAACAGTTACATACATATAATGATGTTTAACCATATGTACTTTTGGTGTGTTTTCTTATTCTGACTACATGAGCCAGTTTTTCTATTTTTTAAATTTTCTTTAAATAAATTAAACAAATTTAGCTAAAAAAAATTAAAACTGCATCGTAACTATATACATTTAAGTCAAATTTAAAATTAAAATTTAAATTATTAAAAAATACAAAATAAATATATATTATTTTATCTTAATTTTTGAGCTTGAGATAAAAAAATGCTTTTTTTAAATTTATTTTATTCATTTTTAAACACTATAGCTACAATTAACTTTAATAATCAAATTTTTGTTTCATTCACAACCTTTTATATAAACGATCTTGTGTATTTGTTGTATCAACAGTAATAAGAAAATATTTATTATACCATTGTTATTCAGCACAAAAAAAAACAAATACATTCCACACTCAATGCAAAACCATAAACAACAATATTTGTTTATAAGAGTAGAGTAAGTGCGCAAAAGCAAAACCATACAATACCCAATAAGCACAAATTTTTTGTGAATTCCAATGTTGGAATTCCGGTGTGAATCCAAGCTTGAATTACATTTAAAATCCATCATCTTTCCAGTCTGTTTGAAGTTTGTTAAAAAACAACAACAAATTTGTTTGAAGCATACGTTATTTATGGCACAGAGTTGATGGAAAATCATTGGCGGCGGTGAAGATGATGATTTTATAATTAAATTTTCAGATTCAAGTTCGGTTCAACATGAATCACACCGTTATTCAAGGCTGGAATTACAATATAAAGGTACTGTTTTGTTCGACTGTAATTCAATGGTTAATTTTGCTGGATTCGCTATTGAATTCAACTGTGTTTCAACTGTAATTCAACACTGGAAATTAGAAATTGTGACTTGATTTCAAATGTAATTCCACTTGAATTTCAGCCAAAATGCTTATTGGGTATCATTTACACTTATTCACACACTTACACCAAAAAGAACTGGTATGTACATGGATGTACAAGATATACCTGTTTTTGCAATACTTATTTGTTCTATTTGTGCACGTGTATAATTTCTATCGCTATGGTTACATAACGTTTAATTGAACTTTTAAGCATTAAATACATTCCTCGCTACAGGCTACCGAACACAACCAGTCAAAAATAGTATACACGTGTGCTTATGAGAATAATTTTTTTAATGGCTACAATACAACACGACTACTGGTTGCTGTTAATGCTAATTTTGTGGCGTGGTCGAAATTAAACTAATTTCTCTTTTTATACGCGACGGTTAACAGATTAGTGCTGCCAATACGGTAAGATGCAAATAATATAGCTTAAACAATACAAAAAGACTTTAGGTGGCACCACTGAAAGTCATATTGCATATATGTATGCTTATTTTGTAGTGGTAGTCTAGTGAATATTTCAGTAGCAGCCAGTCGGACACAAATTTAGCAAGCAACTTTTGTGTTCGTGTGTTCCTGTGTTCTTGTATCCTGAATGTGTTTAATGCATTAAACCTAAGCACTTAAGGTGGTTTTATACGAGATGTATTTTATATATGAGCTGTCAATTTTTTTGCTGCAAAACTGATACATGTCGTGTTAGCGAGTGGAAACTAGACGTCTGCATGACTATATTCATTTGATTGCCTATACACAACAAAAACAATATTCATTCAAACATTTTTTATTCTATGGGAGATAACAGGGTACACTTAACAGGTAGGAGCGGTTCTACAAAAACAACTAAAACCGTCATAAGAATGTCAGAGACCAATAACAAAAACTCACAAAATTTTTCTTTTTCTTTTTGAGCTTTTCTTACAATACTACAGTTGTTGTTTGTAAAAAAGGAAGAAAATACATAAACATAAACAAAATTTGACATTAATATAACGAAATACCGTTACTTAGCTGTTTATCTGAGGCTACCTGATAAGTGTACCCTGGGAGATAAATAAAGTTAAGCCAGTAACAACACAAGAAAGAATGTATTGTGTGTTACACTCAATGATACAAGAAGAACACATTCATTTTACAGTTTTCGTTTTGAATGTGTATAAAACTCACTTGAAAATACAAAAACATAGCAAAGTCTCATTACAGTTAGAGTTTTTATAAAAACATTCAGGTGTTTTTTTCGAGTTAATGAATGTTTAACAACAACAATAACGACAAATTTGCAAACACAAATGAATAATAATTTTTTACACCAATCATACAGCAATATTCACACATTCTATTCAGTATTTATTTATATGAATGTATGGGTAATATTTTGTTTTCAGTTGAAGTTGTTTTTTATTTGCTTTCGCTTGTGGGTTCATTCATTTAATTTGTTTAACATTGAATGAAAAACACTATGTTGTTGAAAAACAAACGAATTTATTTAAACGGCATTTGGGTGTAGTCAAGCAGACCTCTAGTGGAAACATTGCTTGTGTAAAACACGTATGTTAAAGCCATATGGTTTGGAGGTTATGCCAGATGTAATTACATACGTACGTATGTAAGCAAAAAAGTGACAAGTCATGTGTAAAATACATCTCGTATAAAAACACCTTTACATATTCTTATGTCAACAGCTGTTAGAAAACTAGTGAAGGATATTAGTTTATGAAGCACTGGCACAACATTTAGCATTTTGTGATAACTAAACACAGTCAAATGCTTTGTTAAACAGTGTTACCAATGCAGCATTACTAAATTGAATTGTTTTTTTTTCAGTATTGTTCTTCAAAAAAAATTAGCGTTATGAAATTAACTACATAGATGACCCGATTAAGAAAAATGAAATTTTATATTAAAAAAAAATATCGTCATATGAAATTTTAGGAACACCACCGTAATAATTAATCAGAATAACGAAAAAAAAGTTATTTTAAAAATGTTAATTTTTGGCAAGAGGTGATTATTTAATTAAAAGTTAAAAAGCAAAGATTGGCTTTTTATGAATAACTTTGAAAACATAAAAAAGAACCCGTGTGGTTGCGTTTAAAATTTTTTTAATAGCACCGATTTTAGAACATACTTGATATTTAGGTCCATATTATGGGTTACAATTTAACGCCCATGTTCTGACAATCGCATTTCGCAAAATATTGGCGATGCGATTTGAAATCGCATAACAGGTGTTCTGAAGTTCACAATCGCAAGAAAGTTTGCGACTTCAAATCGCAAGAGGTAGATGAGGTGAACCGATGTTTTTTGCCCAAACTAGGTTAAAAACAGCCAATCAAACTATGCATAATTATAATATATGGGGTTTTTGTTATAATTTTCACAATTTGTTTTATTTTTTGTAAACAGTCTCAATAAAAATTAAATTTTAAAAAACTGTTAGTTATGTACATCTTCATTTTTCAGTTGCTTACTTTTTTTATGTATGAACTTTATTGGAAAACAAGAAAGAAAAAATGTTGTTGCAGAAAAAGGTACATATTGTTATATATTCCTTGGTTTTTCGTTTTGTATTTTTAAAAGAAACATGTTTTTATCATCGAAAAAAAAACAAAACGCAAAAAAAAACGCGTGAACTACAGAACATGCAAAAAATTTTTTTGCGATTTACAAATCGCATGTGATTTGACAATCGCGTAAGAGTCAGAACATGGGCGTAAGTTTATTTCAGTTGTAATGTGAAATTTATGTATCATGGTTAGAAACAAACAAAACAAATGCTACTGGTGAGTTGTAATTTTTCAATGTTTTTGTTAACCAAACTAACACAAATTAGTAAGATATTTTTTCACAGGTTTGGTTGTAATCATAATAGAAAATTTGGCATTTAAAACTTAACTAAGTTGAGTTGTAGATCATAAAAGGGAGGGTAAAATACAAGTACACAGGTATTTCTTTACAGTTTTATTAGAAGTGTTGATAGATACCTACAAACTTTAAAAACGTCTACTTTTAAACATGTTTTTGCATAGTTAAGTTTAGTTATTGCCGTACGGCAAAGGCTCGTATGATTAGTATAAATAAAAATGTTTGTGGGCATATACAAATTATTTCGTTATCCACCATGTAAAGTTGAAATAAATAAGACATTATCATTTTGTTTTAGCTCATAGTCCAGTTCACCCTAAAATAGAATTAATAAATATATTATAAATTTTACCAAAATATCGATTTAATGTACTTACTAGTAATTCCCAGTCTGTATCATTGACTAAAATCAAAATTCCAGGACGACTGTGAAGCATATATTGGGAATTTGATAAAATATATATTTTAATTTTTATGTTTACAAATTTTGCACATCAAGTTAACAGTTTAAAGGGCGCAAAAACTATGTAGAATTAAGACTTAACCATTTTACAGGTTCTGTTTTTCTTAACATTCTTAAATTGTGAATTTGTTAATTTTTTACAAAGTAGATTTATGCATATAAATTAGCTTAAGTCCATTGCAATAATGCTCATAGTAATTGCAGAGAAATCACCTATTAATTACTCTTGTGTCTAAACGAACAGCTCCTTACAAACAAAAAAAACTGTAATTGTGTTTGATTTAACTTGTTTTATTCAAGTAGCCCAACAACACATAATACCTATGTAATTGTTTAAAAGACCACATTTTAATTATGTACATCCAATGTTTCTAGTAAATGTTTTTCGGATTTTAAGTAGTTATAACGGATATTAAGACCCACAGCTTAAGGCGTACATTTACTTTTTTGAAATAAACTATTCTTCATTTAATAGAAGTGGATTTTTCTCACATCAACAAAAAATTACATGAACACTTTAGTATGGGAAATTTAGCATCGATAATGTTGATTAAAGGTATGCGGTTAAAATTTGTCAAAAGCAAAGAGCATCCTTCAATAACAAGCGTTTGTAAGTAAAAATCATTTTGTATTCATTAAATTTTTGAATTGTTCAGTTAAGTTGCTCTGGTTTTATCTTTACTTTTTTTTAGTGTGACTATTTTGCTAACCTTTGTCAAAAACAAAGAGCATCCTTCAATAACAAGCGTTTGTAAGTAAAAATCATTTTGTATTCATTAAATTTTTGAATTGTTCAGTTAAGTTGCTCTGGTTTTATCTTATTTTTTTCTTAACTTTTTAAGTGTGAGTACCTATTTTGCTAACCGTTTTTACAATCATATTATCATAAAAGATGCAAGTACTTACATTGTATCACCTTGTAAAAACAGTTCCGGCCTTTCCGTTAAAATGTTTGAATGCATCCATTTTAAGAGATTTCTTATATTCCCTGTAAAAACTTAATAAGTGATTTTTTTTTTTCAAACATTTATTAATTTTATTTACATTTTTCTGTAGAACAAAGAGAAACTTCGCGTTTTTTAATGTTACCAAAAAGCAGTTCGGCACCGGCACTGAGAAGATTTAGGAAAAGCTTAAATGAATGTGTTAAATATTAGATAATAATCTTACCTGAATTCTAAAACTATTTTTAAGTCTGTTGCGGTCATATTACTTTTAAAATTAAAAATTTTTAGCAAAAAATAGTTTTTGTTACAAAAACTTTTGTTTACATTGCCTTACACAAACACATGTTCGAAATGAAAAAAAAACTAAATATGGTTTTAAAATGACTGAAGTAAATACTGACATTTGCTTTTGCCATTAAACACAGCTTAATATTAGCCTTTGAGAACGTGCGAGAAATTAACATACTTTTTTTTTGGCAAACTTTTTTTTCACTCATTTTGAAGGAGAGCAAACAAAAATTCTCTCTGGAAATAAATTTTGTTGAGTGATAATTTTAATCAGTGCAACCAAGTTCATGCACAAAAGGCTTTGCCGTTCAGGGCTGTCAGTTATGGCGATTTTACGCCAAATGTGGCGATTTTTTAGTGCTCTTGGTTATTAAAATTTAAGTTTGACGCCATGGCGATATTGTTGGCGATTTTTTTTAACAAACAGCAAAGTTTTTAAACTAAGAAAATAAATGAAAAATATATTTAATACATCTTAAATTAAGTGCTATATAAGCAAAAAACTTTTTTAAACTTTCTATATATACATACACACATTCAAAAACTGTACTCAAGGTAATATTAACATTACTCGTAAACTACTTCTTTTTGAATAAAAATAACCTTGTTTGCCACAGACTTGCTTTAAACGATGTTACATACCAAATTACTACAATACCAATGCTGCCTGCATTAGGTTCGTGTTTTATCCTTATCAAAGTTTTTAATATTTAACAACATGTTACTTAACAAAGTAACTGCCATTCTACATATGCTCTTGGTTAAACATATTTTCAATTCTTCCTTTTAATTTCTTGGTGTACAAAAAATTTAATTTTAACTTTAATTAAATAGTTATTTCTTTTAATTTAATTTATTTATTAAAACATTAATATTTCATATGTTTATTTAAGTAAAATAATTTGTGAGTTGTTTACGTCAAAACCTATAGATTTTTATTCTGGCGAATTTTTTTGGCGACTTTTTTAGTTTTTAAACTCAAAAAAATATTTTTTGGCGATTTTTGATAACCGTTCTGGCGATGGACCCTGAAAAAAAACTGACAACCCTGTTGCCGTTTTATAATATACTATGGTATGATTTCTTTTTGGGGACACGGCTCATTTAACTGATTTGGAGTAAACGTAAAAAGATGTTTGAGTACACATTATTTTTATATATGCACACTTTAATTATTTTTAAATAAAGTGGTGGATTTTGAAAACAATTTAAATTTTTTTTATATTAAAGAACAATATTTGTTTTTTTCTAGTTTTTTGACCTTTTTAATATTAATAAATGAGTCTATTTTTTAATCTTTAAGTCTATTATAGGTATATTTATTTTTGAAAAAATTTTCAATATTTCGCCACTCCGTTGTGTGGCATCATCACGAGGTTATTTCAATTTCACAAATATATTTCGAAGTTTATGCTTATATACAACATTTGTTAATATTATTACTGTTATTTAATAATTGCTTACCAAAAAGCCAAAAGCTAATTTTAAAACTATTATGACAAATATAAAAATTAATTGAAATAACCTCCTGATGATGCCACACAACGGAGTGCGAAATATTAAAAATTTGTACAAAAATAAATATAACAGACATACACACAAAAAAGTAATCAAGGTTATATTAACTAAGCCTCGTTAGTTAATTTCTTTTTGTATGAAAACGAAAAACTAAGTTTTACTAACTAAGTCAAATAGGTAATTTTCATTTAATTTAACAAAAAATCCAAGCTAATGTAACTAAGTGAATTAAGTACCGCCTTCAAAATTGTTTTTTACTGTTTTTTTTTATTTTTTAGTTGTAAATGGTAAAAAAATGTTTTAGAAAATGAAGGTGCGTAAAAAATTTATTTATATAAAATAAAACAAATTTTGAATTGGAGTTTTAAGCAAATGCGGAGGCAATTATTGGAGATGATTTAAAAAGTAAGTAATTTAAGACATTTGTTGTTAATCTAGGTTAAAAAAAAACGGATTTCTTATCAACAGAACTGTTCCCTTAAAATTCAAACCCTGATTCTCTGCTTCCTCTCAGGTATGTTCCAGAGGTTAATTTGTTTCGACGGTGCCCAAAAAGTAAGAGGAAAAAAGGGCATGTAACCACGGAATTTTGTTTTTTAAAGTTTTGAAATTCTTTTACGCGTTTAATTCATTTTTCGAAACAAATTAACCTTTTGAACAACCCGCATAGATAAAATATTATTAATATTAATATTACACATTTAATATACGCAACTTTCAATAAAATATTGTGGGTCAAAATTTTTTAATTTGGTCTGGAGATTAGCTAATTTAAAAAAGGTAAATTTTGCTAAAGTTATAAGGAAGGGTAATATACTTTGCTTTCATTGTCTATTATATAAAAAAGGGGTGTATGTATGTATGTATGATTGTATTTTATAGCTGGCCACACCAGTGGATCGATTTTTGTGAAATTATTACAGAGTGTTAATTCAAGTCTGAAAGGAACAATAGGCTACTTTTTTTTGGAAATTATTGCTGCCACGCCCACACTATGCCCATTTTTGTGGGAAGGTCAAGTAACAAAATTACCCAGAGCCATACTGCTCAAACGCGTAGAGCTAAATACCTGAAATTTACAACACGTGTTAAGCTTTACATGTTTGTTTAAATGCAAATGAGTTTTTAAACATTGGGCCCGTGAAGGGATAAAAAGGGGACAAAAAGGGAAAAATCGGTAACCTACTATCTCTTGATGTATATAAGATAGAAACAAAATTTTCCTTAAGAAATAAACAGACAGGTATCTGGAGTTTTTTTTTTAATTTTGGTCCGAAAGGCCGAAAAAAGGTGTTATATTTTGGTACTTTTTGTTACATTTAAACCAATAAAGATAGAAAAATTTTTCAAATTGCGTTCGATAGGTCTTACAAAAATATGATTACGTTTTTCGTACTTTTTTTTAATTTTGGGCCCAAAGGGGAAAAAAGGGCTAAAAATATATTTTGATTATTTTATTCGTTTTTTGTAACTTTTCAACCCATAACGATAGGAACATTATTCAAATTAAGTGTAACAGGCTTAAAAAATATGAGTACGTTTTTAGATACTTTTTTAATTATTAAATCCTAAGGGCAAGAAAGGGTTAAAATTAGGTTTTAGTACTTTTTGTAACTTTAAAATCAAATAAGATAGAAACATAATTTAAATTCCTCTTCCAGACCGATTTTTGGAAATTAGTTCGCACATAAGCGGCTTTTAAAGTTAAAATTTTGAAGGTAAAAAAGTGGGCTGTGCCACGCCCATAAAAGTTAAACTTATTATGCTGGTACTTTTATTGCACTGATTTTTTAAAATTGGCACACATATAGAAGGCCTCTAATTCCGAAATTTTAAAAGGACAAAAATGGAGGATTGCAGCGCCCACAAAAATGTAAGTTTTCATACTGGTTCTTCTATTGTTGCGATTTCTATGAAGCTCAAAAATAGACCGACAATGTTTATTTTCGGTACAAAAATGGGTGGTATAAAGATAGACAAACGTGCAAAATGATGTGAAGATAAGGCCATATTCTAGCCAGTTAGTGCCCAAAACGCTTAATCCGGGAGGACATTTGTATGGGAGCTAGGTCAAAAAATTAACCGATCATCACCACAAACAACATGATTTTTTCCTATGCGGTCTCTATTTTGTTCACAAGAATACATTAACTCCCAGCCGGACGGATGGACTGACAGGTTTTAATCGACTCAGGAAGTGATTCTGTGTCGATCGGTATAATTAGAGGTGGGTCTCAGACCTTTTTCTTTGGTGAGGTACACAAATTTCCACAAAAGCATTATTAAATTTGGATATAACAATATAAGAGAAGTTTGAACTTCTTTTGAAAAATATTTGATATGTGATCCCTGTATATTATATAAAGAAGGGTTGTATGTATGTATGTATGTATGTATGTATGTATGTATGTATATATGTATGTATGTATGGATGTATGGATGTATGGATGTATGTATGTATGAATATATGTATGTATGTATGTATGTATGTATGTATGTATGTATGTATGTATGTATGTATGTATGTATGTATGTATGTATGTATGTATGTATGTATGTATGTATGTCTGTATATATGTATGTATGTATGTGTGTATGTATGTTTGTATTTTATAGATGGTCAGACCAGTGGGCTGATTTTTTTGAAATTTTTACGTGGAGTTCCTCCAAGCCTAGAAGAAACAATAGGCTACTTTTTTTGGAAATTATTAAATACAGATACATTTTTAGAAATTTGGCCCGTGAAGGAATAAAAAGGGGGCAAAAAGGGAAAAATCTGCACCTTCTATCTTCTTAAGTAAATAAGATGGAAACAAAACATGGAAACTAACTTAAATTTAAGGCATAATACCTTAGGAACATAGTTACTGCCATTCTACCCTTTTTTTAGTTGAATTTATACTATGTTCTTAGGAAATATAACCTATAGAATTTTTTATGTGAAAAGCTTGGAAAAATAGACTCATTTATTAAAGAACAATATTTAAAATGTTATAGAAATATACATTTTTATAACGTCAGTACTATTATCAGACAGTAAGTAGTTGGTCATTTTGCAAAAAAAAATAAGTTTGATACTAATATTAAAAAAAACTAATTTGTACGTAAAAAATGTGTAATAATCGATAAATATTTGTTCATTTCTTTAATAGTTGGTCACTTTGCAAAATAAATTAAGTTTGATATTAATCTTTTTTTTAAAAAATTAGCTTGTACGTAAAAATGTATATAAATTGATAAATATTTGTTCGTTTCTTTATTATAAAAATTACATTAAACAGATTTTTATTTACTTTTGTTAACTATTGCCAATTATGTTAATGTTGTGTTAAATCACCAAAATAGACTTTATCCTAAAAGCAGGGTACACTTATACAGGTAGTGTAATGAACCCTGATATAAATTCGTCTTGAAATTTTGTGAAAGTGTTTGTCAGATTTATTAATTTTGTTTTAAATTGAAAAATTTTTTCACATTCTTTTTTACAAACACAAAAAGGTAATGCCCAGTGCGAATTTTTTGTATTATTGAAAACTGTTATTTAATGTACCTTGGTTGGACTCTTGGTATCACTGCATTAGTGTACTCTGAAAAATCTAACATCTAGGGATCGCCCTAAACGAATGTAAAAATGGAATCTAGAAATTATTTTGTTTAGATGTGAAAAAAGCAAATTATTTTTAAAAATGTGAACATAAATAAAAAAAATATATTTAAAGGACTTTGAATAGAAAATAAGCGTCCTTCATAACAATAAAAATGACCAAAACGAAGGCGTAACAAGTCTGCCATAAATAAAGGGGTAATCCGTGGGTGCACCATTCATTTGGCCAAGCGCGCCTCCAATATTGGCTTTCAAAAACGTGCTCCCCGTGCTATGAAGGAAATCCGCAAGTTTGCTGAAAAGAAAATGGGTACAAATGATGTCAGAATCGATACCCGATTAAGCAAGCACATATGGTCTAAGGGTATAAGGTTATTAATAATAAATAATTAATAATTTTTTATTATTACTTTACTTTCTATGTAAGTTTTATTGTGTAGATGTCCTGATACATACGGGCAAAAATGAATTAAACTATTTGTTTATTTTAGATCAACTCCACTTCGTGTGCGCATACGCTTGTCACGTCACACAGTGGTATTTTGGTGGCAAAAAAGCTAAATTTGACTTATATTTTCTAAAAATCTAATAATGCTGTTTTATAGAAAAGTGTTTCACTAAGAAAAATCAATAATTTTTTTTAGTTAAAGATTATATTTTGTCTTAGAAAAAGTTTAGTGAAGTCACTTAAGTATTGTGAAACGAAAACAGGTGAAAATGTTCATGAAACTCAGTAACTTATGCGTGAAAAATATTTTATTTTATTTATTTTATTTATTTATTTATTTCTTTGAACTATTTTCTGTACAACAAGACTTAGTCTTATATTTATAGTACAGAAACGGAAGGCGTCAAACTTAAAAAAAAACATTTATAGTTTTAAAAGCTAATTTAAGCAAAACAAATAAAACAAGAAAAATTAAATAATAATAATAATAAAAATTAAAATACGAAACATATATGTATATTACAATTTTGCACATAATAAATTAAAAAAGTAACCTCCAAATTTAATTTTATAATTTTATTTAAAAAAAAAATTATTTAAAAAATATTTTTAATAAATTACACAGCCTTCTTTTTAATTTAAAAAAATATATATTTGGATTACATATGTAGTTTAGTAAATACAAGCAAATTAAAATAGCTTTATAAAATTCGGTGTTTTCAGTTTTCCTTGGAAAAAAAGAAGTTGGCTCAGTCTACCTCCGTCCTCTTACTACAACATAATAAAGGGTGAGAGTCTATTCTTTGAATTTAACCAAAAAAATTCACCGACTTTCGCCGATCGTTGAACAAACTTGTAAATTTTCTTAAAAAAAGTCAAGAATGATGCTGCTCTGAACCAATTGCTTTTTTCAATTGTTATGACTATGGCGTTACAGTTATGTCACATATAATTCAACCTTTAAGAACCTGTAAACCAAAAATGTGGAATCCAACGATGATTAAATTTCTCAATTACCGTAAAGATTATTGCGTCTTTTTGGTTTTAAAACTGGCTTAGGTTTAAATAAAAACATTAATTTTAAGAAAAGATTTTATTATTTTTTATATACATACATATGTACATACATATGTATATTCAATTTGTTTGCAGTAAAATTTTCTATGTAGTAAGACTACGGGTGCTGTTTGCATTAATTTACCGGCCAAATTAAAATTAACTTTAGTTTTTGTCAAAAATAAAAAAAACTAACAAACAAAGACTACTTTATCAATGCGTATGGTAAAAAAAGCCAAAATCATTACTTCATAAGTGTTCTATCAAAAACATTTTTATATAAAAATATAAAACCGTATTAAAACAAAGTTTACTAGATGTAAACGAAGTTGTAGATTTATTAAAGATTCCGGCTTGGCTTTGGATTAGGAAAAATTAAATGATTATAGAATTTTGAGTTGTCTGTTTTTGATTTAGGGTGCAGTGCAGTGCTTGGTAATGAGAAATAGAATTTGTTTATTTTTTAAATTTAAAAAAAATCGACAAATTCATGCCTCTTTTAATGGAAAAGGAAGAGGAGAGAATGATCACACCAATATTTCAAATGGACGATTGTACTTTGTATATGTATTAATGCTGAATTAATAAATATTTATTAAAAGAAAGTATATAAACAAATTAAAATAATTATTAATGTTAAATATCGTTAATTTTTATAATTCAAAATACTTAGAATATGTAATAGGCCTAAAAGGTCTGGCATCGATAAAAAAATAGTTTTAAAACTTGGCACTACTTTTTATTGCTTATATGAAACCAAAGCGCATGCATACAGGTGGGAGCGGTGCTACAAAAACAACTAAAAAGGAAATCACTTTAAAATTAAAATCAAAGGATTTTGTTCAAATTTTTGTGATTTTAAAGCGGCCAGCTAAATGCCTACTGATTTGAAAAATCACTTGGTTATATTTGGTTTTTCATTTGGAATTTTGCAATAAAATAATAAATAAATAAGTTAAAACCGAAATTCTGATTTTAAAATTCTGATTTTATATGTTTCAGAATGTAAAGTGGAAAATGTCTTTGTTTTTACCCAATATGCAGCAAGGTGTATTGAGTGACTTTTCTCATACTTAGTTTTTCGAAAAAGTTGTTCGAAAAAAAAGTGGACTGGGAAAAACTGAGTACGAGGAAATGTGGCCAATACCTTCCTCTACCATGCCTCATTCTCCAATTTTTGGCACATGTCTTTGTTTTTACCCAATATGCAGCAAGGTGTATTGAGTGACTTTTCTCATACTTAGTTTTTCGAAAAAAAAGTGGACTGGGAAAAACTGAGTATGAGGAAATGTGGCCAATACCTTCCTCTACCATGCCCATGTCTCCAATTTTTGGCACATGTCTTTGTTTTTACCCAATATGCAGCAAGGTGTATTGAGTGACTTTTCTCATACTTAGTTTTTCGAAAAAGTTGTTCGAAAAAAAAGTAGACTGAGAAAAACTGAGTATGAGGAAATGTGGCCAATACCTTCCTCTACCATGCCCCTGTCTCCAATTTTTGGCACATGTCTTTGTTTTTACCCAATATGCAGCAAGGTGTATTGAGTGACTTTTCTCATACTTAGTTTTTCGAAAAAGTTGTTCGAAAAAAAAGTGGACTGGGAAAAACTGAGTATGAGGAAATGTGGCCAATACCTTCTTCTACCATGCCCAATTCTCCAATTTTTGGCACATGTCTTTGTTTTTACCCAATATGCAGAAAGGTGTATTGTGCGACTTTTCTCATACTTAGTTTTTCGAAAAAGTTGTTCGAAAAAAAAGTGGACTGGGAAAAACTGAGTATGAGGAAATGTGGCCAATACCTTCCTCTACCATGCCCCATTCTCCAATTTTTGGCACATGTCTTTGTTTTTACCCAATATGCAGCAAGGTGTATTGAGCGACTTTTCTCATACTTAGTTTTTCGAAAAAGTTGTTCGAAAAAAAAGTGGACTGGGAAAAACTGAGTACGAGGAAATGTGGCCAATACCTTCCTCTACCATGCCCCATTCTCCAATTTTTGGCACATGTCTTTGTTTTTACCTAATATGCAGCAAGGTGTATTGAGTGACTTTTCTCATACTTAGTTTTTCGAAAAAGTTGTTCGAAAAAAAAGTGGACTGGGAAAAACTGAGTATGAGGAAATGTGGCCAATACCTTCCTCTACCATGCCCCATTCTCCAATTTTTGGCACATGTCTTTGTTTTTACCCAATATGCAGAAAGGTGTATTGTGCGACTTTTCTCATACTTAGTTTTTCGAAAAAGTTGTTCGAAAAAAAAGTGGACTGGGAAAAACTGAGTAGGAGGAAATGTTGCCAATACCTTCCTCTACCATGCCCCATTCTCCAATTTTTGGCACATGTCTTTGTTTTTTCCTAATATGCAGCAAGGTGTATTGAGTTACTTTTCTCATACTTAGTTTTTCGAAAAAGTTGTTCGAAAAAAAAGTGGACTGGGAAAAACTGATTATGAGGAAATGTGGCCAATACCTTCCTCTACCATGCCCCATTCTCCAATTTTTGGCACATGTCTTTGTTTTTACCCAGCAAGTAAAATAATACGTGTGAGTAGTGTGTCATAATAATGTTATATATGTATAAATTGTATGTAAATTTTTTCCAAAATTAGTTTATTCTTTATCAAATTCGTATTCTTGTTTCATTAAAAATTATTTTTTTCGTTTCTGAAGTAAAATTCAGAGACTTATATAAAATCTTCATATGTATCAAAAAGTTTGTTAAAGTTCTAAAAAAGTTTGTTAAAAGCAAAAATCCTCTCCCATGAAGATTTTTGATGCTGCCATATCAAAAATACACTTTTTGTATGGAAAAAGGGTGTCTGTAAGCTTGGCAGCACCTATATAAAAATTTTACTCAAATTTTAGCGCCATTTTTTAATGAGAGAGAATATCTAGTGAGCTCTCTGAAAAATTGAGTGAAAAAAAGTTTGCCAAAAAAAAAGTTTGTTATTTTCACGGAGATCCTTTGAGAATACATTTTTATGATTTTTTATTTATTTCATTCACGGTTGTCTTGTTTGCTTCTTTTATATTTAATTTAAAATCAATTGGTTTATCGTAGCCCATAATGCGTACGTAATGTTCAGGATCTTCAAACATGGTTGGTTCAACAAATAACGATTTCTTGCCCACAATAAAAGATGTAAACATACCCGGCACCTCAGGAACTTTCACATCACTTGGTCGGAATCTTGTCTGAGTAAAGAATTCATTTTTATTTAATCCCGTTAAATTATATTGTAATGAATTCAGTAACGTACCCGAATTTTTTGCAAAATGATATTTATTGTTGTTGCTATATACTCCTCATTGGCTGGATCGTAATGTATTTCGGTTACATATTTCTTGGTAACAAAATGCAGCAGCAACGGCGTGACAAAAGTAAACACACCAGCAAAACTGCACAAGAATACAGCCATACCAGTGCCACCAATTTGCATACCTTGCTCCATTAAAATAGGTTGGGCAAATAAGCCCACTATACTGGTTGTCAAAGAAAATACCTTTACAGCTCTCATGCGAGGCGTCAAAGAACCGTAGTAGATTCTCTTCAAATCGTTTATATTGACTTTATCCGTCGACTTGGTGGCGAAAAATTTTTTGGACGTTGAATTGTTCATTACCGTAGGTTCTTTTTTTAAAATTATAGATATATGTCTCGGTGTAATTAATGCTGACCTGATATCTACGGTATTTTCCATTTGCACAAATTTAAATGTGTTTCTTAGCATCCCTTTGCCAGCAGAAGTGCAGCGTACACACGTTCGAAGAGACATTTTAAAGATATATAAGGAACATTTAATTTAAATTGATTATAAAATAGTTAAGATTACTAAATAATCTTCCGCAGACATTAAAATCCATTTTTCCAATGACTCCCAAACCATAACCCGTATGTTGAAAAGCATGGTGAAATAATAAGGTGACGTCGTCCCTACATCAACAACTTCTTGTAAATATTTAAACTAAAAGTCCATGGCACGCGTCAAAGTCGCAATACGTTGTGGCTTTCTGAACTTTTTGCACGTTGTTGCGTTTTAAGTTACATGCACTACTTTGAGGCATAGAATTTTTTGTTTTTTACATTACAACAACGAAACAATATCAATTGCGTTTCAATAAAGCTTATCGATAGCTTTTAAAATATTATAAAACTTTCACCTCCATTAGTCAAAATAGCTGGTCTGTTGGTTTGACGCATGCAAAAGTAGAGAGTAGTTCTACTTTTTGCGAATGTCACGTCAAATGACGTCTACGCATCATGATCTGCAGCTTGCCATATTGAAATACACGTATTCAACTTTTTTGACAACCGTTTTAAAAGCGAGAGCTTATGAAAGGGTGTTATGGACTTTCAGCTTTATAATGTATTTTTTGATGCAAAATTCTGGCAAAGTTGTCAAAAATTATGATATCACGCATAAACAAAGTATACACAACCATTTTATCACATAAAAACATATAGCAGAAGTACAAGTCAGCTGATTAGTTGATCCTATCTTGTGCAATGTATTTTAATAAAAGCCATGGTAATATAATCCAAAGGTGATCTCCTCAGCACAGCTGACTATTTTTCTTCTGGTAATATGTATATCGTTTAATACATGGTACAATTACCTTACAAGGTAGTATCGATTCTACAGCTGACTATTTTTGCCCGAGTTTTTCCACTCGTTGAATCTGTCATACAGTACGTTTTTTTACATAAACAAGGATGCTTTTTCAACAACTTCATATATTTGGTATCGAGTTTGTTGTAGTTGTTCCCGTAGCGAGAATACTTTGTAAGGTAATTGCACCATGGTTTAATATCACGGTAAATGGATTACCGGGTGTTTCCAATACATTGTTTTTTTTCTGGCCCTATTACTTATTTCTTTTTTATATACATATGTATTTTTACATAAAAAAATATTTTTTTTCAATATACATATGTAGATATTAAAATTTATAAAATAAAAAAGAAAAAGTAATAGTGACAAAATGTCTGTTTGTAATTGAGGCCACCTGGTGCATCATTTCGCCGTGTTAAATATGTCACACACATTAAATTTTCACCTCTGTGCTATGACAGCACAAGGTTTTTACAATGCATTGTTGTAGTTGTATCTCTAAAGCTATATTTACACTACCTAAGTTCTCATCTGAGTTGAGTGTCAAAAAAATAAGTTTAAATTTTTATGAGTGTCAAAAAACAATTTGAAATTTTAATTTTTAGTATTACATTACATCTGAGAAACTATAATAAGTCCGCTAATTATAAAGGTTGTTTAACTAGTACAAAGTGTATGGTAATACAAAAACAAGCTCTTATTTCGATAACTTTTAAAAACTTAAATTTAAAACTCAGACGTTATACAATTTGAAAATAGAAAACGTTCTATTTTCAACTGAGGTTAGACAAAAATATTAACAAATGAAAATACACATGTTATTACACCATAAAAATAAGTCTCAGTTGTGAAACTCAGATGATAACTCAGGTAGTGTAAATATAGCTTAAGGGTTAAATTATACGTGATACCATTACGCCATAACTATAGAAAACAATTGGGTTTTGGTTTTTATGACAACGGTTATGGCGTTATGGTAATGCAAGTATTATTGAACCTCAATGCGGTCACCTTGTGTATTAATCACCACGATAAATGCCAAAAGTGAGTTAAAATGCCACATTTTAAAAAATATTTGTGTTGTCTATTACGTAAACACATTTACGAACACAGGCTACAGTATACCTATATAGCTAATAAATAGTAAAACAATATGTAATTTAGATACTTTTCTGGGCATCACCTTTGTGACATAAACCCAAGTCCATAAAAATAAAATTTCGTCTTACATTTTTTTAAGGTATATGTAATGTTTAACGAACTTTAACTTACGAAATATTGTATTATGTATATATTTTTTATCAACCTAAACTACTAGCGGTTTTTACTATTGGTGATAAAGTGTCTAGTAAGTTGGATACTTATGGTAAATGAAGTAAATTTAAACTTTTTACTAGGCGCCTTATCACCAAGAGTGGCAACCACTATTCAGGGAATATGGAGTTTTAAAGTTTTTTATTATACAAATACATATACCCAGGGCATAGATTAAAAACTTAAAAAAGTTAAATTCAAGAAACATATGGATACGGAGTTGAATTTTGTTTGGTTGTTTAACATGATAATTTTATAAGATGTGGTGGTTTCATTGTCGGTTGTTGTCTGCACTTAAAAGTTATTTTGATATGGTAGTTGACTAGTATGTTGAATAATTTAACGGCTTAATTTAAATGTAACTGCCATATAGTATTTGCTAGAATGTTCTAGAATTAACTTTATGGAATATTACAGACTGCCACCATGTAACTATAAATAGGCGAACAACACAATTACCATTATCAGTATTAGTTAAACCGTAGAGCTGTTTGAAAAAGACAACAACCGCCAATGAAACCACCACAACTTATAAAATTATCATGTTAAACAATCAATAAAAATTCAACTCCGAAACAATATTGTTTGGCAAAGTTACCTCTAAGATTTTTAAACAACTTGTCCCTAAAAGTCATTTGAGTGATCGCAAATGTAAACAAAAATAGCAGCAATTGCAGTAATGTTTTAAACAGGGCTACCAAAAAACACAAGAGTTTTGTTACTAATTTAAAAAAAGTAAAAGTATACATATTTACAACAGGAAAAACTCCTGATTTTTTTAATCAAACTGGCTTATATTATTTTTTTTTCTCCTTAAGCAGCTTACTTAACTATCTAACTTTTTGTCAAAATTGGGTCATCTATCCGCCTAATTTCGGGTTGTTATACATAAATTGTATGGGCATAAGCGTTTTCCTAAAGCAAAAAATGCTTTTCGTTTTTGTTATACCTTTCACATAATGATAATATGTCATTCCGTTTGTAATTTCTTTATTATCCATTTGTGTATATAAGTATATACATATGTATATTCTGGATCCTTATAAATAGGGAAGTTGATATAGCCATGTTCGTCTGTCAGTCTGTTGAAATCAAGTTTAAGTCAAATAAAGTGATGCGGACCAGTTATTTGTGTCAAACTATTGGAAATATCCTGGAGACAATCGCTTTTTAAAATTAGCAAAATCGGTTGACATCAAGTACTCTACTAAAAGTGATTGGACAATAAGGTCTATAATATGGAAAAAAAATTTTGGTTAGGGGCAGGGGAAGCTCCCATACAAATTAACAATTTTTATGACATTTTCAACACGCTATATCTCGGAAACTGTAAAAGCTATCGACTTGAAATGTTCTACGAAGAGTAATTGCACAATAAGGCCTACATATTGAAAACATTTTTTTTGGTATGGACAGTGGAAGGGGTAGCTTCCATACAAATGAACAATTTTTATGAAATTTTAGATACGCTATATCTCGGAAACTAACAGCCATGTCATTAAATGTTCTACATAGTGATTGAACAAGAAATCCTATACCTTGGACAAAACTATTTTTTGGTGGGGGCAGGAGTAGGGGTAGCTCACATACAAATTAACAATTTTTTTTTAATTTTTGATACGCTATATCTCGGTTTGAAATGTTCAACAAAAACTAACTGGACCTACATTTTGGGGAAAAAAATTTTGGGTAGGGGCAAGAGAAGGGGCAGCACCCACAAAAATTAACCATTTGTATGAAATTTTCGTTACGCCACATCTGGGTAACTATAACTGCTATCGATTTCGAATGTTCTAAAAAAAGTAATGATAAAATAATTTATACATTTTGTAACAGATATTGTCTAATTTTATTTTGTTAATATTTTATAGCTTAGAAAGCTTATTTTGTTTTTGTTATTTTTCATTTAAATCGAAATATAAATATATTTAATTGTCATTTGCTTATGATTTTATAATTGTTTTGTTATTCACTGTAAATTCTTTTTCATGTTATTTATGTTTTCTAATGCAATCGACTATATTATTTTGTTGTTATTTTATTTATTGTAATTAAGTTATCTTGTCAATATACATTTTTTAATATTCTTTTGATCTTTTGTTTATATAAGTTATTCTTTATTGTACACAGAAAGAAAACTCGCTTTCTAAAATCAAGAATTTTATTTTTGAATTTATCCAAAGTCTTTCTTGAAATTTTTAAGTACGATCCGTACTTACATTTTCTGAAATTAAGCCTATTCTGATTGCAGAAAAAAGCTTGTTGTTTAAATATATTATTTTACATTTGAAAACAAAGTGTCTACGGGGCCTAGAGGTAACGCGCTAGTGCTGCAGTGCAGAAAGTCACATTTTTTAATTGTTAATTTTTAATTTGTTAACTTTAAGTGTCTATAAAATAAAAATAAAATATAAAATTCTCCTTCTTTAATAAAGCTCCATTAGTCAAAAAAATTACATTTCATTTTCGAATTAATCCCGTTTACGGTTTAAATCAATCTTTTTCACTCTTACATCAAGTACGATTCCGAACTTAAATCAATCCTTTTTTGGCTTAATTGTGGCTAAAAGTAAGAAATTCGTACTTGAAAAATTTTACTTGGAGTAAGAAATTTCGTACTTGATTTAAGAAAAACCGTACTCACCGTACTTTTGACACCGCTATGGCTTGATTTAAGTAAAGTTTTCTTATATAATATTTTGTGTGTATGTATAACACTTGCAATTATCCTGTTATAAAACATTGTTGTTCTTATTTATATTTTTTAAAATAAGTCAATTCCAATTTTTTCATTATTTTTTATTGATTTGTTATCGATTGAAGTTGAAGATGAAACATTTTTATTTTATTTCATTACATTGAATAAATATCGTTAACCATTAATTTCAAACCCCGGTGTTTTATTAATTTTTGTAAAATTATAATTAAATTTGATGGCGAATAAGATGATTGCGTCAATTCAAGACACAAATTACTTATAATTTAAAGAAAAGAAATTGAAGCACCATACGAAACTGAGGCCGGTTATGACGGCATCGTCTGGCTTGACCCTGTTCCAAACCTCATGTTAGAGACTCATCCTCTACAATTTTGGAAAAAAATAGTTAGAGAAGAGCAGGGAGACTAGAAAATCAAATAAAAATTAATAACTTTAATTAAACTTTTAATACAAATAATGTCGAACACTTTTAAAACTCTCGACCCCAAACCTTCTACATCTATTTCTATTATTTATACGAACGTTAAAATTTTGTAAAGTTTTCTATTTCAAAAACTAGGATTTCTATGACCTGTCACAAGGTGTTTTTATTATATTATTTGCAGTACAAAATAACTCGGATAGAAAAGATGGCTGGGTATATTAAAAAATAAGCCAGACAATATATTACAGTACCTACATAAATAAAAATTGATTTTCAGGTGTTTTCTTTAAACTAAAATAAGGCCATCTGTATGTATGTATGTTCATGTCGGTTGTCAGTTTTCTAGCCACTTATTGCTGACATTTTAAAACATGCTTCCCTGATATCCATCGAAAATTCATTTTAAGTGACCAGTTATCGTTTATTGCAAAATGTTATCGTTAGGGTGTGCTGGTTACATTGATATGTTTATTTGAAAATGTGGAAACTTATCGTGTTTGTACCGGGTCTCCCCCAAGTTCCATAAAAAAACCTGTAGGGTGTATTATATAGCATTTTCAGTGTTACTTTGTTATTTAGATGTAATATTGTGGTTTGATTGCTAATCACTGTGACTATATGAGGTCCTATATAATGTGTTTTTCTCTATAGTTTACGTTATATTGTAAGCATGCCGCAAGTATACAATGAGCGTTACATAAAAAATATTTTGTTTGAAGATATACCTTCTGATGGTGATAGTTTCTGAAGTCTTGAACCTGACAATGAAGTCATCTGATTTGATGGTACTAGGCGATGTATCTTTAGGGCTGCATCCAAAACTTGATGATGATTTTGATTTGGATGATGACATACCAAGCATACATTCGACTCAAATCGCCAGTACCAAGAGAAAGCGCATTATGCATCAGCTAAGGCGATCCACTTTACGAAGATGTGCAAAATGCAGTTCTTTAAAAAATCTGCGCGTAAGAGAGAGAAACGAAAAATGTTTAGTACAGAGAATCGTGTACGACACTCTCTGCCTTTTGACCACACGCCATCAGTTTCCCGCTGTCTGGCCAAGTGTAAAAGCAGTCTAACTTTTCCTACTAACTTAACCAAGCAACCTGTTACACAAAAGGTCGAATGCCTTATTTATTTTTTCTTTTTTTTTATTATAAATGTAAAACCGTTGCTGAAAGAGTCAAATAAAAATAACTTTATTGATAAAACAAATATTTTTTAATTAATGCTTTAATCAAACATACATTTTATTGCATTTTATACAGATATTTATGTAAGTAGTTATCAGAAAATTGTTAATTTATAAAGATTATAATTTAGAATGACATATTTTTTCTAAAAGCAGTGTTATTAAAGAACACTTAAAAATATTTTCCTTTAAACATCATTGGTAATAAAAATTAAATTTTCTAAACTTTGGCAGACACTCTCTTAATGAACAAAATTTGGTTTCAGGCATAACAAAAAACGCAAAGACTAAAAATATTAACGAAAGAGCGCCTAAAGTAAGAAAGAAGTCAGAAATATGTAATAAACTTGTGATGTATTTCTGTTTGTTGCAAATTATAATGATGTGAACCAACATTTCAACTGTGAAAACAATGGCCATATAATAAGGTTTAACAGCCAAAGGAAAAGCTTCGCTTAAATAGGCTGAAGACGATGCCACTGCGATAGAGGAAAATAGTTGGAAAAATATCAGAAGATATTTAACAGTGCTAATGTAATTAAAATCATTCCAATTTTTGTTGTTGTTAAAAATACCACCAACTGTGAAAGCCAAAATAGTGCAAACAGTAAAGCCAAAGATCATACTTGGCTTACGTCCTCTCGAGTCTAGGCTAAATGATACAAATAATGGTCCCAACCATCTGGCCAATGCATACAAAATATATGGAAATGTTTGTAAGTAGTTCGTTAAAAATGATGAATATGTAAAGGCGAAATTTACACAATAGGAAAATCCGAGAGCTGTAAAGGAGCGATAGAAACACAATTTAATTAAAGCTGGGACTCCATATGCAGCATTTTGTATAAATGTTCTTTCTTTGCTATCGGCCAAATAGCGTTTGTGTTCTTCCAACTGAGCGTAAGTTTCATTAGTTAAAGTAAATGGTCGTTGAAGGCGTCGCAACGAATCAATGGCCATTTGTTCTTTTCCTTGAGACAAGTAAATCACGGGCGATTCGATAATATAAAAAGACGCAGTTATAAAAGCTATAACACCATATATAATGTTAAGGATGCATACCACTGACTGTTACTAGAACTGCGGCAAAACACTGTAAGAATGTAAAAAAACGTTTGTTATATTCTAAAATTGTTTTTATTTAGTGGAAACTTCAAAACTTACTGTTAAAATTTTCTTTGGCATATAATTGCAAGCAAAAGCACCAATAACCACACCAATTATGGCTGCAACAAACCAGCTTAAAATTATGTGTTTTGTTATAGAAAAACTCTCGTTATAATTTAAAGTAAGACCAAGTTTCCAAGCCAGATTCATACCGCCCGACACAAAAATTAAAGAAGCTGCATAAAAGAAAGAGAACATTAATAAGTTGTCTAAAATGTGGATTCTAATTTTAAATCTTTCAAAAGAGGTTACACCAAGGCGCATGCATACAAGTGGGAGCGGCTCTACAAAAAACAAATTGATAGTACAAATGTCAAGGACAGATAACAAAAACTCACAAACTCCTTCTTCTTCATTTTGAGCTTTTCTTAGATTCCTAAAAATGTTGTTAATAAAACAGAAAAAAAAACATAAACATAAATAAATTTTAACAAATAAACATCTGAAATACCGTTACTCAGCTGATTAACTAAGGCCACCTGTATACATGCGGCTTGGGTTACACCCAATGAACACACCTAATAAACGATGAAATTAAATTATTGAGGTAAGTGCGTTTTTTTAGAACCATCTTTTAAGATTTTAGTGTTTTAGGCACAGTATTGTCGCAAAAAGGATAAAACCAAATAGCACCTTGGGTCGGTAAAGTCACGCAAAATGTTTTTCTATTGACTAATGATTTTAAGCTTTTTAGTTTATGTGCGTGTACTTATCATTTTTGTGCAATAAGAGAATGTTATTGTCATTTCTTAAACCAAAGCAATATCTATACTTGGGTACATGAAGTTTTCCCTTAGGAAGTAATGATACGACCAGGATTGCTACTGAAGCAAAAAATGCGGCATATAGGGAAACCCTGCACTCAGTAGCAATACATCTTGTGAAAGCATTGTATCGGCAGAAAAGAAGAAAGGAGATACATATATTTCGTGTTAGTGAAAGGCGTGAGTGTGAGCGTATTAAAATGTTAGAAGTAAGAATGAAGTCCAAAAATTCTGCCAAAAAGTAAAACACAACACTGAAACCTTGGGATATGCACACTCGCCTGCAAAGATGAAAAGAATAATTTGGTGACTGATACAAATAGTGTGCTCAGAATATGGAAACATTTTTTTTAAGCATTTTCGATGTGATTTCTGATAGTAGAACTTATGCTACTCTAAATAACTAAATTACTAGTTATGGAAAATTAGAAAAAACTTATTTTTTTATATTTCAAGGGGGTTTTATGAGTTTTATGACGTTCAGTACAGATTGGATTAAAAACTGCCAGAGATTAAAATTTTTTTTAATCGATAAAACAAAAGTCTAAAACACAATGCCTTAAAGGAAAATTTATTTAGGGGATTAACAAGGTGTCCTATTGTCATATTGTTATAATATTTCACAATGGTTTTGTTTTCTTTTATACAAAAATAGTTCTCAAAAAATACTACGTCGTTTAATATGCTTACTAAATTGTCACAACAACTCCAAATACACCTGCGCCGAGCGTGCAATATTAAACCATTGTGGAACGTTTATGACAAAAGGACAAATAGAACACCTCGTGAATCCCCTAATTGTAAAACTTTTAATGTCTATTTTTTTTCATGCATATATTTTTGTTGTTATGCATTGCGTTCTACCCAATAAGGCCTTAAGTCTCAATTGAAAAAAAAAACGGAAATAAATTTTAAAATCGGTTTTTTTCTTTAAATTTACCTGCTCCAACTGAATTTGATTGTGGCTTATTTTTTTGATTGCGTTTCCACCATCCCTCGTTTTGTTGCACCAGTGGAACAGCTGGAAATTGCGGAACCGATGATGTGGGACCATTGTAAACTTGTACATGTATCTGGCCTTCAATTTGAGGCTGTACTTGCGCCTGAGGTTCAAAAGATTGTTTTGTTGTTTCCCACATCGTAAAACATTTTATATTTTAAAAAATTTTACTTAACTTAATTCATTTGCTTTACTTGTACTTCAAACATCTTTTCTTATTTGAAAATGTTTAGAAACTAAATTTGATTTATTGTTTTTATATCGAGCGTTTGCCTATCTGTTACTTATCGGCGTATTTTTCTTATCTATACTTATGACTGATAACGATTACTTTGGAGATATACTTATATATCGCTTCCTGAAATGGTTATCTTTTCCGACGCTTAAACTCAACAGGAGAAAAAAAAAATTGCTAAAAACTTGTTGAGACGTGTGCTTTAAAACACTGCAGCATTATCAGTAAAATACTCGGTATTGTTTGGTTGTTTGACTCCTTTGTATTTCAAGTAACGATATACAGTAAGCTATTTAACGTAAATGTTATGATTTACACCTCCCTTTAGATCAATAAATTAATAAAGTCTCAAAAGTTTTGCAGATAATAGAAAAAGTACCGAAATTTTGCGTAAAAAAAACGTATCATGAATAATTCCTAAAATTTATTCATGGTCAATAATAATTGAGTCATTCAAGTTCATATTTAATGGTAATACACAGGGCGGGCTCTTACAGTTAACAGTTTCATCTCGAATTATCCTTTTTTTAAAGCTTTTAGAGTTTGGGAATAGTGTCAGAACCTTTTTTTCTTAAGGTCTATTATATTATTTCATTCTGGCGAGTACGATGGTCCGTTGAAACCATAAGCTCGCTACTTTGTAGCAGCAGTTTGAAATGTTTAACAAAATGATGAAATAAATGCGAAAGCGTAGTATTACTTAAAAAAATAAAGAAGGAAAAAAACATTTGAACGAAAAAAGTAAATATTATTTTCCTATGTGAAATTTTTATACCACTAAAAAGTACCAAAACTTTAGAAAATTTTCCTTTTCCTTCCTTTGGTTTTAACCTTAAACTAATTTTTTCTTTTAAGTTATATATCCTAAGATAAAAAAATAAAGATGCCAAATTAACCATTAATTGAAAGAAAGTTCATTTTTTATGTCAATCTTAGACTACCGACCTTAGCCGGGGTTGCAAATAAGGATTACTTTATTGCTTTTGACTTTAATATGGGCCAGCTGTTCTTTACTTCATATCTCTAAACATATAATGTCCAAAAATTCAACGGATTAAAAAAAAGTTTTTGGTTTCTTATACGACTTTTAACTTCAAAAGCCTACTAAGTAGCGGGCTAATTGCTTTCTGAACAATTCGCTTAAAGGAGATACAGGGTATCTGGAGGCAGATTTATGTTTTAAAATTTAAATAAAAAACGTAATAATTGACTGAAAAATGGAAATGCGGCCTTTTTTTTTAAAGAGTATGTCATCCATATGTCTTTCTGCGCCACACCCTGCAGTAAACGTGGTTGAATTAAGCTGATTTCTTAATGAATATTTTCTTTAAAGCCACAAGAGATGAAGGATTGCCAATAACCCTCTCTTTGAGGTAGCCTCATAAAAAAACCATGAGAGTTAGAACAGGCAACCTCGGTGGCCTTGAAATGTCCTTAAAGCAACTAATCAGTTTTTGGGGGAAATTTTTCCGAAGCAAATTTATCAAAGCTTTGGCTGTGTATTCAGTCGCCTCATTTTGTTAAAACTACGTGTTGGAAGAGTATGATGGATGAGCTCGTCGATAATTTTCACCGTTGACATTCGTCGCCAAAAAATGGTCCAATTATCTCATGCGTGGATAAGGTACACCAAAGAGTTATCTGGGACTATACAATGGTTTTTGATTTTTCAAACGAGGGTTGTAGGTTTTGGAGACAAGTAACTGCAGTTTTGCATGTTGACGGAGCCATTTAAGTGAAAATGGGCGTCGTCGCTTCAAAAAAAAATGGGATTAACAGTGCGAAAACGCTCCAACATCGTTTTATAAAAATGTTTGATTATATAAAGGTCATATTATTTCAGTTCTTTAACAACTAAAATTTTAAAAGGATGGAACCCAAAACCTTTTTTTAAATTTGTCCTGGAAGTCTCAGTGTGGCTGGTCCTTTCGTATTGAAAGTCATGGATTTCATGTAAACTGCTGTCAACCCATTCGGGAGTCCTTGAAGATCGACAAGGTCCTGGCCGTGGTAAATTCATATCCGAAGCAGTTGCCTGGAATCTCTGCACCCACGAACAAATTAAATGTACATTCGGTCCGTCACGTACTTGCCAAATACCCAACTTTGAACAATATTGGCGACGAGAAATTACGTAAGAATCATTCATTACCCTTAAAAAATGTCTCCACAGCGAACGCGCGATGCTTCCTCGACCACTACGATATCGTGATTGAAAAATCCGCACGATCGAAGATTCCAGTGGGGCCACTATCCCTCTGCACCGTTTAATAATTTTTGAAATTGTAATCGCATTTAAAAATATAAATTTTCCACTAGACACCCTGTATTTTTTTTAAAAAACCTTTGTTATAATCCTGTTGAAACCCCTCATAATTTTATCCGTTTTAAAAAAGCATCCACTTTTGGAGAAATCATTGAAAGCCAGTGCCTGTGTTCTGTAACTTTAGTGAGAACTTCTCGCATCGAAAAGTTTATAGTCGCCATGTAAAATACAGGATGAACACCATAAACGTAATTATTTTAACTTTTAACGTTGTATAATGAGTTTATGTATTATCTAAGTCACGCTGTTAATAATCGGAAGACTATGACAATAAAAAAAATTTTCTCGCTGCAAAAACTTCTCACAAGTTACAGAACAGGGGGGCAGATTAAGAAATCAGTTCCTAAATATATGACCTTATTTAATGAAGGAAGTGGCAGTGAAGTGTCCAAAGGACATTTTCAAACCGGCATCTTGTATATTTTTGCTTTGTTGAACTTGTCTTGGTTTACATGACATGCTAGAAGTGAAAAAAACATTGCCTAACATTTATTTAAAAATCATATTCACTGTTAACAAAAAATCAAAATTAAAAGTTGTTTTAATATTATAGTTGTCTTAAGTTTTTGAGTACCTTTTTAGAAATAGTATTTAAGTTTTGATAATATATAAGAATATTTCAACATAAGACTCTGGTTTCACTTAATATTTGTTGGAAAAACTACATTTTCAATTTTGTAATATAACTTTAAGTAGATGTGTTTAAAAATTTAAATTCCAAAACAGATAATTGAATTTAATTTTTAGCCTAATAACCCAGATACATTTTCAATAGTTTAAAGGCATGACGGTGGTACAACTACATATGTATGTATATATGTACCTTAAAACACATATTAACTTTATAGCTTTAAAAGACGTTCTTATGCAGTGTTGCTGTTTGGTGTAATTTTTACCATAATTGTGTATTTTTTCTAAATGTGCATTTTAGTACATTTTGGCTACTTCTCCGATTATTTGATATAATCGGCTGTAAGTTGACTAAAAGCTGTGATATAATGCATCTAATGGATATTTTTTATTTAAAACTAGGCAACTTGGATATAAGCCGAGTATTATGCATTTTCGAAATTAGCTACGTTTAATCGTCAGCAATCATTCAATTTGGTATTCCTGTAGGTTACTTTTGAATTGATTTTACCTAGCTCCGACTTTTAAATACACAAACAACCTAATGTCCTCTTATTCGAATTCTATTCACATTTTTTACAAGTTAATTCTATTATTTTTCTGAAGTTTTATTTTGTTTTGGCCATCTATTTAACAAAAAAAATGAAAATCCCACATGAAGGTGATGGAATTTCAAAGTGATATAACTATAGAATGCACATAAGAACAATGATTCAATATTTGATATATTTTTTTTTAAGTTTAGTTTATCAATTAATTAATAAAATATAATAAAAGTTGCATTTAAGGTTCTTCGTGTATTTAACGTACATTTGTATAATTTATTAAATATTTCTTTATACAATCGTTCAATTTGCTACCTACTATACGTGTTGTAAGATGTCGCAGTCGTATAATTGTTTTAAGTGTTTTGTGCTAAAAAAGCTGCTACAACTCGTACCAAATTTTGCCCTATATTTTTCGTATGTCTTAGATTCTAAATTATAGTTTCTATTTTTTTCTGCCATAGATTGTTGCAGTTTTTACGACTTACAACACGTTTAATAGATTTTGAATTGAAAAATTTCTTTCTTTAATTAATTGCAGAAACATACTTAAACTAAAAAAAAATTATTTATATAAATTATTTTAAGTCTTGTTTGGTTTGATCTAAAGGAATTGTGATGATAAAAAATTTATGTGGCAACACTGTTTATACTTGTTTATAAGTGCAAAATCCAGTACAGACATTGATACGATCTTATTAAGTTCAATATGTTTCGTTACTGTTGCAGCAAAACGCTAAATTTTATTATCCTGTCGATGAAAGCAGTTTATTAGGGCGGAAGTCAAAATTTATTTTGAATTCCTTTTTTATGCTCGTTTTCATTTTTACTCTTTTATTTCTTCTAATGTTTATTTTTTTCTTTTAAACAGCGATGAAGTTGTTTGATATGATTTGAAGACACTGCATATAACAGGTTTCCCACAAGCAGCAAGATTTTTAAATAAAAAAGAAACTTTTATTAAGCAAATGCACTTTATTTACAAACACATTATTAAACATTTGGGGTTACTTTTCGTTTAAGCTAAAAGACAATTTCAAACACACTAAGTTGGGGATACCTGTTATATTTGCACTTCTACACATTGTTGTGTTCACACTTAAATATTGCTCTTAAAGTTATATTATAAATGCAACTGACAATTTGCATGCTTCAATGTATAACTTAAATAAAAGTTTGAATAATAATTTTTTCACACCAAAGTATTAAGCATAATCGCATTACAGTGATTTGTTTGAGAACTAAAAAATTTTTAAAACTTTAAATCCTAAACAAAATGGTTTAATTTTATTAATTAGAAATGGTGTAAAGTGTTTTGGCTTACGCGAGCATTATATCAGTCCTGCCGCAATTTTAAACCAATTAAAAAGTCCTTAGATTTTTGTTGGATTTCGTTTGAATTAGCCAGGATTTAAAAGAAAATACCTTATGGACTATTATTATATGATGCTTATAAAGAGCACTTAGCTAAAGTTAACTCTAAAAAATTTAAATAATAAAGTGACCAATAAAATATTTGGTTATAAAAGCCTCACTTTAGGCTTAACTTAACATATGTTTAAAGTTTCTCAGATTTAGCGCATGAAATATTTCACAAAATTTGTGCAGTTGCCAGGGAGTTACCACTTCACCTGATCCTATCTGAAAAATATTTTTCCCTAACTTAGGTTCCTATCTTCAAAATATTCGTGCTATGTTTTGTGGCAAATGTGACTTCATTTACTGAGATATATAGGAATATATGCACGAGTTTTGTCCTAAAAATGGGTTATTTTAGGTTTTCGCCTATAGATATATCAACAAGATACCGATTTTGCTAATTTTAAATAACGATTGTCCCAGGGATATTTATGATTGCTTGGTACCAAAACATTTTTGTGCGACTTTATTTGAGCGCGGAAACTTGATTTTAACAGACTCGCAGACGGATATGGCTATATCGACTTTCCTATCTATAAGTTTCCAAAACATATATATGTACTTTGTGGGGTCTAGAGTAAATATTGGGGGATTTCATGTCAAGTGACCCAACTTTTTTTTTCGATTGGAAAGAAATTTTGACCAAAGTAAGTTCTTGCAGAGAGTAGTTTAGACACAATTTTCTAACACGATTGGTCAAGAACTCTCTGAGCTAAAGGGGTTCAAAATTTGACGTTTTCGGCAAATAGGTGTTTTTTCTCATACATGTAGTTTATTACCTTTTGCTCTTAACAAAATTCGTCCCAAATACTTTCGATAGCTTTTTTTCAATCTTCCAGAAAAAAATATTTTTAAAATTAAAAAAAATTTTTTTTTATAAAATAATTAAAAAAAATTTTTTTTTTCCAAATGTGCCCATTTTTTTTTTTTTTTTTTTGCTCAAAAGAAAGCTTAGGTCTTTTGCTTGAAGAGCTTAGAAGTCGCTTAGTGGGATGCGAGTGGGATATCTATAAAAATTAATGTTTTGTAACTCAAGGCAGAGGTTTTCCAATTTTCTCGTATATTCTATTTTGATTTTTTTTGTCACTGTGGAAGTGCCACATAAGCGATCTGGGCCCGTACAGTGCTTAAACTGCCAGGAATATGGCCACACTAAAACTTATTGTAAGTTGCCTACTGTTTGTGTTGTGTGTGGGGATCTGCACGATACGACCAAGTGCGACAAGCCAAAAGATGATCCTAGGATAAAGAAATGCAGCAACTGCGGGGGAAACCACACTGCCAACTATAGAGGTTGTCCTGTTTTTAATTCAGTTAAGCGATCAACTAAGCCGAAAATAGTTCCTGCCCCTCCCCAGCCTTTAAATATACCAACTACAAATATGCCTCCATTGGCACAACCAACTACAAATCAAGTTTCTTACGCCGCCGCATTAAAGTCTAACCAGCCTAATTCACGTAAGTCTACCCAGCCTACAACACAACAAGAAGTGCCAACTAGCGAACCAACCGGGCCTAATTTTAGCCGCCTAGAAGCCGTAATTGACAATATGGTCACACAATTTACGCAGATTATGGCGCAAATGGCCAATATGATGCAAGAAATGCAAAAAATGCAGTCTGCTTTTCTGCAGGCTATGCTTAAAAGACCATGAACTGCCTCAGGGTTTGTTTCTGGAACGCAAACGGCATCCGCCAACACAAAAACGAGCTCGAATATTTCTTGATGAACCAAAAAATCGATGTTATGTGTATTTCTGAGACTCATATGACATCTAGAAGCACTTTTAAAATTAGTGGTTATTCTTTTTACGATTCAAAGGATCCTAGGGATAGATCATGTGGTGGCTCGGCTATTCTAATCAAATCAAGAATTAAACACCAATGGTTGGGTGGCCTCTCGGAATGTTATATCCAAGCTACGAACGTCTGCATTGATGAATTTTTCCATAACCTTGTTATTTCATCAGTTTACTGTCCACCCAGATTCTCTATAACGAAGGATCAGTACAACAGTTTCTACAAATCATTAGGTCCCCGCTTCATAGCTGCTGGAGACTATAACGCTAAGCACACATACTGGGGCTCCCGCCTAATTAGTCCCAGAGGTCGTGTCTTGTATGACTCTGTGTCGGAAATAGGACTTTTCGTTATTTCAACTGGACAACCAACCTATTGGCCAACGGACAATAATAAAATTCCAGACGTAATAGATTTTGGCGTGGCAAAAGGTATATCCCCGGACCTTATTGAGGCTGTAGCCTCCTTGGATTTATCTTCTGACCATTCACCCACAATTATCACTATTTGCAGTCCTCACCAAATAGCAACTAGTGATTTTTTCTTATCAAAAAGAGTAAATTGGTTAAAATATAAAAAATATATCAGCTCTCACTGCTCGGAACACATACCACTAAAAACTCCCCAAGAAATCGATGATTGCCTAAATATCCTAAATGAAAACATTAAAGAAGCCGTTGAACATGCTTCTTCAACATACCGTCAGGTCAAATACAACAAAATTTTTTCTGTCGATGTTGAGGAGCTTTTATCTGAAAAAAGGAGAGCGCGAAGAGAATGGCAACAGCATAGATCGCCCCAACTTAAAACGAAGCTAAAAGAGTGTACAAATCGCTTAAAAAACTTGCTGGAGGTACACAGAATTGCATCAATTAAGAAGTATTTGGAAGGTCTAGACGCGACTCCTCAAACAAATTATTCTCTATGGCGATCAGCCAGTCGTCTCAAAAGACCCGTAATCGCAAAACCACCACTGCGCAATCCAAGAGGATCCTGGGCTAGAAATGATGAAGAAAAATGCGATCTGCTCGCAAGCCATTTAAGAAACGTGTTCAATCCTAATACATGCACTGACGTGAGGGAATTACCGCCTGTTGTTTCTAGGCGTCCTATAGAAATACGTTTCCGATATTCAGATGTGGTAGAAGCTATTTCTAACCTTAATGATAAAAAAGCTCCTGGCGTTGATAAAATAAGCAACAAAATGCTCATTGAGCTACCTTTTACAGCAAAAAGAATAATTCTTTTTATTTTTAATGCCATAATACGGCTTGAACATTTTCCACCAATATGGAAAGTTGCCTTAGTTAAGATGATTCCTAAGCCTGGTAAAGATCCTTCTAAGGTGGAGTCTTATAGGCCTATAAGTTTGTTACCAACTTTGTCAAAACTGTTTGAAAAGCTGCTTAAAAACAAGCTTACTCCGATCCTGAATGAAAACAACTGCATTCCAGATCACCAATTTGGCTTTAGAAGTCAACATAGCACAATAGAACAAACTCACAGACTGGTGCAGGTTATAAGAAAAACTTTCGAGGAAAAAAAGTACTGCTCCGCGCTTTTTATAGATGTCTCTCAAGCTTTCGATAAAGTATGGCACGAAGGCCTGTTAAACAAACTAAAGCTTAACCTTCCAGCTAATATTTTCAACCTACTAGAAAAGTACATAACCGGTCGACAGTTTAAAATCAAAGAGGGAAACCAAATAAGTTCTTCTCAAACAATAGGGGCTGGTGTACCTCAAGGGAGTATACTAGGTCCAGTTCTGTACTTGCTTTACACAGCAGATATGCCAACCAATAGTTTTACACACACGTCGACATTTGCTGATGATACTGCTTTTCTTAGTATTCATAAAGACCCTAAAGAGGCTTCAAACCAATTGCAGCAACACGTAACCCAAGTTGAAAAATGGGCAAAGTTATGGGGAATAAAAATAAATGAACAAAAATGTACCCACGTAACTTTTACTTTACGCAAAGAAACATGCTCTCCAATTCTTATTAACAACCATATGGTGCCTCAACGAACCGAGACAAAATACCTTGGCATTCACCTGGACCGCCGCCTCACATGGAAGCCTCATATAGATGCGAAGTTGACGCAAATGAAACTTAAAGCTACACAAATTCATTGGCTAATCGGCAGAAACTCTGTGCTTCGTCTTGATTGTAAACTTCTACTCTACAAATCGATTTTGAAACCAATTTGGTGCTACGGTATACAATTATGGGGCACTGCTTCCGCATCCAACATAGAAAAAATTCAACGCAGGCAAAACAAAATCCTAAGAATGATAACTGGTGCTCCTTGGTATGTTAAAAACAGCAACATCCACAAGGATCTACAAGTTCCACTAGTTAAATGCGAAATCCTGAACTATGTGGACAAGTATTTAAATAAGCTGGAAGCTCACCCAAATCCGCTCGCCCGAAACATCCTGCAACATAGTGGGCACACCCGCCTGAAAAGGAGGGATACTATTGCGCTTATATGAAGCTTGATAATTAATATTAGAACTTAAATTTTAGTCTGGCACTGGCTGGACTTATATTAACTACCTAGTTTTAAGATTTGAACACTTATTGTTAGTTCGCCACAGGCGAAGATTCAATAATAAATATATGAAAAAAAAAAAAAAAAATTTATGTAAAATTATCTCTTAAGCAAAAAAAATAAATATTTTATGCTTAGAAACAAAATAATTTAACCTTTCCGACGGTATGCAAGTACCAAATAAAGTCTAATACACTAGACACTGTATTACCAACAAAATTGTAGGCCTCTGGAATAAAATCACTTTTATATAGCAATGTCTGAACACATTTTGTTAATATTTCAATGCATACCGTCGGAAAGGTTAAATTATTTTGTTTCTTAGCATAAAATATTTTTTTTTTGCTTAAGAGATAGTTTTACATAAATAGGATAAAAAATCAAAATAGAATATAGGCGAAAATTGGAAAACCTCTACCTTGAGTTACAAAACATTAATTTTTATAGATATCCCACTCGCATCCCACTAAGCGACTTCCAAGCTCTTCAAGCAAAAGACCTAAGCTTTCTTTTGAGCAAAAAAAAAAAAAAAAAAAAAGGGCACATTTGGAAAAAAAAAATTTTTTTTCTAATTATTTTATAAAAAAAAAATAAAAAAATTTTTTTTTTAATTTTAAAAATATTTTTTTCTGAAAGATTGAAAAAAAGCTATCGAAAGTATTTGGGACGAATTTTGTTAAAAGCAAAAGGTAATAAGCTACATGTATGAGAAAAAATACCTATTTGCCGAAAACGTCAAATTTTGAACCCCTCTAGCTCAGAGAGTTCTTGACCGATCGTGTTAAAAAATTGTGTCTAAGCTACTTTCTGCAAGAACTCACTTTGGTCCAAATTTCTTTCCAATCGAAAGACATCGGTTTTAAAAGTTGGGTCACTTGACATGAAATCCCCCTATTGTAAAAATTACAAACCGAATTTCAAACTGATATATGTATATGTATATACCCTTATCACTATGTGAAGGGTGTAAAGAGACACCTTCAAATCGCCCTTCTGCTTCTTTAAAAGTTGCATAAAAACTTTTCAAAAGCAATTACTATGGTGATCACAATTACGATCATTTTTCAAAGCAGAACAAACAGCAACTAAACATAAAATATTTAATTAAGGGTGGCTAAAGAAAACTGCTGCCAAAAAATAACTTTTTGATAAGATGTTGCACATGTGTCATTGAGTATGGAGGTGAAAGTTTCTCGTTCGTTTGGAATAAACACTGAAAGTTCATTTTAATAAGAACTACCACAGTTATCACATGAAAGACACCAACAGGCCTAAAGTTAGAAATTATTTTGAATATTAATTTTTAATTAAGTTAATTTTTATAAAAAATGCATAAATTTGTTTCTTTTTTTATATTTTAACAATAGTCTTTTCATATATATTAAATTATTTAAAATTTGCCATTTTTATTTAACCATAATCTTGCAAATTTTTATATATCCCTTAAACCGGCAACCCTGTTAACATATTTGTCATTTTACTTTCTAAAACCTCCAAAAATCATTTTCTTGAAAAATTTGTTGAAAGCTCAGTGTGACTTTCATTTCATATGCAATTGTTTATTGAAAATATTTCCTAAAAATAAATCTTCAAAATTGCTGTTTAACTATTTTTCTTGTTCATTTTCATATTTCCATCCCACTGTGGACTAAGATTTAACGTTCATACGTTTTGTAAAAATAACGCTGTTTCTTGTTTATATTTAATCACAGTCGTTTACCCTCTGATCTTTTGTAAGGATATGTGCAGTATTTGTTTTAACATATATATTTTAAGCATTTGTATTTTTCCAAACACTTATTTATTGTTTAAAGTTGTTTATGCCAATTTTATTGTCTTTCGTTGTTTTTTGTTATTGTTTCTTTTTTAACTGCGATTTAATTTTTTAACATTCACTTAAATACAAAATACTTATTGCAAAGAAGGGTTATGCAGACAGTTTTGTGCAAACCATGTTTGATAAAGCGATTGTAAAATATTAAATTTTTTTTATTTTTATATTAAGTACTTGGTTTAAGTCTTTAACTTGAGTTGCTGCACAAGTGTTAAAGTTTAATACTCTAGGAAGGCGTAAAAAAGTAATATTTTACAGTTTGGTTATTGGGGGGCGTAAAATATTTGACGTCGCTGTTAAATAACGTGTTAGGAGAAGATACTGCAATGCAGTTGTAAATAAAAAAAAAAACATTTTGCGTAAAATAATTATAATATTACTTATAGGCAAAGGATGTGGTTTAAAATACTTCCTTAAAATAAAATTGATTAATTTACATATAACAGTTTAAACCGCTACGTCAAAAACAATAAACATATTTTTAACAGCTGTCTTATTTTAAAAGCTTTAAAATCCGGTTAAAGTACTTTTCTAAGGCCCCAACAAAAAATAAGATTTCCAGAATATCTTTGTTGGCACAAATAACGTTTTTTATTTAGCTCATATCCTTCTCTATAAGACACTGATAACAACCGTATTTTTATATGGTTCTAAAGCTTGGGTGCTTGGGTACTTGCGAAAGCATACAAGGCTGTGCTTATAAGGTTCGAGGGGAAAACTCTGTGAACTACTTTGCGCTTACCGAAAATAAAAAGTACAATTGAAGGATAAAGGAAGGAAAATTTGGTGTTGGAAATTGGAAAAGAAGCACAGAAGACTTAAGCGCCTGGAAATTAGAGTTATTTTTTTAATTATTTAAAAAAAAGAAGTCCAACAACTACCATGGGAGACAACAGCAAAAAAATTTTTAAATTTTTTAGTGTTTTTTTGAAAACTTTTTCTTAAGAGAGAGTTTTGTTTTAAGAAAATCAGTTCAATAAGCTTCGTTCTAACTTACAAAAAAGAAATTCCGGTGACATTTCTAAGAGGGATTTTAAATGAATATCCAGATGCTTTGAGTTACATTTCCAGTTGATTATATTTAAATAATTTTTTTAGTGTAGGTAGGTAAGTAAACCCTCAATTGGCGTCCGCCTGCAAGGTGTACTACTTTGTTTTGCCACCATTTTGGTAATTATTGTCGTGACAGCTAATATTTGACAGTCATGAAGTAAAGACGTGGCAAATTTATTATGGAAAAATATTTGGTAAAGCAACGTGTTTTAAACGTTAAAACATTTTATTAAAATCAATCATAGATTTTCATGAAAAAATCATAATGAGTGACGAGGCACATTTTAATTTGAATGGATGTGTGAATAAACAGAATATTCTGTTCTGGGCAATGGAAACCACTCAAGTTATTCATCAGTCACCTTTGCATTCATTAAAAGTGACAGTCTGGTGTGCAATTTGGTCAGGAGGAATCTTTGGACCTTACTTTTTTGAAACTGAAAAGGCGTAGCAATAAATTTAAATGGGGAGATTTATTGCGATATTATTAAAAATTTTTTAATGTAATAACTGCATGCTTTGGGCTTGGTTATTAACAAGACGGTGCCACATCGCATAGAGCCAGGACTACAATGGAGCTACTGCGAGACCTCTTTCCCCAACAAGTTATTTTAAGAAACGGTCATGTTGATTGGCCTCCAAGGTCGTCTGATTTGACTGCTTCAGACATCTTTATTGGGGATATCTGAAAAGCTAGGTTTGTGCAAACAAACCAGAAACGCTGGAGCAACTCAAACAAAATATTCCTGAATAAATTAATAAAGTACCGCGTGAATTGTGTGAAAATGTAGTAAAAAATATGCTCAAAAGGGCTCACATTTGTAAGGCGGACATTTATCTAATAGTGTTTTTTAACGTAATTGCCGACATCCAGCTAAACATTTATCAATATAAACTCCATTCTCTTTCATTTAGTTAAAATTATAAAATTATTATATTAGCACATCTTTCCGGCTGACACCCTGTATAAAGTCTGCCTTAAGTCTGGAGGTTTTGAAAAATGCAAAATTTCTTTCCGGTTAATAATAATATGTTGGTTTTGAATCGTTGGGAAATCACAGGAAAATTTGATTTTGTGTGAAATCAGTACCAGTCACTCACATGCCACACATTTGAATAAGTCGTAATGGAATTTGCGAAACTCCTTTTGTATAATCTTCTGAAACGCCAAGGATGTGTTGTGGCACCATAAAAGTATGCTGATGTCCTTTTTTAGATAAACGTGAACCATAGCATTATCAGTACATCCTACTTGATTAGAATTCTTTCATGGCATGAGCTCGTTATAATATTTATTTGGAGATGTGATACAGTGTGGCCTCATACCTGATTGTATGCTCCTTTTGCAGAGACCTTTTGATAGCTCAGAACGAGTACTATTGCTTTTGGATTTTTTTTTTGTATATGACGATACCCGTAAAACAAACTTTGTCCTTACCTATTTAGTCCTCTCTTTGGGTACGATGGGATAAACGACTTCCAAGCTCATTTCTTAAGCAAAAGATACATAATTGCATCTTATCTTTAAGAATCGAATGTTTGTAATTTTTATGTGAACAACTCAAAATATTTAAGTAAAACACCGGGGAATTTAATGCATAAAACAAAGGGAAACCCTAAAGCTCTAGTACTGATTCCACCTTAACAGAAAATAAATGAAACATGATACTTAAAAGCAAAGTGAAGTCAGTGTAACAGATTCAACGTTTAAAAGTTTTGCCCTATGTAGCTTTCAATAAGTCTCTTTTACTATTTTTATTCTCATCGTTAAACTGCTAAAGTACTCAATATGTTTACTAATGAAACATTGCTTCCCATCAATTAGTTTAAATCCCTAGCAACAATGAGAACCAATTAACATTTAAGCTCATGTTCTTTTCTGAAAACGAGCTTTACTATTTATTATTTCTAATAATATTGTTACACTATGATTTATTTGCAAATGACTTAATCCTTCTTTCAAAATTTGCAAAAATACTAATAATTTTCATGTCATGCCAATAAATAATACTCATTAATTTGTTAATATTTGCAAAACACACTGTAATAATTTATCATTTTGTTATGTCGAAGCACAAACTGAGACATTCAAACGAAACAATTTGTAATTAATGTGTAAGTGTGCGTCTATTCTTAGAAGCAACATACTGGTACTCACACAAAAAATGCAAAAATGTATTTTATGGATGACTTTGATAAACATTTTTTTTTTGCAATTATTACTTGTATAATATATGATTTGTTTTCTTTTGTAGAATAAGTAGAAACATGTAACGTCATCTTGTGCAAATATCATGAAAATTACTTTTTTACGTGTTAATGCGAAAATCCTTAAATAAGTTGAAAAGCAAACAAAGGACATTTATGGTAAAGTGAGAGAAGAAGGTTGGAAAAAAATCAAGTGGGACATTACAACGGCAGCTGATAATTTTATTGTGAATCTAACTTTATATTTGGGGACTTAAAATATCATGAATATTAGATCGGATCGAAAACTCAAAAGTTTTAAATCAAATCGCGAAAAGTTGGTTTAGCAGCACAAATTTAGAAAGAAACATTTACCTAAAGAAAAAAAAATTTGATCAGGTACTAATTGAAAAAAGATTAAAGAAATGTGGTTTAGCTAATTTTTTTACATTGAAGCTGGCCAAGTTAGAAAGCTATTCAATTTAAAAATTGGATTTTCTTTAAATTTGTATTAAGGTGAAGGGATCTTTCCTTATGATATAAGTAAGATTTGGAATCTTTTTGTTTTTGCCAAAGTAACATCAAATATTTCGCTGTTGTTTTGCTTACCGTCAACTAAATCACAAGGGTAGTAAGCGATTGCAAACTACTTAGTTTTTTGGTAAACAGATATCCAAATTAATTTAAGCGGTGGAAACCTTTCATCAAGGCTAAATAAAAATATGCAAAGTTTTAAGCATGTAAAGCCTAAGTAAAAATAGCCGTAAGTAACAAACAAAAGGAAAATTGAACAACAATTAAGTTTTGTTTAAAAGTAGGTCAGGTTAGATAAGGATAGTTTAGGTTATGTAAGCTTTGATAAGGTTAGGTTGAGAAACAGTGGGCAAATTACGGCATTCGATTCAAATCGAACTTTTAAAATTCTTATTAGAATTCCTATGTTAAAAGCATTGACAACTCGATCGATCGAGTAGAATTTCGATTCGAATCGAATGCCGTAATTTGCCCCCAGACAGTTGCGTAGAAAAAGTATTTTGCCTTTGCCCAATTGAATGAGTTCTTTCAGTATTTTTTTTTACTTTGAAAATAGATAGTGGCTGAAGTATTCATGTAAGGAAATTGTGATAGAAAGAAGCTCATTTAAATTGTTGGCAATATTTTACTTATTCTGGTCGCTCTAGGATGGACAAGTACTACCTCTGGTTAATGATAATAAGCTAGATTGGCTAATGTTAGCCACATATAGCAGACTATCCTGCCTGATGGCCCCAACTTCAGTACTTCGGATAAGTGTAAAACCGAATGAAAGAAAAAATTAAGCGCTAGATACTCTCCCCTTTCTTGAAAGAAAAAGAAAGCGCTAGATACTCTCCCCTTTCTCTACATTTTTGCAACTCTCACAGAGTTGCTGAGAGGCAATCCCAAAACACTGGTAGAAACAGTTACCGATGATAGCGGTGGCGTTTTATCTAACCTTTTTTAGGTCGAGAAGTCCTTTAGAATAATTAAATTTAGCCTTCACCAAGTTATTATAGAAGTTCAGTATCTGGAATCCTTAGATTACTTGGTTCAGGTGTTTATATGAATAAATTTTTAGTTTCGTCTTTTAATTTTGCTATAGCTTGGTTATGATAAAAGATTTTTGCCCTTTTAGCTCTATCTCTTCTAGATTCAAAGAAAAACGCACTTAAAGTTTTCTTTTTTGAAACCTTTTAAAAAATCAACTTTAGGGCGAAATTAGTTAGGATTACAGATTTTGTATAGTATTTCCGTAGGTACCTACAGAACTGTTGCCAGTTAATAGCTTCCTCATCATTAGATTTCAGTCCATTGCACTTGCTTGATTTTGGAGTTTTAAAGGAATTTTGGAAACATGTTTGTGAAGTGGATATATTTCCCCTGAGAACCGTGCATATCGGTATCTAAACTGGTTTCGGGGAGAAGGTTGCATTCGCCTTTCCATCAAAGCTTAAGAATGGTATACTTATGTAGATGATCTGTGGCAAATTTCATTTCCTTTTACCAGAATTTAATTTAATAGAATAAAACCGGTTTGGTCACGGTCTTGTTAAGCCATAGGGCGTTGAAAAGGCTGAGGCTGCATTGGCACCATTGCGCTATCTACCAGAGTCAGTTCCTCTGGGTTCCATGCCGGAATTATATTAAGGAATCCTTTATCTGTTCGTGAATAGGGCCAGCTCCATCTAAAAAAAGTTGAAAGACAACCAGTTCAGTAAGCTCTACTCACTAAATATCCTTGGTGCCGATCTGTCGGATATATTAATTAGGTGACCACTTAATTTCACCATTGCAGCGTTTTCCGCAAAAGCGATAGTCCTTAGTCCCGAAAAAAACATATTTATAAGAAACATGTTAAGAGTCATAACTTAACGTTATAGCTATAGAAATGCTCCAGAGAAGTCTTTCTACTTGCTGATCTTGTGGTGCCAGTTTCCTAACAAATACAAAACTAGTCTTTTTTAATAAGGTATCATATAAACTAGCTAAGTTGTTTTAAAATCGTAAATACTATTATAAAATTACTCTTTTCTTGAAATTCTACTTCCAGGCTTCTATCTAAAAAATTTTCCTTCAAATAAAACAAAAAGAAATACCTTCTAAAAAATTTGAGGTAAATAATTTTAAAGGCCTCTGAGATATTTAGTTTGAAAATTTAATAAAAGCAGTTTATTTTTTTGGAGGCTTCCGCTCACCCTGGTTTCATCCAACAAATCTTTCCCAGCATGTAGGCATTGTTGCACAATTACATACATATCGTATCTAAAATTTCATAGGAATTCTTTACTTTTATGGGAGCTATCAGCCTCCTTGCTCTAATGCTACAAATTTGTATTGGAACAACTTTGTACCTGGATTAAAACCGAAAGATGTTATAGATTTTTAGATGAAGCTCTTGAAAAATTTGCCAAATTTTTTGCTATTGTATAGGAAATACCTCGTTCCCTATTGCTATCCAAAAAATAATTTCCGCGATTTTGAGCCCCGATTTTAAAAATGTGAAATTTTGTGATACAAATGGCTATATTTTCTAAAATATGTAGGGATATATCCATTAGCTTTGCCCAAAAATAACTGTTTTTTTATGTTTTTGTTTATATCTCAGTCCAAAGTGGTCCAATCCCATTGATTTCAAATGAGCTTCTTCCGAGAAATATTTTTGATAACATAACACCAAAACATTTTTCGTTCAACTTTATTTCGTTTCAGAAACTTGATTCCAACAAACGGAAAGACTAATGTGGCTTTGTCGACTTCTCTATGTATAAAGATCTAGAATATATACTTCCTGTTGTCAAACATAAATATTATAGAAATAGCAAATGGAATGACTCCTATCACTATATGATGGGCATAATTATAACGTTGTAAAGAGTATAACGAATAAACTTATACAAATTTTAAACACAAATGCAAATGTGCGCTTTACATTACGTTTGTGCTAACCAAAACTCTTATGTCAAGGTTTACAGGTAATATTAAGAACATAGTTTTTTTTATTAATTAGCTTTATTAGCACAATTTTTTAAATATGTTTTTAAGTTTTTAATATTTTCACTTTTATATTAGAAATGCAACATTTGTTTAAAGCAAAATATATATATTTACCTGTTCTTTGGAAAATTAAACTTTGTTTTTATTTCTTCACTTTGTAGATTTTATACATGTATACAAAAATTTAAGTGGAACTTATTTATTTTAAGGGTTTTGTTTTAACTTTGCGAGTAGTATTAGTGTATGTCCTTATATACTCTTATATTAAACTGTAATTATACAATGAGCATTTCCGCACTTTTAAACTTTGACATAAATTATAAAAATGCACTTAAAATATTAATAACAATATGTGTGTGTATGTGTAGTAAAAAGAACAATAAAAAATAAAAATTTTGCTGTCAAACAAAAACATGTAAAAATATAAAATTTTGAAAAAACAACAAAAAAACAAAACTGCAAATTAAAAATAAAACCATTACTTGCAAATATATATGCTTTTTGAATGTATATGTTGTTTAAGTAGGTGAGTATTAACACTTGCCATAATTGTTTAATAAAATAAAAATATGGGCGTTTCCACCTAAGGAAAATAACTAAATAATTTTATTTCAAAAAATTTTTGCATATTGGATTTAAGCTTAATTGATTTTCTATCTTCTGGTTTTTAATTAACTTGTTCCGATAAAATATATTAGTTTTACAAATGATATTTTAACTGGCAGTATTTCAGAGCTATGGTTGACATTCTCATCTTCTTTTTTTTTTAAATTCAAAAATAATTTTTATTTGCGGTGCCTTTCAAATACACCATTTGCTTTAAAGCTAGTTGTTTAATGCGGTCCCTCTTAAATACACTATTTGCCTACAAGCTACTCTGGCGTATACTTGTTATACAGGCATTATCACTTATACGTGTTTAGCGCTCATACGTCAGCGTGGCACATAACCTGTGTTTGGAATATTAAAATAAAAGCAATAAAATTTTGTTAAAATTTGCGTCTTTAAAATATTTTTATTTTAAGTTAAGATGTGTCTTAGAACTTTGTGTTAGAATGTTTTATCTTAAATTCTAATTTAACGTCCTTCTTGAAAGCAGAAATATGTCTTAAAAAGTTATACAGAATTATCTATAAGTATAAAATCAATAATATTATTTTAAAATGATAAAATAATTCAAAAAAAAATGCTCAAAAATGTAAATTAAGTTCCTAACCGCTTAGTTGTTTTTTATTGTATTTTACTAATTTTTAAAAAGAACAAACGAGAAAACATGAATAGAAGTTGAATATAAACTTTTATTTGCTGTTTATGAACGGCTTTAATTTATTTTCAACTTAGTGACACTTAAACTCAGCCGTTACCAGTCATAATATTTTACTTTACCTTTTTGAACTTTGCGAATTTTTTATTGCATAAGCGTTAGCAGTTTATACATAGTTTAAGATGGATTAAAAAGTCATTTGTCTATACACCCTACGGGGAAGTGGACTGGTTTAAGACCATTGACGTAAACGGTTCCTTAGGGTAGCGACTGGTTCTAGTTCCACCACTATATATGAAGGGAACCTGTCACCTTTACATTGCGTAATCATTGGAGGGGGCAACTGGTTAAAAACTAACAACTTAGAACGGGTTACAAGTCAATCCTAAGCAAATTTTGCATTAATTGCTTAAGAGCCTGTTCAAACTACTTTATTTATATTGACGCATGTCTGTATGTATATATAAACAGATGTATGTTTATGTGTAGGGTCCATTTCTATTTTTCTTTAAAACCTTTTAACCAGTTACCTGATGTGTACCTTTTTAACCAATTACGATCAATCGACACCCATTTACCGTAGGTCATTTATTCAACCAATGAAACAGTTTTAAATTTTTTATATAAACTGTGTTGCCTCAAGTGCGTTTTAACGATAAATTAAAAATAACTTTTCTTTAAAGACGCACCAACAATTATATTTTTATTCTGTGTTCATATGGAGATTATCTTTACGGCTTATATTAAAATTCCTGGCAACACTGAAAACAATTTTTTTAAATCCAAAAAACTAAATTCAAAGAAAACCCCACTCTATTTGGATTTAACAACGTTTTTATTCTTAAACTAAAAGATTATTTTATTTCAGAATGCAAGTAATCGTACTTATTGCCAAAATGTATATTTTTCATGGAATTTTTCATATAATAAAAAAAATTTTAACTTGCAAACTGGTTTTTCTTTCTTTTTTCTCCATTTAAACGAAACTTTTTGCGTTTTTTTCTTTTAGTTATTTCTTATGTTAGTGTATGTGTGTTGTCGTTGTCGTTGTTATTTTTTTTTTTTGTTATTTTCGCTCATGAACAATTTCCTTTTATTTCTTTTAATTTTACAGACGAACAACCTGAAGCAATGCAAATGAACTTGAATGGTAGTTGTTTGTTGTAGCCACATTATTCATTGCAGCCTCATGTACCCGTTCCTTCCAACATAGTACAACAAAAATTGCGAAAACAAAAAAAAAAAAAAAACAATTATATATAAATATGTATATAAAAATTCCAACAAAATCTGAACTTAAATATACTGAGTAAGCAAAACAGCATATCGTTCCAACAAGCATAAATACATTTAATTATGTTTAACACAAACATGATTTTATGTTTTAATTATAGTAAAATAAATACAAAAAATATTTATTTAGGCAAGGTTTTAAAATTAAATTTTTCTAAATGTATCATTTTGTATTTTGCAGATTACTGGATTTGAAGTTTTTCTGATTTGCTTTCAATGGAAAAGTTAATAGAAATTAAGTGACCAAAAACATATCCAAATACTTTTTAGTTTAACATTATTTCTTCTTTTAGTTATTATAAGTACATACATATGTATAAAAATATTTTTTTAATTGCTAGTGATTTAATATAATGGTTTCGAATAATATAATAATTTCTCAAATTAAATTGATAGTATCAAATAAAATAATTTAATTAAAATGAAACCAAATGATAAATGAACTTTGTTGTGAATTCAATAAAAGTATTACATATTTTTGTATTAACATATATATTTACATTAATGTTTAATTTATTTAAGATATAAATAAAACTGATTTAAGTTGGCATTGCAAGACGTTCACTCTATCCACTCAAATAACAAAGCTTTTTAATGTTAACATTATTTACTAACTGCCACATTAAAACTAAACTCAACATACCTCAAAAATAATAAACAAGGGCAAAAGGAAAAACAGAAGAAAATAAGACGAAAAAAAAAAATAAAAAAGAGAAATTTTTAATTACTCAAAAAAACTGGCACAGTTGATCTGTTAGCTAAGACAGATTTTAGTTTTTTAATAATTATTAAAAAATACATAAATATTTACTATTTAAATTATCTCTAAATAAAAACGTAATTTTTAGAGAGTTAATTAATAACTAGAGATGGAAAAATCTAAACAGAATATAAGAAAAACTTTTAATTTGTTTTCATAAATTCTTACATTTTTTTAGTCTGATAACTTTCAATAAGTTTTTTTAATATTTTTGTATTTAAACAGATAATATTCAAGTTTTTAAGAGCTTAGTTTAAAGTCTATTGGTACTGAAATTCTTGAATATATTAAATACATATATGTTTATTAGCACCAAATCTGTAAAATAATACCCTAAATTCCAGTTGGTTTGGGAATTGCAGCCTTTTATTATTTGATAGTGAAAAAAATTTGGTGCAATTATGCCTCTTTATTTAAAATTTATTTTAGCTAAATTGGATGTTGATACCAGAATTTACAAGATTTTTTAGTAGATTAATGGAGTTTTTAAAAGTCATATGATATCATCTTTTCAATGGATGTCTGAAATAAAATAATAAAAAAACAAATATCATTCATGATAACTATAACTACAAGTTTAGAATGTTTCAATTAAAAAAAAAGTGAGTAAAATGATCACAGCCATTAAAAAAAATGCCTTATATGAATGCTTTAAATATTTCAAAATTCTAAAAAAACTTTTTTTAAAGGAAAAATCAAATTTTCCATCTAAAAAGCTCTAAAGACATGAGCAAAGGGCTGTATTTTAATAGATGTACGATGTGCATCCTAACCCAATTTTTCAACGGCCTTTAGGGCTAGTATCGACACATAGATTTAAGTTTTTAAGGCTGTGTTGGTAATAAGGGATTTTCTTGCTCGTAGCCTTCCGCAAGCTTTAGAAGTTTGATACACAACTGAACTTCGCTTTGCAAGGTACAAAAAAGATATTGAAATTTTTTTGCAGTTAACAGACAGAGAAACCACCCGATTTGACATGCTTGGTGGAGGCGGCTGGTTGAAAAATTATCGGCGGCGGCTCAAAGTCGGCTGGAGCTGACTAAGCCGGTTAAATAAAATTTTTGAAAATAAGGTTAATAATAATTTAAGTAGTTCAATTTGATTTAAATTTTTTATATTTTTAAATAAGAAAACACCAGCAACTAATTATTACACGGCATTTAGACTATGTTACTTGTAACACGTTACTGACCAATGCTACATGTTTTTGAAGGCAAATTGGGTAGAGAAGGCAGAGAAGTTACAAAAGTAACACGGTTTCTGTTTTTTATGTTTCTTTTTGACGTTTTTCTTTTGACGTTTTCGTTTTTTCTTTATTCTCTTTCGTATATGCCATGGTACAATTACCTTTAAGGTAATGGTACATTACAATTAAGGTAATTGTAAGGTAATTGTACAATGGTCTAAATGTTCAAGAAGAAGAATAAACAACGAAACCAAAACAAAATATAAAAAAGAGACAAGTTTCTAGTAACATAATGTAAATTCTTGAAGTTTTTGGAAGTTACCTTAAAACGAAATAAGAAAATAGTCATGTTACAAGTAACATAGTCTAAATTCCGTGTTACAAGCATTAATTCTTATACAAAAAAGTTCAATAATTCATCTATTGTCACACACAAATTATTGTTTTTTTCGCAGTGGAAGGGTCTAACAGGCTCCTTTTTCCATTAAATCAGGCACCCTTTATGTTTTTATATTTTGGTATCATTTATAAAGAAAAACCACATTTTTCAGTTGACTCGACCGAAGACATTAACACCAATAAACAAATTTTAGGCATTGCTAACTTACTTAGGGAACGAGCAGATATGTCAAATACTTGCCCAAAAATAGTGACCACTATTTCAAGAAAAAAATTGTTTGATGTTTTTTGCCCTTAAGTCTTTTAAGGTGACGCGGTAAAACAAACGAAAGTAGAAAAAGCAAGCTTCTCAAAACCACAACAAATTTTGTTAGTTTTCTTGTTAAAAAATTTTTTGAATAAAAATTGTTTTAAAATTATTCTTGGAATATTGTTAAAAGTTTTTTGGTCATTGAGTCGATGCTAGCCGGAGAAGTCGGCGGTGGCTTCATGACATAAAAAAGAAGGCGGCAGCTGTAAGCCGACTTTGAACCGGTCGGCTTGTTTCTCTGTCAACAAGCCGCTTATATTCTGGCTATGACACTGTTAAATTTGCACTTTTTTAGTAGAACCAAACTGCTAAATGTGTCATCAGGCCCAAAGGTCCCAAAACGACTTGGTAGTCAAAACGTGTGTCTTACGTACGTAAATTTGTTCACTGAAGGCGTTCTTTATTTTTACTTATGAAGCCGAGGTGAATATTGTTTTTTAGATTTTCAATAATTTTTACGACATCTAGCAATACCAATCGTATTTTTAATGGCTTTCCAGCAACAAGACAGGGTAACTAGCTAAAGGCAGTATATGCAAGTAAATGTAATTTAAATGGTTTTTGAAAATCTTGCAAACCTTTTCGCTATTTCTTGACCAAGTGTCCCAAAATAACGAGGTGACGAACCTTCAATAACAGATCTTCTAAGACTTTTGTCTCAGAATTTCAGGGAGAGAGATTTCGGCATAAAGAAAAAATTTTTTCTGAGGACAATTTATGTATTGACCTAAATGTTTCTTATACACGCAGTGTTTTATCTACTTTGCTGGTATATATAAATACAAATAAGCCGAGAAAAAACTTAAAACAACTCGTCTCTGCACCACTCAGGTGTTCCTCACTTGGTGCTTTTTTATGTGCCTTCAGAAATTTTAGAAATGGTTTATGCATTTCTTTAATTCAGTATATGTTGCGGCGATCTATTATTTTTCCATTATCTATGTGCTCTTTACTTTTTTAAACAAATTTCATTCCTCATCTGTTGAAAAATTGTACTGTTTCTAGTTTGGAGATAGGTAAAAGAAGCATGTTCCATATTTCTATTATAGCTACTAACATTGACAGCGCTTAGAATTTCCTAAGGGTACTGTTTGTGAGCAAAGTATGTTGATAAATTTTTTATATTTTAGATAATTTACCCTTTTTACTTATATTGTGGCGGTCTGAATAATAACTTTTTAAATTTAATGCTAGAAAGAGGGCTAAAAAAGTGACTCTTCATTCATTCCATTTAAACTATTTCATATATGTATATTATAAAGCTTCTGAGACTTTAGAATTTTTTGGAGCTTAAAATAAAATAATCTTAGCAACGGCAAACTGTACCTATACATAAATGAAGTTAAAATAAAACTACTTATTTAATAGCAAAAGGATTCTGTTTTATACTCCGCAAATTTCATCTAAAAAGTTAAATAAATTTAATTATTTTGCATGGATGTATGCAAGCATTTTAATGCTTGCTTTTGCTTTGGTCTGCTATGTATGTGGGTTTGTGTGTTGGCATGAGTTTAGCTTACCACAAATGTAAAAATATTGTTGTTGTGGTTGCCGTTTTTATGCTCAAACTACACTTAAAGTATCAAGTTGTTTAATATAGTTTAATATAATGAAAGCGAAAAAAAAACTCGGATCATTATACACTATGTTTATGTAAATACTAACACAAGCGAAGATCAAAACATTGCGGTTCACTTGTACTTGTAAAGCAATGCATTGCATGCAGTTGAAAACAGTGTCTTGAACTAAACCCTGATGGCTACTAACATCAGCATTTAAACAACGAATGGCTTAATTTGATGCAAAAGCTTTTGAATTTAATCAAGGTAAAGTGTTAATTTGTGAATATACATAAACTTTCATGAAAAAGTAATGGAAGCAAAATAAATGTAGGGCGTTTGATTTAAAATTTTGTATAAAGTTGTGGTTACTATGAATAAAAGAAACTTCCAAAGGTCGATAAAGGTTAAAAATAAAATATGTGTAATGGGTAGTTATTCCTTGTTAATTGATGTTTAACAATTTTAAAAAATTCATTGTTTTCTTCAAGTGCTCAAACTGAAACACTGTTTTTTTAATTGAATTAACCTACAGATTGTTGATTTATGATGATTGAGGAGAACAAATCGTTTGTCTTCAAATTATTGCCGATTCTTGTTTCTTGGCATGAGTTATTGCATCTTTGTGGTTTTTTCTTTAACAACTAATATAATTTGTAATTAAATATAAATTTAACATATGTTAAAAAGGTTTTAAAAGGATTTTTCACTAGCCAACAGTTTCTAATATAATTTTATTTTTGGAAAATTACCTTAACTTCTAAAAACCTAATTTTTCCCAAAAGCAGCTGCTAAAACACATTTGCTTTTATTTTTTTTATTTAGAACTTTATTGGTTAAGTCTAGGATATGATAACAGCCAAATGGGCGCCATCACATATGATTGGTATACGGGTTCGTTTTATGTATTCTTCATCACCTTGGCGAGAATTTCGGGTGACAGTTTCTTGCAATCATGTCGAATGTTGTCCTTGGGGGCTTTCAGGGTCTTTAATTTGTTCACGTAAGGACTCCCAAAAATAGGCCTGGAATTGTTAAATTGAGCAATCTTGCGAACCAATTGAATCGCCAAACAAGAGATGAGGCAACTCGAAAGCGCCGCGTACAAAATATCGGTTCTGGCTCCCACATCGTGTGCCGTTGCTCCATCTTGTTAGAACCACATGTCCTCCAGTCCTAATTTGTTCGATTGCGGTAGAAAAAAACTATGATAGCTTAGCTCTATAGTGCGCACAGTCCACTGTTGTGGTTTGGCCACCAGCGTCTTCGAAAAAATCGCCCGATGACTCCTCAAGCGTGAACAGCGTACCAAGCAGTCACTTTGAGCGGGTGTAATGGCTCCTTGTGCATCACTCGTAAATTTCTGGTGCCTCAGAAGCGATAGTTTTGCTTGTTGACGCACCCACTGGGCTAAAAATAAGCCTCATCACTCATTATGATTTTGCGCAAACACCCCAGACGAATTGTTATGCAAAAAAAAAATATACACGATTATTTCGCGTTCTCGAGAAGTTTATGGCTTCATGCCTTGTTGGCTTGTATTCTTCATCTGTCTAGTTGGCAAATGTCAAAACAGATTTAATACTTTCCGCCATTTGCAAATATAAGACTATCTTCCAATAGGGTGATTTCTTTTGACCCAACTTCGTGGGCCAATTATTTTTTGTATTCTCCTTAAAATAGTTTTTATATAAAGTACAGCAAACATACAATTAAAGATACAAACGTCTCTTCAGGTTTGGCCAAAAATTTGATTTAAAGTTTGTTTTATATTTTTTTATTTCTTTTCGTACAAAAAACGCAAAAAATATTTTTTAAAAAAACCAATAATTCTTTGGTTTATTTAGATTCCAAAACTTTTCATTGTAGGCTAAAATACTAACAATGTACTAAGAGCTAATCTATTTAAATTTTACTTATAGTTTTTTTTTTATCTGGCAACACCATAAAAAATCCACTTTAAAATAATGGAAACGTTTTATTGCCAAAAATATACTATACATTTATGAAAATTACTTATAACAAATATCAAAATATGACAGTTCAAGACACAATAAAACTGTTCACATGTTGTTGACAATGTCTTTTTTTTTCATATTATTTTTGGCACTAAAAATGATTTTATTCTACGAATAAGGAGAGCAGCATTCACCGGAATCAAGTCATAAACAAACATATAAATTTAAGCAGTAAAATAGCAGCAAAAGGAAACATAACAAAAATGTTGCCTTGAGTTTAAACTATGTAAGTATTTTTTAGTCAAAACAGTGTGTGTTAAGCTTAGGGTGTGCGACAAATTTTATTTAGTTTTTAAAATAAACGTGTGTTTTACTGCTTAATTGCATCTAAATAGCTGGGTTTTATTTAAAAACAAATCGTTAAAAATATTGATATCTTCATTAAGTGCCAATGTTAAATGGCAATTTTTATTAATAACTAAACACCGTTAATTTTATTGCTAAATTTTAGTGGCAAAAATTAAGATAAATAGTAGATTCATAAACAAGTAAGAATGTTATAGTTGGTCAAGCCCGACTATATAATATCCTACACCACATTTGTATTAAAGCTATTTAAAAATATTTTGGTATTCAGTTTAATGTTTGGTGGCATAAAGATACAAATGTATGCATGTGAGAGGGTAAAGTAATATTCAAGCAAGTTAAAGCATAAAATGCTTATTCCTTGAGGTTATCTTAAAATTTAACCGATCATATTTTCTTTCAGTATAGTAGTCGGTGGCTAAAAGTAAGATACATATGCGAAACTTCATTAAGACCCTTATTCCGGGAGGGCATTTGTATCGTGGCTATGTAAAAAAATAGACCCATCATATCCAAAAAGAACAAATTTCGTGTCAGGAAAAAAACTTCTCTGTGCTAAATTTGATTAAAATATCTTCAAAACTGTGACATGTAGGTAGGCTGTTCATAAAAATACATGGACACCCAGCATGACGAACGGACGGACGGACATGCTTAAATTGACTCAGGAAGAAAGTGGGTTTCAGGCCATTTCTTTTAGGCGTTACAAACAACTGCACAAACGCATAACGTATGTGGTGTGGGTATAAACATTTGTCTTGCTTTAAATATAGTGCGGGTCCATATGAAATAATTAAATCTGTTTAAAAAATTTGTTTTGCTGACTTGTCAAAGGAAAGTTTAGGCTTTCTACAAATATGTCTATAAATAGTTTAACTAACTAACTTTAACCAAATCCATTGTAAGCATATTTGATATAAACTTTTAGTTTTAAGTAGAATTTATTAAAAAATTAATTGAGCTTTAAAGAACTTTTACGAAAAAAGAATAAAAGAATTTCAAATAATTTATTGGAAAAGGAAGTATGTGTAACAAAGTCGAGCTTAAAAAATTTTATGAAATTTCTTATGTGTAAAAATACATGTGATATCCATAAAGGCTACCCTTACGTTGTTGTCATAAAAGAAAAGATAGTTGCAAAATACTAGCATTCAAATATTATAGAATCATACACATGTAAAAAATTATCCATATTTAAATATATAATTACTATTTTTTTTTGTACATAAAAACAATTTGTTAACCAATCAAAAGGAGATGCAAATACTTAGTATAAAAATATATTTAATTTGTTGCTGAACTTAAAAGAAATACCAATATCTTTTTGGAAGAAAAAATTAAATGTAGTAAGTGCTATAAATTTTCATATTTACTGGTACATGATTTAAGCTAAGTACTTTTGCATGTTAGTTTTTCTATAGCTAAAATGCAAAAGGATACACAAAATGTATAAAATTTACTTTTTGCCCTTTTATTTGAGTCAATCCAGGTCAATATTGCCTTACCCAAAATGTGGAAAAGGAACCATGGAATATAAGATTTATTTTCTAAGTGTATAACTCTTCGGGAAACAATCTAATTTTTTTCCTAAGTTCATACTTATTGAAATATGGATCAAGCACTTTATATCATAGATTACATTTTTTAATTTAATATATCCAGACCAATTTTCTCAAGAAATGGAAAAAAGTAAAAAAAAAGAAATTCGGAAGCCTTTAGTCTATATACGTATATGTCCACAGCTTCTTACTTCATACCTCTATATTTACAAATACCAGAACAAGCTAAAAACATCAAACACTTTTGTTTTTTCAAAGCCGCTAGTAAAATAAAACTATATTCAGCTGCGAATGCCAAGTTTTGAATACCTTTAACAACTTGTACTTCTAAAAATTAGAATGGTTTTAAGGACTTAAAAAATATATATGCTGTTTTACTTGGGTACAACTTTCCGTGCTCTGACTCAATCTCTTTATTTTTCTAAGAAATTTTTATACTTTGTTTTTTTATTATAATTAAAATAGATAAGGAAATATATCCCTGGATTCTGTGTGCTAAACTGTGCGATTACCTGCAGGTTTTTGAAAAGAGTCACATCTATATTTGATTATTTAAAATTAATTTCAAAAGTCGAAAAGATATACATAACTAAATGGAGTTTTTCAACTATATTTTATTTTATAAAAAACATAAGAATACACTAGCATATGGGCGACTTTCACGTAAAATGGCGTTAATTAGCGGAAACCCAAATTATTCATAATTTTAAAATGCTTTTAAATTTGCGTCTAAATTTTAGCCATTTTAACCGAGCTTAAAATTTTAATAATTGTTATTTCTATTAACAATATTTTACACAGTACGATTTTAAAATAAAAATTATTAAAACCTTAAATTTGCAAGTCCATATCCAACACAGTCTTCGAATGGCAATTTTGAGCGGATGGCAATTACTTTATTCATAAAAATCATTGCATTTTTAAGTTACAGCTTCTAAATATTATAATTTTAATAGAAAAATGTGAATAAAGTGGTTACACCCGACACAATGGAACTGTCCATACGCCACTTTTAAAGGGTATAATAAATTTAATAAAACAGCCAAATATTAAATCACAAAAGGTATTTTATTTATTTAAATTAAATTTTTTAATACAGAGTAATGGCTAGACACCAACAAAATAAAAATCAATAGAAAATTGCGTCACAAAAGTTTTAAAAAAAATTTAGGGACTCGTTAGGGATAAAAAAGCATGCATAAATATGTATGTAAAAAATGGCAACTACAAAACTTAAGCTTCATTTCATTTATATGTCCTGCACACAAACATATGTATAAATATTCATGTACCGGAATTAAATACATGTTCATTAGGGTGGGCCGATTTGTAAGGGCAAATCTTTTCCCATATTGTGCCATCGATTTTTCGATAGATTTTGGTATGAGGAAAAAAGTTCCACTACGACACTTTTAAAAAAAATATTTTCAAAGAGCCCAAACTAAAATTTGTTGACTTTTCCTTAACTTCTATTTTTACCATTTTTTTTTTGGGTGGGCAAAAAAAATCGTCTGATTAAATTTTTTTAAATATTACTTTACATTGCCATGTACAATACAATATAGCATACGAGCGCGTCAGAATGACGACGAAGAAAAACTGATTCTTAAAGTTCTGACTAGTCATAAGAAACATACCACATGAACATTTTAAAACTTGGTTTGATGATGACAAAAATAAAGATCCACCGTTGGACGATACGAAGATTCTATGCCATGTTCAAGCTTCCGAGGAGGACGTTCAATTCCTAAAAAGTGACGCCTAATGTGTAATTAATAAAAACAGCTAAGGCACTATGGCGACTACGTAAGGTAACTGAAGCAAAGTGAGTCAAGTGGAATCCAAGCAATATTTGCAAGGAAATATCTGAATTTTGAAATTTATTTCCAAATTTTGGACAATTTTCATTTCTCTTGGCAAATAATAGAAAAGTGTAGTTTTCAGAATAAAATAATTCAAATTTTCATTAAAAATCAATTCAATTCCATCAAAAAAATATAAAAATTCAAAATAATAATAATAATTCAAAATAAACTTCACCTTGGGAAGGTAATAATTAAAAAAATAATTTAGCGGAATTTAAACCTACTAAAAACCTTGAAGATAAAAGTTAAAAAAGTAAAAAATTGAAATTTGGGCACCTCGAAAATAAATTTCTAATGTGTCGTAGTGAACTTTTTTTTCTCATGTCAAAAGCTTTCGAAAAATCTTTGTCATAATATCGAATGCTAAGTCGACCCACCCTAATCTTCATATAAAAACACATACAAAAGCTGATATGCTACAAATTTTTAAGCGTGAAATAAGCTTTTTTTAATAGTCCACTAATGCATTTAAGAATAATATTTGGGTCATATTGTACATTCATGTACACTCACAAAACCATTGTCCTTGTTGTCATTAAAATGTAAAAGTATGTTGTGAATGTTATTTTTTCTCTGCATTCATTACGATGTATATACATATGAATGTTTAAGTTATAGAAGGTTAAATATAAGTTAAACTAGAGTAGTTAGCTTGGCAAGCTCTCTCCAATATATTTTCCTGATTCACTAAGCATTAGCTTACCCATTTGATCAAAGATTTTGCCAGACCTCACCTCTACAAACGTTTTTTGTTGTTAAATATTTTTTTTTTTTTTTTTTTTTTAATAATAACCAGCACTCAGGGGATTGCCCCTATACATGCATTGCATTGGAAAATAGGTTATTGGAAGTAGGATAAAGGGAGTAGTGTTTGTGGACATTTGATTTAAATTTCTCGATATTTACTGTGACAGGAAAGACATTACTAGGAAGTTTATTCCACGTACGAACTGTGCGACCGAAGAAGGAATTTCCCTTGTAATGAGTGGTGCGATTCACTGGCCAGTCGACTACGTATGGGTAAACTCTTCTAGAAAAACCTGTATCACGCAAAAAGTTCCGGGTTTCGGGAACAAGTTCCCTGATTTCCTCAGAGCACATTCCATTATAGTATTGATAGAACAGCGAATTACACCCCACATCACGACGGTGTTCGAGTGAATCAAGGCGATTAGATACCACAACGTCGCCGATGAGTATCTTTGCTCGTTCCTGTGCGCGGTCAAGTAGCCCCGAAATAGACTTTGGGGCACCAGCCCATACATATGAGCTGTATTCCATTTTCGGTCGGATATGGGGGGTATAAGTATTGAGAAGATCAGATGGTGTAAAGTAATTCCTACACTGTGTAAGGAAACCAAGACACTTCGATGCTTCCTTCGACACAAGAAAAATGTGTTCCATCCAGCGGACATCGCACTGGATTTTCATGCCTAGAACATCAAGAGTCTCTGTCTTTTCAACACTTATACTATCCATTATTACAGACGGGGCAGCATCATCCATTGTGCGTTTATGTGTCAAAAGACAACATTTAATTTTACGGGCATTAAAATCGACCCTATTCGCACGGCCCCAATTGGAGATTACCATCAGATCGTTGTTAATCGAAACATCCATCGGTTGTCTCTTAGTTTTAATCTCCAAAGAGCTAGGCCTATGGTCAAACGAGTAAGAATGGCATATGCTGCTTTCTCTGCAAAGGAATAAATAGGATTCGAAGTTTGACATAGAAGGTTATTCAGAAAGATAAGAAATAAAATAGGAGATAGGACGGAGCCTTGCGGTACCCCTGAATTGATTTTGAACTCATTATTTAAAATTTTTAAGTTTAATTAATTTTTTAATTTTTTTAACATTCTCTAGATTCATATCGTTTAATCTTAGTCCTTCATATATCCTCTTATAATAATTTTTGTTATATTCGTTTTAAGTTTGTGGCGTTTTGTGTCTTTGTTTATGTGTTATTTGTTTGCTTTTTTATCTGTTTGTTTTCTATGTCCATAAGTACGTGGCAAGTCAAGTACTTTTATTCATACGAATTATGTTAATGGCGTACCTAATAAAACAAAAAAACAGTATAACGTTAAATAATATCTCTAAAACTACTTACATTAACATAAACAAACATACACATATGAATAGGATATTTAAAAACATATGGAAACACACCCACACATACAACTTTATAAAGTGCTCAGAAATGTGACAATAAACAAATCCCTGTTTTTTGTAATAAAAAATAATTCTATTTTTTGTAAAAAATAAAAAAAAACAGTAATAAAATAAACAAAACATAAAAGGTGCCTAATTTGATAAGGTGCCTAATTTGATTACATATTCACTTTCCATCTTTATTAGTAATTAAAAAAAATAGCTTAAATAACAAAAAAAACATGACAAATTAACTTTGTGTGAACTTTTGGAATTAATTAAACGAATGTAGCTGAAAAGTTTGACACATACTTTAAATACATAAACGTGGTATGCATGTACATTTTTAAGCTTATACTAGGGGGATACATTTTAATTTTTTGCAATAAATAAATAAATTTTTATTCTATAATACAACTACAATAAAATAATCAATAAAAAACAAAACTTTTTTTAAATCAAAAGTAGTTCAAAAGGCGTTTAATATACTTATATAAAAAAAAAAGTATTAAAATATTTTTTAAAAAAATGTATAACCCCTAATATATACGCCACACCTTTTAAAAAATGTTTACACGGTAATCCCTTTACCCTTTTTTAAAGAGGGTTACATTTTTTTAATCGTAAAAACCACAAGTGTATATGTCCCTCATTTAATTCAAATTATTTTAAATATTCATGATGTGTCTTGTGGCTGCAAAATAGTTTAGATGAAAATCTAATAAAATTAGCAGGAGCATTTATATAAAATGTTATGGGAAAAAACTATAAAATATATGTTCCATTTAGTAAAATAATTTTGTGGGTTTGGTTATGGTTATAGTTATGAAACATGAAATTAAGGTGAAATTCTTATCTCTTTTGTCACCATAGCAGCAACCTTTTGATATTAAAAAACATTTTGTTTTTAATGTTAAATTTTTGCAGTCATGCACAGAATTGTTTCTTTGTTAGTTTTTATAATGAGGAATTAAATTTGTTTATTTAACATTAGTATACATACTAAAAATTTAAATAATGTATTTAATTAAGTTCAAGCAGTTTTGAGGGGATTTTTCTTAATTTGTTTATTAAAAAAGTAATACAACATTTTGAGCTTATAAAGGGGCTAAAGGGGAAAGGGTAACCGATTTTAAAATTTTGATCCTCACAATGTCAAAATATATAAAAATTTAATTTCGTATTTTTTAGGAAAGCTTTGTTACATCTATACCCTTTGTAATTTGTAACTTTTAAGCTAATTAAGATAGAAACATAATCCGAATAGCGTTTAACAGTTCTTAAAAAACTATGAATAGGTGTTTAATACTTTTTTGCCTTTTTGGAAAATATATAGGTCTAGAGATTTGAAACTTAAAACTGTTGGCAAATTTAGATTAGATTTTGATATTATGAGTCTAAGCATATGCAATTGAGTGTAATTGATTCAGATTAAAGCACAAAGGGAATAACTACCCAAAAAGTACTTTTTTACATTTTTAGTACTCTGTTAAAGTTTTGGACTTTTGACTAAGTGTACAAAAAGCCTTTTTAATTTGGAACCATTTTTTCTGTTTGTGAAAAAAAATAATTTAAGGATTATTAACCCATTAAAGGGCCGAATTTGTGTTAGGTGGATAAAATTGACTTTTTACAATTTTTTGGTTTAAAAATAGGAAATCGAAGACTAATAACCCAAATATATAGATGTTGGAAGTGAACAAACTTTTTCAAACTTTTTTGACTCTTTTAAAGTTAAAAGTCGAAGAGCATGACATTCAGGACTACTAGCTTTCAAACGGTCGAAAAGCAACTTGTTAAACAAAAAACATTTTTATTTCGTAATTTTAGTATTTTTTTTTTTTTTTTTTAAAATTATAAGCTTAGGCATATAAAATTAAGGACTATTGGCCCATATTGAGGTTGGGAGCCACTTTTCAAGACAAAAAGTACTCTTTTTTCAGATATAAGTCTAGATATATGAAGTTCAGGAGTAATAATTCCGGTTGGAGCCCATGAGTCGTTTCGGCATTGTATGTAAGAAGTTCTCAAAGACATAATTTAAAAATGAAAAAATATTATAATTGTTTAATACTAACTTGGATTACATTATAATTAAATATTTCTCAATGCCAGGTTATCCGCAAATTATAGAAACCAAGTACCAAAAAACAACCAAGTACAACTGACAGAAAAAAATTATTTTGCTAAATGTTTGTAGTCCCTATTTTTTGCAAATTGGAAATTTTTGGACCTTGAAGACTTATAAGGCTGGTCATCCATGATCATGTATTACTTTACTTTTTTTGAAGCTTTTTATACCCACACTACATACGTGGTAGGGGTATTATGCATTTGTACAAATGTTTGTAAGATCCAAAAATAATGATATGACCTCCTATATAAATATCTCTCTGGAATAAGGATTTGGGATATAACTGACTCAAATATCACATTATTTTGACAATCGATATAGTTCCCATACAAATGCCTTTACTTTAGGCTTTACCTCTAAAAATTTTCCATACATGTTTAACCTTATGCTACCGACTGAATCTTTTTTAAATTTTCATAAAGTTTCCATACAAGTATGCTGTGTAGGTCGTGATTGACAGACTATAGCTTTCCTTCTTGTTTGTGCATGACCTTAATATATAAAAATAATATTCTTTCGAACCAGATTAAAGAAAAAATCACACAGTGAGGCAAAACCCCCCCCCCCCCCCCTTTCGTTCATTAATTATGGATTTGGATTATATAGCTAATCATTTAAAATATTTGTTTTAATGTTAATCGATCTCCTTTGCAGTTGTATAAAATAAATTAGAATAAGCTTACCAACTAGCGGTCTCATTTTCAATCAAGTAAAAATGTTTTTGAGAAGATAAAATATATCGCATTAAAGCCTCTAATTCCTTGTTTCTTTAAAAAAATTTAGTTCTTTAAACTTAAAAGTTCTTTTAAAAGCATATCATCAAATTTTAATTTAGATAAATATGCTGCTTAACTGTTGTACTAATTTATGAGCATATGTACATACATACATATGACTGCCTAACTGCCATAAAAAAATTATGCTTAACAAACAAAGAAAATATTTATTTAATATTACTGGAATTATGCTCAAAGCTAAAAAGAAATAAAAATTTATGAAGAATTTTTGTGTTTACGAAACGAATTGTTTGTTAAATGAGGGCGTGTAAGACATTCGTTTACATAATGTTAATAAATAAACACATCTGGAACATGTATGTATTGACATATACTTACGTAGATGTAGATTTCTTAGAATAAGGGAAATCCACAAATATGCATTTAAATTTTTTTTTTTTGCTTTTTTACCCATATACATATGTATATGTGCATATACAGATGTGTGTACTATGCAAATGCATGTTTTTAAATACATGTAAATAAATTTTTTGGACCACAACACCCAAATGTATGTTCGCTTTATAAATTACAAAAATAATGCTTTAAAATTAAATTTTTAAACTAGGTTAGGTTAGATAACAAAAGGTAACGAAGTAGCGAATGCATTTTGCCACCTCCATTTGGAGACTTGAAGGGCCATTCTGAACCCCTTAAGAAAAGTTGAAAAAAGAAAGACAAGTTTAGATAGAGCGATAAAAGAGTAAGCAAAAAATGCAAGAGCGCCGTCAGCAAAAAGTGTGTTCGTCAATTACGAGCAGCAGTTAAAAGCACCCATTATCCTGTTCATCCAATCCGCTTGATAAATTCTATGATGTTCCCGAGCCGTAGCCAGAGACCTCACCAAGACCACCTAAGAAACATTCTCCCATCCACCTCTGTTGGCGATCGGCAGCTTAGGGCAGTGGCAGGTAAGGCGTTGCACAATCTCTATCACCTCTTTATCGCCTTTAAACCTTCAAAGTCCTGGAAATTCCATTTGCTAGTCATCCATTTCACACCTGTGAGAGTTTCAATTATCTTTACTGCCAGAATCTCAAACTCAAAAATGCTGCAGGCGTCCAGAAGTCTTTATGACATTCCCACTTCCATAGCCATTATATAAGTACCATCTATGGTGCTCCCTTCATCTGCGAACCAGCAGTGAAGGCTGTACACTTATCTTATAGCTTTTTGAATCCCCTCACTGACCCTTTTTTCGGAAAAACTACCTAAAGTAAAATTACAAGTCAAGTTTCGATATCATATAGTCAGTCCAACTCGACTGGCAGCTCAAATTCTGCCCTTTTGTACTTTCTTGTAAAAAGAACAAGCTCCGTCTTCTTTGGGTTTACTCCCAATTCCTTGTTTTTGATCCAAATAGACAGATCAGATATTTCACTCTGCATCACCTCGTTCGTAGCGGACAAAACTTCCCCTTAAAAACACAATGTCGTCCGAAGAAGCCACTACCTTTATTACCTTTGAGTCGAACCGCCTCAGTATCTCGTTGACCACGAAGCTCCACAGAAGTGGCAATAAGATCCCTCCCTGTGGAATTCTTCTGCGCCTCTGACGCAGTATGCTTTTAGCGCCCCAAGAGCTGCTTGGTTGCTTACATTTATAGTGGCCTTACTATCCTTTAAACATTTCGCACCCCTTATATAGACTATCGGTTCCAACCAACTATTCCTCTCAAGGTTTCTTACTAATGGTGTTCACTAAAAATTTATTTAGCATTTATATAGCCTGTCCTAGATTTCAAGCCTATTTGAAATCCTCATTAGCAATCTTCTTTAATTTTAAAATGTGCCCATACAAGAAAATGTTCCTTCTTTTGACACTCCAAATTTGACAAATTAATTGCCTTTAATTCTCCTCACCTGTGAGAAAATCGACTTACAGTACCGTCAGAGATGTGCTTTTTATAACAGCGGTAATGTCGAATAAAACAAATACTTATATATTTTCTGGTACCTTCCCAAGCAGCAATTTTAGAATGGGTTAATCCAGTTAACTTTATTCGGATGCAGATCCAGCTCTTCCTTTTTGAAGTTCTGCATATATATTAGACCTTAGACTTGACTGCTTGCTAATAGGGACTACCTTAATGTATATATGTGGCTTTAGAGTATGGAAACTTTAGCTCAATCTAATTTAATGTTTAACTTCTAAAGTCATCTAATCATACTCTTTGATAGAGAAATTTAGTTTAGTTTTGTCAGACTTTGGTACAAAACCTCCCAAACCCTCTCTTTGCTTTCTACGTATATATTTCTGCAAAAGTCATGGTCTAAACGCGACCAATAACAGTGTTAAAAATTGACTTATAACGTTCTGTGATATGACAGAAATTATTTAATCAAGGCCAGGGATTTGTTGACCACCCATTTCATTCTGCATAAAAAAATTCCCATTTAAGTTCAAAAATAGAATGCTTTAGTGTTTTGGGCCGCAAAATATACTTTCCTGGTCATTAATTTAAATGCTAAGAGTGCAGCTAAAAAAAAGCAAAGGATCAAAAAGAAAGAAACAAAGTATGAAACAGACTTACCAGAGCCTCTGGTGGGATTCAAATCTACAACTGCCAGACAGGCAACACTTACTCACCAGTTTACCTGAGCATTCCAGTTTTTAAATATTTATACAAGCTTAACTGATTTCCAAAAGTGGACTTTTATTAAATTACATATTGATTTTGGGGACTTTCTTTAATATTTTTTTTATTATAATTATTTTATCAAAGTTTTATTTAGAGCCAAGCTAAGACACAGTTACGATTTTCAAAGAGGTTAACATTATTTTCAGCTAAAGCTTGTAATAGAGAACCATTTTTATAAAAATTATAAAAAGCATTTCTGTACAAAAACAGAGTTGAAACTTTATAATTAAACCTCGAAACAATTAAATTTTGCCAGTTTTTGAGGCAGCATAAGATTTTTGGGAGAAGGGATTAGGTCGGACAATGTTAAATTATACACAAAAATTTGAAAAATTTCGTACAAGTTTTAAACGACAGTTGTTTGATCGAAATTTAAAACTAATATCGGTATGACAGGACAAAACCCACAAACAAATTCTAATTATTTTTGTTTTGTACTTAAGATTGTTGTCATTCAATTTTGAAAAAAATATTTTACGAATGAATTACTAGACACAAACTTTTTTAAGTCCTTTTTATGTATGTGTATGTGCAAATTAAGATTTCCTTTCACATTTTTTTTAAGTTTGCTTGTAAATATATTCTTTATGAAGCTGCTGCTGTTATTGTTGTTGTTGTTAATTCAAAACAAATATGCCAATGCCGAAGGCAGTTCCTAAATGTAGTTTAACACTGTAAATAATTCTACATACAAAAATGTTAAACAAATATTTATCTAAAAATGTTTATTTGTTCCTTGCGGTTGTAAGAAAATGCCTTCCAGTAACCATGAACAAAATATTAAATGTTATTTTTAATTTCTTTTCCCGGTCTTTTATATCTGGGTGGAACTTTGTTAACTTTGTTAAATATTTTAGTTAATAAAGGAAAAAATTATTATAATTTAGTGGTGTCAGGGGAATTTCAATTGGTAAATTGAGTTAAGCTTTAAATAATGATAACTTTTGTTTCTTTCTCATCATGTTTAAGTAATTTCTACAAAACCTTAACTTATTTTATTTTATAAAGTTTTAATTTATAATTCAGGAAAGTGTCGCCTTAAGGGCCTAAGGAAAGGATATATATTTTACATAATTAACTAAATAACTTTTTCTTTTTAATATATATAATTTTGCATTAGAATAAGTACATGCAAAACTAATTAACATCTATCATGTTTTAATATTTTTTTCCTTAAAACTTCTTTCACACCCACTTACGTTATAAAACCTTCCTTGGGGATATACATAAATATACATATATTTCTTGTGGAGAGTTGTTTTCACTTACTTTCATTCCATTAATTCTTTTTAAAATATATAAAAATTTAAAATATTTAAAAAAATCATTTCCATAATACTTAAAATATTTTTCTAAGCAGTATGGCAAACAAGATGAGCCAAAAACGACCAACTCCTATCGTCCAGCAAACAATATACACTCAAACATTAAAGAAATGTCAAACATTAAAGTTATTGGAATTTAAAATTGCACACAGAACATTTCAGACAAATTAGAAAATTTGTAGCATCTTTTGAACAAACATTTTTAAAACAACGTTTTTTTCATTCATGCCGCACATATTCTTACATATCCATATACATATCCTTGTCAAATATAAACATAAGCACATCCTTCTTTCTATTTGTTTTTATGACAAGACAAAAAGAACTAAAATAAAACAAACATTTTCGTTTTATGTGCTTGTGCAGCATGTGGTTACAATATTTTCGATTTCACCTCGTAATCTTTAAGATGAAATTTAAATGTAAATGTCCTGTTGCATTTAATGTAGAGTAAAGTTTTTCCCTTTAAAGTGTAAACAAAAAGATATATTTGTGCTATATTTAATACGAACTTGATTTCTATTACTACAGTTGTAATCTTATATTTTGTAAAATAATATTTTGTTTAAGAAACATTTTTTAATATTAAAAGTTTTATTCCTATTAAAATTCAGCAAAATTTCTCCACAAAACGCATTTAGTAGATATTAAACTGCTACTTTGTTAGCGCAGTTTTAATTTTTTTCAAAAATAGAGTTATAAATGCGAAGGAGTACTTTGCACATTAAAAAGTAAATTTTTTTACAATTTAGGCCTTGAAAAGAATGTCTTATCTTCTATTTTTAAGTAAATATATTTTTTTAAGCAATTTATATTTCACTGTAAGTATGAATTCTTAGCTTCTTCGGTTTCAAAATAATATGACTTCTTAAAGTACTTAAACAAAAAGATTTTATTGTCCTCCTTTATCATTTTCCCAGAAAATGTATACAAAAAAATTTTTTGTTTACTTAATAGACTTCCGGCCTCAATGGGGTCAATAGCCCTTTATTTCTGAGTCAATGTTCCTAGATTTCATGTTTTTGAACTCAAAATCTTAAAAAGAACAGCAAACTCCAAAAGCATAATAAGGTCAAAAGTACTTAATTAATTTTTTTTTACTCATAATCTCCAAAAAGTATGAAAAATGTAAAAAAAACTTTTGGTCGACATAGTTGACCTACGACATATACAAGGTGGGCCAAAGAAATCACCATTTTGGAAATTAGAAGATATGTTTTGACATTTGTGAACAAGACAGATGTAGAATACAAGTGAACAAGCCATGGAGCGATACACTCCCCAATAACGCGGAATAAATGTGTTTTTTTTTGCGTAACAATTTGTCTGTGGTGTTGGATCAGCGCAAAGTTCATCGCCGATTCTCCGGTCATCCGGCACCGACTGCACAACACTGCGCCATCAGGCCACCAGCCTTTAAGAGTATAGGACTACACAAGACGCTGCAAAGAGTGGCCGGCCCCAAAGCGCCCGTTCTGCCGAGAAAATTGCCGCTGTTGGCGAGGATGTCGAGTTGTTGCCGTGCCTCAAAACTAGACTTCAGCCGGTCGTTTTTAAGCAAATTTTGGTCAAAGACCCTACAAAGTCCAGTCTATCCATCAGCTGCCGCCTGTCGACCGCGAAATGCGTGCAAGTTATCCTCAATATCGTGGCTGAAGAGGACGCTTTTTTAACAAAAATCATAATGAGCGATGGGGCTCATTTTCACCTCAGCGGTTACGTCACAAGCAAACCTATTGCTTCTGGGGCACCGAAAATTCACGACTGATGCGCGATTAGCCATCACACCGGCTCAAAATGACTGCCTGGTTTGCTTTTCACGCTGGAGGAGTCATCGGGCCATTTGGACGGTGTGCGTTATACGGCCATCTCAGCCGAGATTTCTGCCGGAGTTGAACGTATTAGGACTGGAGGATATGTGGTTCCAACACGACGGAGCGACGTATTACACTGCGCGAGTCAAAACCAATATTCTGAAGGCAGGATTTCCGGGTTGCCTCATCTCCCGCTTTGCCGATTTACATTGGCTTGCTAGGTCGCCTGATTTAATTGTTCCAGACTTTTTTTGAAGTCCCGTAAAAGCCAGTATTTAGAGTTTAAAACTCATCCGTTATTGCTAAGCAGTTAAGGCTGTCCTCTGTCATGCTTGATCTCAGCCATGTTTTTTTACGACGAAGGGTGGAAAATGACATTTCAGCCGAGGAATGACTGACCGGCATTAAAACAAATATGATGAATATTCTCGCAAATTTAGGTAAATATCTGGGTCACACTTTGCTTAAAGAACTATTGTATTTTTTGGACGGTCTTTATAAATTTTCCATTTTTGTTCCTAATGCAAAATTTCAGCTTTTAATTTCGATAAAATAAGTTTTTTTTATAAATTTTTTGAAATTTTAATAAATCTTCAAGTATAAAACTAAAATTTCTAGATCAGTAGATCTAGTAATAGTCTAAAGCAAAACTTGAGAGATGTTAAACAAATAAAGGACGCCCTTTGAGAAACGTTATTTAAATCTTGTAAAACAGATTCGATTAAGAGTATGTAGCACTCGATGCGGTAGTATATTTCAACATCTTCAAAATGATTTTTTTCCTTTAAATCTAGGCTTTTGAACTTAAATTCCCATACCAACGCAAATATTATTTTGCCTCTTCAAAAACAGTTTTAAATTGTGAGCGGGCTTTATTCCTTTTAGAGAGTATCCTTTTTGTATCGCTTTTGTAGAATTACACTAAGCGAATGTGTGACAGTAAATATGCCATTTAGAATATGTATGTAATCCGCAAATAAATTCGAAAGTGCTCTTTGAAGTTCTTAATAATGAAGCTTTTGAAGATGTATCCCTATCTTTTCACTCGAGTATCTTTTCCAATGCCTCTATTATGTGCTTTATTCTTAATGAAAATTATAAAATTGAATCATGACGATCCACCCATCGTGTTTTGCATAATGGAGACAACTTTGTGCCTAGAAGTTTCAGAAAAGCTGCATTACGCTAAGGTTAATGTTTTCTAAAATATAAATTTGCTATTTTCTTTAACAAACGATACATTTTTTTTGTATTAGTGGTACCTTGTTGCCTTTAGATATTGTGTATAGTGGTTAAGTCTATGGGAATAACAAGGTGTTTCTTTTGCTTTTCTTGTATTTTTTACTGCTACATTTTATGCCAATATCAAAGGACATCCATCAGTTCCAATCCCTATACAATTTTCAAAGTCCACGCAAACGTTTTTCAAATTTCTTAAAGCTACTGATAATAGTGTGCTCGCATAAACTGATATATTGACCTCATCGCCAACATCAGTTGAAGCCCTTTTCAAATGCGTCGATAAAGCCGATAAATTCTTTTTTTGCTAACTTTTTCTTTACCTTAGTCTTATAAATAGAGTAGGTGGGGGTAACGTGGTATTGGCTGGTAATGTGGTATAGCAAGTTTTTTCTTAAGCTTATAATATAAAAGTAACAGAAACAGGCTAAATAGATTGCAGGGGCCAAATTACGGCATCCGTGATCGAGTAAAATTGTTCGTTATAATTGCTTTTAAGATTACCGCATTCGTTATGGAGTAAGAGCTATCGTAATTTCTGATGATAGCATTCGTTAACGAGTACGCTATCGAGTGCTGGCTAACGAAAAGTTGTTCGTGAGGTAAACAGCATTCGAAATTTATTTTATGTGCAACAATAGACAGTGAAGGTAGACAAAATGTTAGTTTTTATACAAATTTTAGTTCAAGCTATAATTAAATAAATAAAATAAACATTTTAGGACCAATATTAACAAAATAAATGGAAAGCAAAAGGATATAATGGCTCAATTTATGGTTGATTATCCTAACTTGGCCAAAAATAAATTACCAAACATATGTTAATTTTGAGATGGTTTTTGCAACCCAAAATGAGTGCCGTCTATACAACCAATCACTAAGAAATAAAGGAAATGTAACATAAAGCTAGCATTATATTGCGATTTTATATTTACCGCCAGGGAGTTTAAATTTCTACATGAACGCTTCCGAGCATAAAGCAAACTGTTCTGGTAAAAATTTAATAAATTTTGCACACAGCTTATTATTATATATTTCTTTCATCATTTTCTTAACCGTTTTGCAAACTTCGCTCTGCCTTATTCCAATTAAATAGTCATTTCCAGTGGTATGTTGAAAAGATCCACTGGCTAAAAGTGATAATGTTAGGGCCAGCTGCAGCTTTGGTGGTAAGGCAGTAGACATATGTTCTTCAAAATTTAGCTCACAAAGAATAAAATGAAATGCCTCTTTTGAAACTCTAAAACGCTTAACAAACCTTAAATGATAAAGTTTTAAACGAAATTCAGTAGCTGACAATGACAGTGGATCACTTTTAACCCGTATTTGTCTTCTTATACGCATAGTATTAGATTCATCCTCTGAGTCAGAAGATAATCTTAACAAAACTAATGTAGTCATTTTTATTTTGCTTTTTGTTTATTAATTACTTTAAAACAATATAACAGCAAAATTTTTTGTTTCCTTTTTTAACAAAGTTGTAATTTTTTACTAAAACATGTTTTCATTCAATTACAATGCAAAAAAAAAAATCTTTACATTCTATTTTAATTTCGATACGTGAGCTATCGAATGCGGTAATCCATTCATTCGATACGTGACGAAATTTCATTCGATACGAAAGTCTACTCGTTCACGAGTGCCGTAATTTGGCCCCAGGTCTCAGAAAATTAAGAAAGCAATACTTTAATTAATATTTGCAAGTCATTTTGCCAGTCAGTTGCAGAAGATCGTTTTGGTGTGTGATCGACTTTTTTTGATGGTGTAAGAACACAAGTTTTTTCCTTAAAGGTATTTTTCAAAAATTTAAAATTTGGGATTTAAGCGATTTGTAACTACTGAACGAGCGAAGAATTCATGAAGTTTACATTTTCTTAAAATATATAATTGTCTGCATCAAACACAAGTGCGGCTATTGTGGTATAGCTTGTGTCAGCTGTTGGCATGGTGTACCACATTACCTTCCAAAAAAAAAAAAAACACAAATTTCCAGAAAAGGGTAAAGTAGGAAAATTGGTGCTTGAGGGTATGACAAGAATTGTAAAATTACAATAAATGTTAATTACCATGAAAAAACGTAAGAAAATCAAGGAAAAACTATGAGCTGGTATCATCGGACACTATACAGCATATGGTGTACCACATTACCCGCACATTTTTAAATGTTGCGTTTAATAGCACTTGCAGTATTTTCTGAAATATTTATGAAAGTGATGGTTAAATATTTGTCGCAAATAGCTTCGTGGAAGCTTAACACATATACCATGTTAGTAGTTAAATCGTACCTAACTCGCCACAAATGAAAAGGTTGGCAATCTATAACAAGTAGGTATACCACGTTACCCGCACTTAATCTATAAATTTCGTTCTAACCCAAGAATTAACAATTGTTAATAGGAGTATGTGTAAAGTACAAATAGTATTTCCGTATTTAAATTTAAAGTAAAACATGGGTTAAATAGATGATATTTACTACCAATGCTCAGTACCGAACAAAGAGTGCTGATGAGGAGTTGTAACGGGCTCTGAAAATGCATTCCACTCGGCTAGTGTCGGGAAACTAAACTTTTTCCAAATATTTCTTCAATGAAAATCTTATCACAATAAACTTGAACTAATTAGCCGGTTAAATGTTTTTTGTTACTCACTGCTTAACAGTAGTGGTTTCTAGTATCCACTGTTAGTAAACGAGTGTGTGAAAAAGTAGAATTTTTACTTTAGCTGCCATACACTTATGCCTTTATTTAAGGAATGGATAAGTTTTTGCCTCAAAGTGCATACGTATTTTAAAAAAAGTAAATGATGCTCACAAAATCTCGATTTTTTTTGCTCGGTAGATATAGATCAAAAAAAAACTTTAAAATCGTAGTACATCTTCTCGTGAAGATTCAAAAGGAAACCTAAAAAGACCTAAATTAAATTTAAAGCTTCTTTGGTTTGTTTTTTGTTGAGTGGTTTTTGTAGAGTTTAGGATATAAAAATTTTTGGACTTTGCCCTGGTTGTTCCATTTTCAACCCTTTGTGTCCCTAATTTCTTATTAGTATATCTTTGCATTGCGAAACGTAGCCAAAGTCCGAATTTCATGTCTCTAGCTTTGCGCGTTGGGTCAGACAATCAGTCATAAACGGCATAACCTTATATTTAAAGATGAGAGCATAGAATGAACTGGTTCGAAGCCGTTTAACGTACGCAATATATTAAGTTTATACAATTTATATTTTTGCTTTATTGTACTTGCTTAAAGTAAATAACAAATAATATTTAAAATATTATTTTGTTGCAAGCATTATGACAATTATATTCAGTATTTTTACATCAAATAAAAACAAAAACATATTTTATATAAAATTGAACCTTTCAATTACATCTGCTAATAATGAAGTTATATTAAATATTTATTAGTAAATATTTGTTTAATATTAATAAAAGCATTTGCTACTTAAGTTCAAGTGCAGCATTTTAAAACGGATATGTTTAATTCAGTTTATGTTCTATGTTTGCTGTAGAAAAACATATATTCAATTGTGACCAGGTTGTGTGTGTGTGTTGGTATGGTTTTCCCTTAAACAAATATGTTGGAGGGTTAATTTTCGATTTAAAAATATAATAAAAACAAATAAATATATTTAAGAATTATACTTATGTGTTTTGAGATGCTTTTTCAATATATATTTTTGTATTTTATATAAGAAATGTTATAAATTAAAACTTATACTGGCAGATCTACTATTTGGCTATCAAACTGAAATATTTATTAAGTAATTTGCCAAGTGCATTAAATTGTTTTTTTTTTACATTTATTAAAAAAATTTTTAATAAATAATCATATTTTCAGCAAAATACTTAAAAAGAATAAAAGATGATATTAAAACAAGTAAGAGCGCTATATTCGGCTGTGCCGAATCTTATATTCCCTGCACATTGGTCTTTAAATATACCCAGCCGAGTAATTTTGTACTGCAAACAATATAATAAAAAACCTTGTGCGAGTTTTAAAATTCATAGAGAAAATAACAAAATTTTAACGTTCGTATGAATAATAGAAATAGATGAAGAAGATTTGAGGTCGAGAGTTTCAAAAGTTTTCGACACTATTCATATTTAAAGGTTAATAAAACTTGTTAAATGTTATAGTCCCCCTGCTCTTCTCCAACTTTTTCTCCAAAATGTATGAATTATTTGATTATTACTTTTTGTAGAATATTCGAAGTCGATAGCTGTATTAGTTTTCCAGAAGAAGCGTATGGAAAATTTTATAAAAAATGTTAGCGTAGCTCTTGATGTCCAATCACTTTTTGTAGAACATTTGTTTTCGATATCTGTTATAGTTTCCGAGTTATAGCGTATCGAAAATTTCATACAAATCGTTAATTTGTATGGGATCTACCCCTTTTTTTGCCCCCACTCAAAAATATTTTTCTTTAAAGCGTAGGCCTTTTTGTCCTATTACTTTTTGTTGAACATTTCATTTCGATATCTTTTATAGTTTCCGAGATATAGCGTATCGAATATTTTATAATAATGTCGATTTGTATGGGAGCTACCCCTTTTTTTGCCCCCACTCAAAAAATTTTTTCTTTAAAGTTTAGGTCTTTGCGTACAATTGCTTTTTGTAGAACATTTTAAGTCGATATCTGTTATAGTTTACGAGATATAACGAATATTTTACCACATTTGTGCAATTGTAGGAAAAATACCCCTTCCCCTGGTCCTATCTGAAAAAAATTTTTCCACTATTTAGATTCCTTCTTTAAAAGTATCCGTGCCAAGTTTTGTGGCAAGAGTGACTATACCTACTGAGATATATAGGGATATATGCACGGATTTTGTCCTAAAAAAAATGGGTTACTCTGGGTTTTCGCTTATATCTCGGTCAATAGTGAACCGATTTTGCTGATTTTAAACAGCGATTGTCTCCAGGATATTTATGATAGTCTGACACCATTAACTGGTCTGTATCTTTTTATTTGACTCCGGAAACTTGATTTCAACAGACGGACAGACGGACAGACGGACAACGCTCAATCGGCTTCCCTATCTATAAGGATCCAGAATATATATACTTTATGGGGTCGCAAATGAATAATAAAGAAATTACAAACGGAATGACAAAGTGATATATACCCTTATCACTACGTGAAGGGTATAATTACTTTGATGAAGGTTTTTGGAAATCATTTTAAAAGACAATGTAAATAACAATTGTCATCAGTGAGAAGTTTGAATACATTTTTGAGAGACAAGATTGGTCTAAAAAAAGGATTATTAAAATATTTCTGATATTTCATAGTATCAGCAACGTCGACCGGGCTTAGATGGTATAACGTAAAATTAATTTTAAATGAATGAAATATTGCCACAAATATGTCACTAAATTTTTTTTTAACTTCAAGCTCAGCTATACACTTGAACTTACATCACAAGAGATATAATTCTTAATCATTTATTCGTTCGTATATGGTGGTTTTTTTATTATGCTGAAATATTCAACTTACAAAAACGTTTTTTATGCTTTATTTTTTATGTCTTCAAATAATTATATTTGCTTAAACGATATACAAATTTGATGTCCTTTCGATTTTCTGGTACTTAAATTTTAATTTGGTTTGAATAATGTTCATATTTTTATGATGCCACAACAAAATTATTTTTTTCATTTGTTAGATTAATGTTTTGTGTTTAAAATAAAACTTAAGTGTTTGAGATAAGGTTTTTGTGCCTTAAAAAATTTAATCTTTTTTATTGACATTTAATAAAATTGACATTTGACAGCAATTTATGGGCAATATTACAACGTTATTGGTAACACGACACGATTGTATATATGGCACAGCAACACACACTTCATGTGCGTACCCCGACTAATATTGTAGATTGTTTTAAATAAACTTAAAATTTGTTAATATTAATTTATTTGATAACATAGAAACTGTAACCCCCTTATTTTCTAAAACGCAACGCCCTAAAACAAAAACAAAATGTATGAGAAAGTTTTAAAAATATTAGTTTTTTTCTATACAATTGTTTTTGTTATTATGTATTGTGTTTAACGTAATAAGGCCTTAAATCTCTACACAGAAAAAAAATTGTAACAAATTTCAAGTTATTAAAAAAAATTATGTTGAAATGTTGTTGGAAATGCCAGCTTTGCTTTACCTATGAGCGCTTTACAATTGGGTTTTATTTTAAAAGTCACCACTAAAATGTGTCATCCAAAGGATCGAAAAATACTAAAGGTGTCTATTTAATAACTTAAGGTTGTAAAAACCAATTAACTATGAAAAATGAATAAGATTTTATTAGACCTTCTAATGTTTACGACCATGATATAGAGATTTTCACGTGATATGATAGAAAACTTTATAAAAGTATAGAGAAGGTACAGTATACTTTCTGGTTTATCCAATTCTGACCTTACAGGATTGCGAGTGACTAGCAAAATCATCATATATAACCCAAAGGAAACGCGCTGCATTCTACCTACCAGAAAACATATGAGTTAGGCTGTGGATTTATGGTAAGTCAAAAACTCAAGCATCTTTAGATTTACTTCGGTGGATGAGAGGCTAGCCGCACCGAAACCGACAACTTCCGTTGTCAAAAGTGAGAATAAATATGCTATATTCTCTATTTACCAATGGGTGTTTTACACTTTTCGGGAACCCCTGGTTCCTTATATTTAAACGACATTTTGTTTTGCCTACGCTTTGTCTTTCTTCAATAAGATTCGCTTCTTATTTGTTAAGAGAAATTGTAGTCAATTCAGAAATTTAAGCTCAAAATTGAATTTTTTATATATTTTAGCCTTTTTCATGTAAGTACTATTTATTAAAATTGATTGTTGTGAAACTCTTTTTTTTCAAAAAAAAGGATAATTTTTGCTCAATGTTTAAAGAAATTTTTAGTTTATATAACTGCAAATTTTATTACAAAATCTTAATCACATCAGATCTAAATGATTTAAAAAATTTAAGAAAGTCTGAAAAAATCTTTTCTCTTGTAAAAATAAAAATAAAAAAAAAATATTAAAAAATATCTAAATGGGTCCAAAAGTTAGTGACTTTGGGCCTACTGTACTTATATTTCAGCCATATAAAGAGGTTAAAAAGCAGAACAATTTTGAGAGGAAGCAGCTGCAAAATTATATATGAGGTTAATGGAGATAATTTCGAGTTTTTGGCGACAGTAAAAAATTTGTAGCCCTTTTTGACCGTAAAAAGTTCTATTTATTTAAATTTTCTGATTAAATCAAAATAAAAGAACAAGGGGGAGGACATGCCAAATAAAATTGTAAATTAAACTGTGAGAAGAGGATACAAAAATGCTACCTAGAAGCCCATTTAATAAGTGACTGATATCACAATAACTGTTTATCTCAACTACATCTCTTAAAAAATCTTATTGTTGCATTGTCATTTGTCAGAAATTTCCGCGAGAAACGCGTTAAATCGCAACAAAATCACCCTATGACTGACCGAGATATAAGCCAAAAATTAAGACTTCCTATATCTATTTCTGTAAAATTTTTACATAAAAACCTTAAGAACTGTCCCGGAGCTGCCGCTACATGCAAAAAATGTATCACCAACTTCCATCAATTTTTCTTACCAAATAGTTTTGGGGAACATACTTACACCCTATCTCCGCCCTAACAGAGTTGTTATACAGGGTTAAATTTTTTGAATTTTTTTTTTAATTTTTTAAAATTTCTTTTAAAGTTTCCAGAGTCCTCCTAAAACGATCAACTTTAATCAGCTTTTCTTCCCAAACAGTTTTGTTGAACATACTTGTCCCCTTTCTCTAGCTCTAAAATTTGAAATTATTTGGGCTAAAAATTCCTACAGTTTATCAAGAGTTGCCCTGAGAGGAATATAATATATCACAAAAACCAATTGGTTCTCCCTTCCAAGCATATTCCTAAAACATACTTACCCCCTATCTCCATTACCTAAGGGAGTTGCCATACAAAACTTACAAAAATTATATAAAACCACCCATAGCTTTCCCCATATATATATTGTGTACGATCGACATCCAACAACTTCCCCTTCCAATCGTATTCCTAGAACATACTTACCCCCTATCTCCACCCACTAAGGGGTCTCTCATACAAAGATTAGGAAACTGTTAGTAGTCCTAACCCTACAGCTTTCAGAGTGTTCCTTGATAACTTAAACGAAGGACTGCCCCCAACTCATTTTTCCTTGTAAAAATTTTTCTAGAACATACTTACTCCACATCTGCACCACCTAATGGAGTTGCCACACAAAATTTGGAATAATTTTGGTATAATCACTTACAAGCTGTGAAGGGTATATAAAATTCGGACTCAGTACATCTACACATATAGCGCTTTTACTTGTTTTCTTTAAGATCAATATTCAGTTAAGCAGTAAGTTTTTTTTGAGGTTTTTTTCTTTGCTTTTTAAACGAATGTTTTCGTAAAGTTTATATTTTTCCAAATTAATAATTAGTTTAGCTAAAATGTAAATATATTTATAACGTGGAAATGTTCGTAAGCTGCAGGATTTAAAATTAATTAATCAATACCATCAGTTGATAAAAGACGTATATGTTAAGATTGACATACAGACTTTTATTTCTTATGTTAAATTATTTGTTAAAATCCAAATTTATTATATTACCCCTCATTAGACCAAATAGCAAAAAACTATCTTTAGTCAAATGCTCCTAGCACTCTAATACCTTAATTTTCTTGAAAAATAATAAACTTTATCAAGTCGAAATATTTTCCCTTAAAATATTATCATAAATTTATTAAAAAATATGGCGACAATGTATTAGGTGTATTAGGCACATTAAGCACTTTTAGCAATAAGCTTAAGTATCCTTCGGGAAATAAATAATAAACTAATAATGTGTAATATATTAAGGTCATATTTAAAAAGTTACAGTTAACTTTGTAGCCTTCAAAAAAACTGAGAGACTAAGTTAGCGAATGCTTTATTGCTTTAACTTGAATATTTACATTTAATTTTGTTTATATTTTTTTTTGTTTTTAATTTACCAGTCAAACGAGACAACATTAAGGAAATAATTTAACAAATACTTAAAAAGCATTAGGTTATTTTTCTTAGGTTGGTTTAGTTTTTGTAGAAATGTCTTCAATTTATATAATTATGTTAAAAAAATTTGATATTAAAATAAGAATTAAAAGAAATAAATAAAAAGTTGTGGGAAAGTCTCGTATTTTATCTACAAAAATAAATTATCATTGTCACTAATCAAAAAAAAACTTTTGGACAGCGCAGATGAGCAAAAAAAAAACTTAACAAAAAAATGCATGGTAAAAGAAGAACACTTATGTAGTCTATAGTCCTAAAAATATTCTAGTAAACATTTTCTGGCAAACGCTATCAAAAATATATTTGTTGTTTTATATTTAACGCTATTTTTTTAGATATCTGGTTGCTAATTTGTTTATGTACGTAAACACTTACTGTTAACAATTATTGAAAATTATTAATAATTTTCCGTAAATAAACAAACCTAATAACAACATTTATATCGGAGCGTATACGCAACATTTGTGTCAATTGATTTGTAAATATAACTTATACGCTACATGGTACCAAATACAAATTAGAAACCGATTTCTTATACAAAATTGTCAGAAAGACATATTTTAAAATGTCATGATAAAAAAGTGTTACAGATTAAACTTATGAAAAATAATACGGATAAGCAAAGCGCATAACTGAAGTATTACATTTTATAGTTAGATATTTGAACTTTATCAAATAATATAATAATTTCCATTTATTCGACTTTAAGTTCGTTATTAACATTGTAATAGGATAGAGTGGAAAATTTAGTTATAAATTAAATAACTCCAGCCGACTGCAGTGAATTTTCGAAATCAGCTACAATTTCTTGTCAGCACTTTTTCCATTCGGTTCTACTGTAAGTTGAAGGTAAATTTGTTTTATTTAAACCATATTTTCCTTTTTTGATTTAGTTGTGTTTTTTTTTTGAATATTAATTTTTTAAAAGTACCTTAAGTACTTTTGCCACTGTTGGTAATATTGGTGGCTCCATGGCTGACCTCTGTTACTTAATATTAAGGTTTTTTTTTCATTTAAAAGGACCTATTGTGGGTCGTCCACCGTGCCTGCCGTCAACCAGACTTACTGCTTACATTGCCGGTTGGGCCTAAATTACCGCTTCTATTTTGTTTTTGGTATTCTGCAGTTAATCTCAATATTATCCCCTTTGCATCAGGTCTTAGTTTTTTTATTTCTTCCTTTGTAAGACAAGTAACGAACCCAGGAGAGTTAACGTATGAAAGTATATCCCTTTATTCGTTCTCCTTCGTAACCTTAACTTCCTACTATTCTCCATTCTAAAAAGATATGTTGGTTTTTGATCGTCCAACGGATTCGGTCCTCTTCTTTTTTTAATCAAAGCTCCATCTTGTACGTAGGCAATAAGGCTACATTGGTATCTTATGGTCGAAACTTTGATCTTGCCCATGTACCACCTGGTACACGCTTTCAGTTGGCACACGGAGAAGCGGTTAAGTTAAATTAAATTATTAAGTACCAACCGTTGATGTAAATAGCCAAAGTTTTTTTATTATTGAAAATGAAAGAAACCACATATCTTATGATACATGTCTTACGTTACCTTACCCAGCGTAAAAATTTTAAACAGTTGTTAAAATTTTTTTCCGAAAATCATTACCAAACTTATCAAGACTGCTATAAGTACGAATTATATCTTGAACTATTTTACTGTATTTAAAAATACATACTTTAATATTTATTTATTTTAGTTTTTTTTTAACCCACTGTAATTTGCAGACTGTTTTCGATTCACTATATATCTTAGTTGTAGCATTTAAAATAATGTATCTTAATTCCTCTAAATTTTTAATGAACAAACAGGCAACCAAACCAAATATACATAAAAAAAAATTTAGGAAGAAGAGAGCTTTTCTAATCTCATATCAAAAATGCTAAATTAAATTATGACAAAAGAAACTTAGCCAGAGACAAACAAAGAAGAAAACTTTTAACAAGAATGTTAGAATTAAGACTGCATGAATGGTCAAATTTTTTTGATATTATTATGGAATTAAATATGATGAGATTATAACATCATTTACATAATGAAAAGAGAGTATTTAGCTAAATCAGAGGTTTGGCCAGTCAGCTAGGTAATCTTTTATAACAAACACGCATCTATACTAACATTTAACTAAAGCGGCCATTAAGCTGGTTTAACAGACACTTTAGTATTCGTTAGCTTTGTGATATCATACAAACTAGACGTCATTTTGCATGTAGAAAAAAGTTTCTTTGGTCTTTCTTGCTGTTCACGATGTAGCAATAAGTCATACTCTTATACTAAACTTTCATTCGTACATAAATAATTACATGTTACCATCAGGCTATGAAAGCCAATGTTGTTTAAACAAAAGCGTAACTTTTTCTTTGTAACTATGGGCGCTTTTGTACTAATAGACACACACATACAAATACACACCTATTTATTATTTAGTGATGTTTTTATGCTGTTTTTCTCTATAATTTATTTCTTTTCATTTTTATTGTTGGTGCTTTGTTAATAGAAATGTTGGCATCTATTAGCAGGCTTGATTACTTTTCTTCTTGTTTTAGTTATGATTGCTGTGCAACAAGCGTTCGCACCCACGTTTAGCATTTATTATTTGTGTTTGTTTATTTGTTTTAATGTGCTATTGAGTAGCATACTTTTGACTTATTAATGGCGAAGTACTTAACATGTAAATTATTTTAAAATTCAAACAGAAAGCAAAATTGTCACCGTTTTAAGGATGATTTTGTTCATTTACGTTGGCTTACGAAAGAAAAGAAAAAAAGAAGAACAAAATATTTTGAAATGAAGATGAGCTTAGATTTCTCTTTAGAAGGTACACATTTAAAGTAAAAAATACAATTGGTGGCATAAATTATTTTAAAAATTTTAATTAAATTATTTATGATAGTATACTACATTAAAAACTTAGCAAAAAAAATTATTCATTGTATAACCAATTAAGTTAAATGTCTTAATATGTTTTAAAAATAACTTGCACTTAAGGTAAACATTAAAAAAAGAAAACTATTAAATTCCAAGAAAATAAGAATATAAGTCTTAATAAGATCGTTATTTAAAGTTTTAAAATGATAAATGGCTTATGGGTTTTAAGTTTTGATTGTTTTCTTTGTTATAAACGTACTAAAATCAAGCAAATAAGCTCCTGACTTCTTACTTACTTACTTAAGTGGCTATTACAGAACGTTTGTTCCATTAGCCGAACGTAGAATCGATTTCCACTCGCTTCGATCTTCTGCGCTTCTTCTCCAATTTCTGACACCAAGTTTCGAGATGTCTTCTTCAACTTGATCCCTCCATCGGAGTTTCGGTCTTCCCCTTCTGCGTGATCCATCACCAGGTTCGCATTCAAAAGATTTCCTAGCTGGAGCATCTTCGTTCATTCTCACAACATGACCTAGCCAACGTAAACGTTGAATTTTTATACGCGTAACTATGTCAATGTCGGCAAACAGCTCATACAGCTCGCGGTTCATACGACACCGGTATTCTCCGTCAACGCAGACCGGTCCATAGATCTTTCGAAGAATTTTCTTCTCGAACACTCCAAGCACTGTCTCATCTGCTTTCGCAAGTACCCATGCTTCAGAACCATATATAAGCACGGGTAGTATCAGTGTCTTGTAGAGGGTGATTTTGGTCTGTCGGGAGGTGGCTTTGCTTTTAAACTGCTTACTTAGTCCAAAGTAGCATCTATTGGCCAATATTGTTCTTCTTTTTATTTCATAACTGATGTTGTTTGTTTTATCTATGGCGGTGCCGAGGTAGATAAAGTCGTTGACTATTTCAAAGTTGTAGTTTTCAACTTCCACTGTCTGCCCAAGTCTACTGGACGTCTTGTGCGTTGATACCATCAACTTCGTTTTTTCTGCATTTACTGCCAGACCCACTTTGGCTGATTCTTTCTCGACTTTTTCAAAGGTGGAAGTTACTGCTCGCAATGTTCGCCCCATGATGTCGATATCGTCGGCGTAGGCAAGTAACATTTGCTGTTTTGTGTATAGTGTGCCAGTTCTATTCACATTTGCGTCTCGTATAACCTTTTCTAGGAGGATGTTAAAAAGATCACACGAAAGGCTGTCTCCTTGTCTGAAACCTCGTTTGGTACTGAAAGGCTCAGAGATATTCTTGCCTATCTTAACTGAGGATTGCGTATTAGTTAAAGTCATCCTGCAGAGTCGTATAAGCTTTGCAGGGATACCAAACTCAGACATAGCTTGAAACACCTTTGAACGTATGGGGCTGTCGAAAGCGGCCTTGTAGTCGACAAATAGATGGTATGTGTCAATCTGTCTTTCTTGGGTCTTTTCCAGGATTTGGCGTAATGTGTATATCTGGTCGATGGTGGATTTACCAGGTCTAAAGCCGCATTGATATGGCCCAATTATCTCGTCGACTTTTGGTTTTAATCTTTCACACAATACGCTGGATAGTATTTTGTAACCAATGGGAAGGAGACTTATTCCTCTGTAATTGGCACATACTGTCTTGTCTCCTTTTTTATGTACAGGACATAAAACACTGATGTTCCAATCCTCGGGTATGCGTTCTTCTAGCCAGATTGTACAAACAAGCTGATGCATACACCTTATCAGCGTGTCGCCTCCGGTCTTAAATAGTTCAGCTGGCAACCCATCGGCTCCTGCTGCCTTATTATTCTTAAGCCGGGTAACTGCTATTTCGACCTCATTCTGGCTAGGCGGTATGCACTCAATACCGTCTTCTGGGATTGGTTCTGTGGTATCTTCATCATCGGTATTATCGGATACCAACAGGCGTGAAAAATGATTTTTCCATGTCCTTAGCACACTATCTGTATCAGTCACCAGATTACCTTCCTCATCTGTGCAGGAGAATGTGCCTGTACCAAAGCCTTCAGTTTGGTGTTTTACTCTTTGGTAAAATTTTCGGACTTCATTTTGGCTCCTGAACATCTCGATACGCTCACACTCACGCCTTTCCATTTCTCTCTTCTTTCTGCGGAATAGACGTTTTTCCTCTCTCCTTTTCTCCCGATACCTTTCCTTTGCAAGACGCGTTGCTACTGACTGTAGTGTTGCCTTATATGCCGCATTTTTTGCTTCAGTAGCATTACGACACTCCTGGTCGTACCATGGGTTCTTTGGGGAAGGCTTCCGGTACCCAAGTACGGATATTGCGGCTTCTTCCATGGAGTTGGCAATGCTTTGCCATTGCGCTGCAACATTATCGGGACAAGGAATGCTTTCTTCAAGCAGTTGGGTCAGTCGAGTGGAGTAAGACGTTGCTGTTTGTTGTGACTGCAGCTTTCCGACGTCAAGCTTCCGTGCTGTGTCAGATCGTACGTTTCTCGCCACATTCAGACGGGTGCGAACCTTTGCTGCTACAATGCGATAAAAAATAGGGAAATAAGTTCGCCATACTCCCGGTACTTAAATGGCCTGTCCAATGTAAATGGCTAACTGGAGAACTCTCAGGACCTAACTATTTCGTCTTAAACTCTTAAAGTAAGTAAGCTTTTGGCATTGGTTTGATTTGTGGACTTTATATTAAATGAAAGATATAATTTTGTCAAAACTACTGTCATCTAGACTCTACTTGACAGTTTTCATGTAGCTTAGTAACATAAAATGAAGGGCTGATTGAATTTCCGAAGAAACTATATCGCTGAATAACAAAATTATAAAATACCTAGATGAGAGAATAGTAAATGCAAAACATATTTTGTTAGATTTTCGAATATAAATGAAATTTTTCTACCGTTTGCTGTTAATGTATGATGTACAGATACTTTACGTTATGGGGCAACTACTAACATTAGTATAAAACTTTTATCTAACTTTTCTAATCTTAGGTAATCTAATTGAAATTCCTTTTTCTTCTGTCTTCCCCAAATATTACAAAGGTACCAAAGCAATAGAACCAAGTTGGTAATTATAAGTATAGAGCATGCAAAAGGCTATGTTTCTTTTTTGTAATTAAACACTGAGCTCTTGTTCTTTTATTCAGCTGATATTTTAACTTCAGTGCACATAAATCTTGCCTCTAACGTCAAAACTTTAAAGGCAATAGAAAAAAGGAGAGCAAATCTTGAAAAGATTAAAATTTTGTTAAAAAAATACTTCTATTATAAAAATTTTTCTTAAATTTTGTATTCTCCTTATCATCTTTTCAAACCAATTTTTAACCACAAGAAGTAGAGGGTGTGACACTTTTAAAACTAAAATTTATTTTACTTATACTTTTAGTTTCATAATTTTCTTGCCTTTATAGTGCCACATACACTAAAAATAAAATTTCTTTAAAAGTTCATTTGATTTTTCTTAAACAACAACAACTTAGCAACTTTCAAAGACAATGATTTTGTTGACGCCCACAAAAACTAAACTTGTACGGACATGGAATGCCAATTTCGGCTAAATTCTGAACAAAAAGGTATAATGGCAGGCTAACAAAAATTAACATTCAAATAAGGGTACTTCAACAGCTCAGATTTTTTAAACTTTTGCCTTGATACGCACACAGAAAGTTTGGAGACGGAAAAAAGGCGGTGCCACGCCCGAAAATATTTGCCGCCCACATTATTTTTTTAGTTTTTTCATTGTAATTTTTAATAGGGCTTATTAAGCATATTTAATGTAAAAACATAATTTCCACTTCACAAATGTTTATAAGAACTAATATGCATGTTTAATGAGTAATTGATTGCAGATAGTTTTCTAATATGACAATTTATTTAAAAAAACAAAAGAAATGATTCTATCAAAGTAGGCCAGGTGAAGCTAGTTTTATGTTAAATATTACTTCGTACACAGGTTTTGGATAGACAAGCGAAACGAGTGTCTGTTAAATTTGCAACAGAAGCTTTGTGACTTTTTTTTTCTGGTACGGAAAGACACTTTTACTCATCCATAACAATAGCTTGATATGTTCATCGTTTAAGGCCAATATTTTATCACAAAACTATCAACAAAATGCATTTTTAATAGTCAAGATATATATATCCTTTTGAATATAAATTAAGGTAAACTTGGTTAAGGGAAGGGTTTAGTCATGTAGTTATGATTAAACCTATTGTTACTGGGATTAGACGGAGCGATATTTTAAAAGACGCCGCTTAAAAAATGTTGTGAAAATAACCTTAATCGACTTTAGTTGCAGTTAACTTTTTTTTGTTTTTTGTTATGTTTAAATACCTACCAGGCCTTTAATTGAATTTTATTATAAGTCCAACTCCAGAAAATAAAATTTTACTGTGAACTGCAAAATATTTTGAACCGAAATCTTTTTGCTCTTCTAAGCATTTTTTTGAAGGTTGACCTGTGATTAATTCGAAACGAGTCTTGGCAAAAATATATTTCTTAAAAACATCTTATTACAAACATTTTGCTGACGAGCAGTGTTTTTCTCTATACAATTTTCTTTAAAAAAATTCCTGCACACCCTTTTAGTTTGCCTTTAAAAATCGTTTAAAGCAAGGAAAAACATTTTTTATAACGTTTATTTCTTTGATTTAACTCAAAAAAAAACTTTTAAAAACGTTATGTTATAACTAAAATATTACAGAGTTTTTTTCTTTTGTCAAAAAAAATTAATAATAAAATAAAACTTTGGTTTTGTTTGTAGTTTGTTTTTACTGGATATTTTTTTCTGCTGGAAATTTTGTTCGTTGAACCAAAACAACAAATTAAATAAACAATTCTAAAAGCTATTAAAATTAAGGAAACAGTCATAGACAATTTGTTTTTTATTTGTCTTGCCAACAAAATATGAAATGGTTTTTATAAAGAATCAAACAAATTTGTAACAAGTAAGAGCGCTATATTCGGCTGTGCCAAATCTTATATACCCTTCACATTGGTCTTTAAATATACTCAGTCGAGTAATTTTGTACTGCAAATAATATAATAAAAAACCTTGTGCGAGTTTTAAAGCCCATAGAAAAAAATAACAAAATTTTATCGTTGGAAGACGATAGCTGTAATAGTTTTCCAGAAGTAGCGTATCGAAAATTTTATAAAAATTGTTGATTTGTATGGGAGCTCCCCCTTCTTCACCCCCCATCCGAAAGTTTTTTTCTTCAGAGCGTAGCCCTTGATGTTCAATCACTTTTTGTAGAATATTTGATTTCGATATCTGCTATAGTTTTCGAGATATAGCATATCGAAAATTTAACAAAAATTGTTAATATGTATGCAACCCCTTTTTCTGGCCCCACTCAAAAAATTTTTTCTTAAGAGCGTAGCCCTTGATATCCAATCACTTTCTGTAGAACACTTGGTTTCGATATCTGTTATAGTTTCCGAGATATAGCGTATCTAAAATTTCATACAAATTGTTAATTTGTATGGGAGCTACCCCTTTTTTTGCCCCCACTCAAAAATATTTTTCTTTAAATTGTAGACTTTGTTGTCCAATTACTTTTTGTAGAACATTTCATTTCGATATCTGTTATAGTTTCCGAGATATAGCGTATCGAATATTTTATAATAATTGTTAATTTATATGGGAGCTACCCCGTTTTTTGCCCCAACTCAGAAAGCTTTTTCTTTAAAGCGTAAACCTTCTTGCCCAATTACTTTTTGTAGAACATTTCAGTTTGATATCTGTTATAGTTTCCGAGATATAGCGTATCGAATATTTTAAAATAATTGTTGATTTGTATGGGAGCTACCCCTTTTTTTGCCCCCACCAAAAAAAAAATTTCTTTATAGCGTAGGCCTTATTGCCCAATTACTTTTTGTAGAATATTTGATTTCGATATCTGTTATAGTTTTCGAGATATAGCGTATCGAATATTTTATAATAATTGTTGATTTCTATGGGAGCTACCCTTTTTTTTTGCCCCCACTCAAAAAATTTTTCCTTTAAAGTGTAGGTCTTTGCGTACAATTACTTTTTGTAGAACAATTTACGTCGATAGCTGTTATAGCTGACGAGATATTGTAGGACAAATACCCCTTCCCCTGGTCCTATCTAAAAATACTTTTTCCATTACTTAGTTTCCTTTTTTAGGAGTATCCGTGCCAATTTTTGTGGCAAGGGTTACTATACTTACTGAGATATATAGGGATATATGCACGGATATTGTCCTAAAAAAATGGGTTACTCTGGGTTTTTGCTTATATCTCGGTCAATAGGGAACCAATTTTGTTGATTTTAAATAGCGATTGTCTCCAGGATATTTCTAATAGTTTGACACCATTAACTGGTCTGTATCTTTTTATTTGACTCCGGAAACTTGATTTCAACAGACGGACAGACGGAAAGACGGACATCGCTAAATCGGCTTCCCTATCTATAAGGATCCAGAATATATATACTTTATGGGGTCGCAAATGAATAATAAAGAAATTACAAACGGAATGACAAAGTGATATATACACTTATTACTATGTGAAGGGTATATATACATATATATCTATATGTATAGATTTGAAAATAGTTGTGAATGTACATACATTTGTATACATTGTAGAGCTGCCAAATTTTTTTTTAAACATTAGTTTTTATTGATTTTTTTGGATAATTTTACATTTTATACTACTTTTAAAGCAAAGTTTAGTCAAAATAGATTATATTTGCATTTATTCATATTTACTTTAATATCACAAAATAATGTCGCTAAGATGTTATTCTGCCGTTCTTAAAAATAGACTTTTTTTAAATAAATTTATTATTTCCTTGATGAGCAGCCCAGAAAGTTTATTGACACACTTAAGAAAAGATTTGGGTTCTAGGATTGCTTGTTTGTTAAATACTTTTATCAATAATTTTTTTAATGTTTTTTAAAACCCACAAATAATCTATATTATAATAAGTGAAATTGTTGCGGTTTTAGACAGAACTTTGTTTTAAGTCAACGAGCAGGCTGCGTTAAGCAATTTGTAATTTCTTAGTATTTAGTTGTGATACTGAAATGAAGACATATTTACACTCTAATTTAAAAATAGTTTCTTAAATTAAAGTAGAAATTATGGTTTAATTAAATACAGCTAATAAAAAAATAACAACTAGGATTTCAGTTTAAACTTATTATTTTTCATTAAAATAAAATATTCTTTGGTGCAACAACCATAATTATATATCAAAGTTGACAAAAGCTTAAACAAAATATGATCTATTTGTTATGCTTTCTAACAAAGTTTCTTAAAAGCAAGTAAAAGTATCTGAACTTTATTTCTCCTGGTATTTGTATGGCTAAATGATCAAAGTAAAGTCCCATAAAGTCAACTTTTAGTTTTAAAAAAAATGCTCTGCAGGGATTTAAATGGAGTTTGTTTAACAAATCCTTAAAGTTATAGTTTGAAGCTACACTTTTCAAAGAGAGGTAAAACGTTTTTCTGCTGTCTCTATTGTATTTTCGCAGGGACCAGTTTTTTAAAGTATTTTTATGCTGCTTTCTTTTGATGAACACTGTTGGATAGTTTAAAGTGCAGTTGCCAACAGTATAAAAATAAAATTCCAAAAGAACTTTCAAAAAATTTTTTATAATTTCGTTATTCAGTCTTTAGTTGCTGCTTGGTGGAAACAACATCTATATCTAAATCTTTGCAGTTTTTCCAATTAAACTACAATTTTTTATATGTAGAAATGCCTTCTTATTATTAAAAATATCATCAGAAAAAGTCTGGGCAAGTTTTCTTTTCAATTTTTAATGCATTTGCTTTAGTTTATAAAGAAGTAATTGTCTCTTAAATTTTTAACACCAAGTTTAGTTAAATGGCCACAAAGTCTTAACAGTTGTACCGAGAATAAAAACGTCTTTATTCTGAATCTGTATCAGCATACGCGTGATGCAAAATATATCAACCTTTTAAATCACAGCCTTTTTTTCAAATTATAATTTTGAAATGTTTGAGTAATGGCCACATCCTCCACAAAAAAATTGCCCACGTAAGTTTTCGATTCCGAACACACAAAGCTTAAGATACCCAAGGGGATGTCCATAGGTTCATTACTAAAAAAAGTAATACAAAAAAACATTTTGAGAAGCTTAACTAAAAAATTGTAATTTTAGTTTTTTAATTTAATGCCTTTGGACTATAAAAAAGTACACAAACACAAGGTGGGCCAAAAGAAATCACCCTATTGGAAGATGCTCTTATTTTTGCAAATGGCGGCCAATGCCAAATCTGTTTTGAACAAACCATGGAGGGATGCACTCGCCAAGAACGCGGAATAATTGTGTCTATTTTTTTTTCACAACAATTCCTCTAGGGTGTTGGCGCAGCGCGAATTCCGTTGCCTATTACCCGGTCGTCCGGCACCGACTGCACAAAAACTGTGCGCTTGGGCCACCAATTATGGGACCTTACAAGGCGCTATCAAGACTTGCTGTGCCCGGAGCGCCCGTTATGCCAAGAATATTGCTGTTGTTGGCGAAGATGTCGAGTTGTCGACAGAAACACCGACCAGACACCGTACCTTGGAATTAGACTTCAACTGGTTGGCTCTCAGGCGAATTTTGGTCAAAGACCTGCGCATATTCCCATACAAAGTCCAGTCCGTGCATCAGATGCTGCATGTCGGCCACCAAATGCATTCAACGCCCAAGCCCAAGCTATCTCCAATCTCGTGGCCAAAGTGGACGCTTTTTCGACCAAAATCATAATGAGCGATGAGGCTCATTTCCACATCAGCGGTTACGTCAACAAGCGAAACTATCGCTTCTGGGGCACTTAAAATCCACGAGTGATGCATTAGGAGCCATTACACCGGCTCAAAGTGGCTGCATGGTTCACTTTTCACCCTGGAGAAGTCATCAGGCCATTCTTTTTGAGCACGCCGCTGGTCAAACGACAACAGTGAACGGTATGCGCTATAGAGCAATTGAACGAATCAGGACTGGAGAACATGTGGTTTTAGTAGGACCGAGCAACGGCACATACTGCGCTAGCAGCGTTCCCAGTTCGCCTTATCTCTCGTTTTGGTGATTTATGTTGTTCTGTGAGATCACCCGATTGAAGCGTTGGATAATTTTTTTGGAGTTGCTTTAAGGCCTGCGTTTACGTGGGGATGTCCGGGATGCGGAAAGCCCTCTAGGAAAACATTTGTTATGAGTGCGAGAATCTGCCGCCCGATTTTCTCGCCGAGATGATGAAAAATGCCATATAACGAACCTTTAAAGCAATTGTGAAGGCGCCCATTTAGCTGATATCATTTTCTTGACTTTTCCCAAAAATTTTTAAGGGTTCAAATTATTATATAATCGAAAAACAGAATCAATGTTTTGCATTTAGAAAAAAAATTAAAGCCAAACAACTTTGGATGACTTCTTTCGGCCCACCTTGTACAATCACATAAGTAAATCGATGTACTCACTCCCGCCTTTTTAATAGTTTTTTCGAAGTTAAGCTTTTGAAGATTTTAACCGTTTATTCGCTGAGCAAAGATACCTTTTTCTTTTTTTTGGTTTTCCATTAAATCGAAATTAATTTGCAAGCTCCAGTTTTATATAAACTATGATGAAGCTATTTTATCACAACAAACTAGCTAATTTGACTGATATGTGTACATTTCCGATGCTTTACGCTGACACCTATTTTGGTTTATAATGTGTTTAAACTCTTTTGAAATGTTTATGCGTATTTAAGCAAAAAAAAAATATAGATATTTTCCAATAACCAACATATTTGATAGCAGTCGTAAGTAAATATAACATCCCAGCAAAAACTCACGTTGCTTTGTAATGAGTTAAAATGCTAAAAAACTGTGTTGGCACTACTTGCTCATTGGCATTTTAACCCATTATTTTAACATGACGATGATATTGGAGGAAAGTACTTACTTATGCTTTCAAATAGGGAGTTAGATAAGGACGTACTATGATTGCTTAAAAATACATATTTGCTTAAATAATTCCCTACTTGTTAATGGTAAGTATCAATTTTAGAAAAATTGCGATACGGCATCTATATATTTGTCAATTTGTCATTCGCTAAGTAATAACAAATTCTACTCAAAAAGTAAGCGTTTGTGTCAGGATGTCAATAAATTAAGAAGATGGTTTTGCTTTTAAAACTTATTAGTTATTTCTGAAATATTTAAGATTCAGAAAATTATAACCCTGGTTAAAAGATATATTCTTTTATATCAAATAACAAATAACTCATTATCTGACAAAATTCTAAATAATGCAGACGATATGTAATTGTCATTAAAAAGTAAGTTGCTTTGTAGAGACTAATCACGACCCGGTTTTTGCTGGGATAGCACACAATTAAAATATATATGAATGAATGTATGTACCTTGCAGCTAAATTTGTAGCTAGTAAAATTTTGAAATATTTATTTATTAGTTTTTATGAAACTGTTGCAAAAGTGATAGATGAATTTTAGTCAAAAGATAGTAAATTATATTAATAAAAAATCCAACTACTCGTTTTCTAATTAGTAAATGAATAAAAAAATACAACTGAACTATTTGGATTTCTATTACAACCTGATATTATTTAGATGATTTATCATAAGCAAGAAAATAGAACAGATGGGCTACTAGAATAAGTCTTAAGTGAAAAGCAACTAGTATATTTGCAACCACATACCAGTTGTTTTATCTGCAGGGTATACATGGATGAACGTATCATAATGGGAATGTGTGTTCTTTAACTTTCATTCATATTTGATACAAATACTAGCACACGTTCTTGTAACATTTTCTCTGATTGTTCTATAGCATTGTATTGTTTAATACTCTGACACATACACATCAGTGAAATTTTAGACAAATTCAAACATGTGTTAAATAAGGACGTGTAACTATTTCTTGCTGACGAATGTGTTCGTTTAATCCCTGGTATCTTTGCGTTGATTTTCAAATAAAAAATCTAACAATACATTTTTTCAGCAACAACTTGATTATTACCGCAATTTTCATTCTCATCATTATCTTCTATTGACGTCTATTTCGTATCTGAATTGTGGCTTTGACAAGCAAAATACAAAAAATTAAATACGTCTATATCTTAGATTGTTCGAGAGTAAACCAAACTACATAACGGATTAATTGCGCAATAAAAAATTTTGTTGTTTTTTGGCATCAGTTTGCAAAATTTAAAACTTCGCTACTAAAATGGTGTCATTTAGCAATTGGCTAGTTTGTAAAAGCTTTAATTGCCTGTTGTCAATAATATTTTTTTATATTTCGGTCAATCCACAGTTGATGGTGGGGTACTGTGTGTCTAATAAAACATTTTTATCGTAACATTTTTTAGAAATAGAATTTTAGTGCAATAAAGAGGGTAAAAAAGATTTTTGATAAATTTAGTTTAAACATTTAGGCCTTTTTGAAAAAAATTTAAAATAAATCTAGATTTCGTTACTTATTTTGTATTTAAACTAGAAAGTTTTTTTTTGACTAAAATAATATAGCGCAACTTTCACTATAGTGTTGATCTTTGTGTTATTTTCTCGCTTTTTATAACATTAAAATTGGCAGGTGATAAAATGAAGGTAGCACTAAGCTTTTGCAAGAGCATAGCTAATAGCATGACTAATACAAGGATCTTTCATTGACCTTTGGGGTTCCTTGTGTTACTGGACAAGAAAACCCTATAAAACAGTAGAATATATCCAATTAATTTTATGAAAGTAACAAACTCGAAGGTGCTTCACCCTCTTTTGGCAAATGCCAGGGGTTTTGGACCTAAGACAGTGGAACTTTTTGTGTATGGGCTCTGTACAGTAACTACAAATTTTTCTTCTCCCCCAATATATCACAGAATCTTCAATCATCGCCTCTAGTTGTTCGGTTCTCTTGGCGTGAACCCGTGTGCAATAGTGATCTACTATTATCCCACTAAAAGTCTGCAAGCTACAATAAAACCCAAATGCCCATTACTAATTACGACCAATTTTGGCTTTTATCTCATTCAACACAATTGTACCTGAACCAAGTAAATGTGTACCTCTCTAATACAATGCCACTAACCAAAAAACGTCGTTGCACAGTTAGAAGATTCTCTAGATTATCTTACTCTGGAAGAAAAGTACAAGACAAGTGGCCGTATTTGGTGGCAAAACCATTTACAAAAAGACACTGCAGTCACCGGGAAGTTTGTACGGCTCTTTGATACCCAGTTCTTGTCAAAGGAATGCTGTTTTAACTCCTTCTTCCATTTTTAAATATCCATAAAGAATTGTTGTTCCTATGGAATGGGCGAAGGCTTACCTGTCAGTCGTATTTCTGTATCAACGTCACGTAGTTACTGCTTCACTTTGCATGCCCTTAATCCTGTCATATCCATTTGATAACTGCGTGAGTTGCTTCGTTTTAATTACAATATACCACATAGTGCTATAAAATTTGATAGGCCTAGCTCCTAGAGTATAGATGCAATACGTAAAAGTTGACTAAGAACATCATGTTTTATTTAGAATTGTACTGCATGTCAGATTTAGTTCGTGCGACAGTACTACTTTAGTACTGGTACTGTTACCTTTAAAGTAAACAAAGGAAGTTGCTCTGAAGGTCACTTCTTCTTTTTTTGCAATCCCTAACTCTGCATATAGTTTTCTGTATTTCAAGAGAGTAGATACCCAGTTCAAGATTGGTTAGACAGTTTGTGTCTAAACACCCTTTCAATGATTGTACCAATGTTGGAAAGAACCTGCAGTAACAAAGAAAACTCCCAGTGGTTGTTCACCAATATAAATGACCTTTATCATCTGTAAGATGTGGAGGGTCGTCTCTAGCACAGAACAGACAAAATATATATAAACTCATCTTTCTACTTGTTACTTGTTTCAACAGTTATAAGTTGTACTCCATTCGTGCTTCCGAATCAATAATAATTCATGGATTACAAAAGTTTATATTGGAAACTTTATGGTATTTGGTTCTTTCAAAACGTTGTTAATAAGTCACAACAACGCCTAGCTAATCATGCCAATGACCGAAAAGAGAAGACTGTGCCACAACCTTGAAGTTGGGTAGAGAACATTCTAGGATTTGACTCTTAGAAGCCGGTATATAACCTCTGTTCGAAATTTGAAATTAAGTATATAATATACGGTTATATAAAATTGTCTTTTAACTTTAATTCTGATTCTTAGTTTTTCATATTGCATAATACGCCTAACGTCCGGACCCACCCCAGATTCTTTCCCAGTTTGTAGATTCCTTTATGCAGCAATAAGAGTCTCTCAGGGCGCATCCAAATTGTGAGGCAAGGGTTTGCTAAAGAATAAACTTAAATAAAAAATCTTTTTATATTTCAAAAACTATAATACCATTATAATATCGATTGAAAAAAAATAACATTTGGTTTCCTAATCTTCTGCTAAAAAGTTCTTGTCTTCACCCATTTACAGCTTTAACTTGTAATGTCATAAAATCCGCTTTCAAGGTTTCTTTCATTAATTTATTTGCTTTTTGCGTTTTCATAAAAAACTTTTTCTTTTTATCGGTTTTGCCAAACTAAGCGACACTTTATTTACAAACTTTTCAATGAATTTATTACTTAAGCGGATTTACTATCAAAAGTAAAATAGTAAATTATCAGCTTTGTTTACCTTTTGTGACTTTTATGCTTTACCCTCCTTCCCTTTTCAACTTAAAGGCAAAAGACACCCTTTGAGAAGATATTTTATTTAAACATCATTATAAAAATGGCATACCAAAAGTAGTGGAGGGAGTTACGAATGCGGTAAGGCAAAGTTGTATTTAGTAATTAAAACATTTTCTTGTTTCTCAATACACGCCGTAAGAAAACTTTTCTCAGCTGTGCTGTTTGTGAGATTTATAAGGTATTTGAATTGTAGTAGGAAATCAACAAACTCTTCTTCCTACTTATCTTTTAAAACTGTTAATGTAAAGATATCGTTTTGCTAAAATATTTAAATTTAGGTTTAACGAAATTTTTATAGGAGCTTTTGTTTGCAGACGACAGAAAAAAAAACATTTTTTTTAATTTTTAAAACCCTTTAAATGTATTGAAAACAACTGTAAAAGTTGTTCTTAATTTTTAAAAATTTTTTGTTGTTCATCACTACAAGTATGAATATCAATTCAAAATGCTAGTGCATTCTTTTAGGTGCTAAGCCTTTGTACACCAAAGTACAAGAGTTTTACATCTGGCTATTGATCTTTAGAAATAAATAGGAAATTTCCCCAATACCTAATATCAATTACCACAGATATAACAAGATACTTGCTAAGAGTTAGTTGGTTTATATCTGGGTAAGGTAAGGAAGAACAAGCAGCTGTAGAGATAAAGCGACTTGGATCTGCTATCTTGGCCTTTTGTGTTGCCTATTTAAAATGTCAGAGGAAGCGAAAAATGTCGATTAAAGTCCTTTTTTTGAGAACAAACCGCTGCCTATTATAAAAGATGACAGGTTTAACAGGATTGGTCAAACAAAATCTCAAATCTGATGGCTCCAAAGTTGGTAAGTCTCATCTTTCTTTTCATCTGAGCAACTTAAACAAACGTCGTTGAAAGACTGTATTTACCCTAGCGTGATTGTCAGCTCAACACTGACCAGTAATTGTAGCCACAGCGTCTTTCAGCATTCTCCTGCTTAAATTTGAAAGGTATTTGGAAAGTTTTGGACTTAATCTAGGCTTTATTATAGTGGAAGCTTTCTACATAAGTTTAATTTACTATCTGTTCTCATTGAGTCTGTCAGCATAAATTTTTAAGCGAAGTTTGCTGAAAGAGCCGGCAATTACGAAGCACGAAGAGTTGCCGAAAGGACTTTTAATACAAAAAAGTGTAATGAAAAGTAAAGCTCGTCCTAACTTACAAAATAAAAAAGAAAGAAAACAGTCATGCCGTTTCCTTTTCTCTGTTACGTAAAAGTTAAATAGGTGATGTTTACAGCCAAAATACACTACTACCGTTCAAAGGGTACTGATGATGAAGTTGCGTAGCTGCTTTCGAAAATGCATTCGGCATTCGACAAATACGTAACGGAGTGAAAATTTAATATATTCGTTGGGGCAGAGGTTCCGCGCAACGGCTTTCGCTTTGAATGTTCCACAGCCAGGTCCCAGTTGATTTTCAAGAATTCCCCTAAAAATTGAACAGGTTAAAAGTAGTTTACGTGAAAATCCGTGACTTTCAGTACGAAGAAGAGCAGCTTTACTGGAATTTCCAACAGCGATTATTTATGAAATTTTTAGAAAAAATCTGAAGTTCCATCTTTTGAGCATTCAAATCGTTCAAGAACTAAAAGCAAGTGAATTTAATTTATGCAAAAACTTTTCTGAAACGATGTTGAAGCGTTTTCGCTCTGTAAGCCAGTTTTTTTAAGCGACGAGGCTCATTTTCACTTAAAAACCAATAGCATCAAGCAAAACTGTCATTGCTGGTCCTCAAGAACCAGCAACTCTTGACTAAAACGCAAAACCCCATTAAATTGCTCCAGGGAAACTGTTTGTATGTCTTATTCACGCATTAGATAATTAAACCATTTTTTTTTTGGAAACTCTCGAGCCCAGGAGACATATGTTATCGGAAAATTATTGACGCATAATTACGGAATTTAAAATAAAATTTTCTTTGAGAAACCAGCTCATTTTAATCAAGTTTACTGCAGCGTGTAGCGCAAAACACAAGGCTCTGTTTTGAGCAGTGTATTTTACTCGACCGAAAACATCTGGATGACATACTCTTCAACAAATTATATTCGCAATTTTGTTATATCGTTCAATGATTTTATTAAAACTTTGTGTTAACTATTAGGTTTTTTTAATTAAGTTTGAAAATATAAACCTGCCACCAGATACTCTGTACCTACCATCAAAATGGTTAAAGACTAAATACAAATATTTTTTTTTAATTTCTTCAAACATGTGGCCCTTTATTCATTCGGACAGAATAATAAAAAAGAGAAAACAAGTGCTTTGGACGTAAGCAAAAAAAAAAAAAAAAAAAAATATAGTGACTTAAAGAATGTTAAAAGATTACTTAAAGGCACTTAAACTTAAACTCACAATATTTATTCCACATACAGCACCCTTTATAGTTCAAAATTATCTTTATGGCCTCAAATTGAATTAAATGATTTTTCTTTTATCTTCTTCTGTTTTAAAGGCTCAACTTATTGATTGTTATAAAAATAATTTTAATAATTTAATATTTTTTTTTAAACTAAATTGCTTTTTGTATTAAATCATATAAAAATTGCCAAACTTTTGAGTGCCTTGAGTTTTTGCATGCAAACAACACACATTCAAATAGTAAACTTTATATTTGGGAAAACTTTGTTTTCTTGAATGTCACGTAGTTAAGAAGAAACTTTTACGTTGTCTTATTCTTCTTTTCAACCATTTAAGTGTTTACTTTTTAAAAAATATTTTTTGCGTTATTTTCTAAAACTCTTAGTTATATTTGGTTTCAATAAATAATTTGGTAAATAAAAAAGCAAGTTGTTAGTTTAAGGGCACAAACCAAAAGGTTGATTTTCAATAATTTTAAAAAAATCAATTAAATTTTTTTTAGTTTTGAAGAAATTGTGTTTAAATGTGCAAATTTCGCAAAATTAAAACCAATCTAAATTAAAATTTTAAATAAAACACCATAATAAAATGAAAAAATTACATTATTTTCTGAAACGATGTTGGAACTATAATTTTTCAAGTATTGACTTATAACCTTTTATATATGAATGTTAAAAAAACCCACAAATAAATGGTTTTCACTGATATAATCGTCTCTAATGTAACCAATTTTCTTTAACTTGGTAGAGGCCATGACTATCATTTTGTTTACAATACACTTATAAGATCAAAAATTTTTCATTTCTCAAAACAGAACGGAGGGCAATGACAGTCAAACCCAATACTTGTGTTACTAGGAATTGTGAGCAGTGCTTCATCTTGTCTTAGACCACCAAGACTTATTTTGTGTTTAAAGCGAGGCAGATTGCTGCCCTTTTGAGAAAATATTGTATAAAAAAGATGGCCTAAAAGCCTTGAGAAGCCTTTTAGTATATATAGTCAAATAACAATTGGCAGACTCCGCTAAACACCTCTTCGTTTTTACAAGCAAGGTTTATTTTTTTAAGAAGAAAAAAAAAAAACCGAATATTAAATGAATTATAAATTTTTTCCAATTAAGTATTTGATTTAAAGTTCCATTTGATTCAACACCTGCATTCCATTATCAGCTTAGAATCATAGTACATATATATTATTAGCTTTGTGTATGAAGTCGACAATACGATAATAGCCACTGCATTCTAAAAGAGGTGTGCGTTAATATTGACTATTAGTTGGTTCCGAAAAAATTATGTCTAAATCTAACCATTCCCCATTTTGCTCTTCAAATAAATGCATGCTCTTGTGACTTTATTTTTACTAGTCTAAGTACAACGTGGGCCAGAAGAAATCACTCTATGGAAATATGCTCGTATTTTTGCAAATGGCAGCCAATGCTAAATCTGTTTGTACATTTGTAAACTAGACAGATGTTTAATACAAGTAAACAAGCCATGGATCAATACACGAATATTCGTCTCTATTTTTTTGCTTAGCAATTCGACTGTGGTGTTGGCGTAGCGCGAATTCCGTCGCCGATTCCCCGGTCTGGCACTGACCGCGCAAACCGTGAAGAGTATGTGACCGAACGAGACTTTGCCAAGAACGGCTGGCTCCGGAGGACCCGTTCTTTTGAGAATATTACCGCTGTTGGCGAGGATGTGGAGGATGTCTGGTGTTGTCACCAGAAACATCGTCCAGACGCCGTGCCTCGCAAGCAGCCATCCCTCAGTTGTCCCTAAGGCGAATTTTGGTAAAAAATTTATGCATGTTCCTGTACAAAATCAATCCGTGCATCAGCTGGTGCCTGTCGACCGCGAAACGCGTGTAACCTACGCCCGACTAAAATTATAATGACCGAAGAGCGTCATTGCCACGTCAGCGGGTACCTGAGCAAGCAAAACTATCGCTTCTGAGGTACTAAAAATCTACAAGTAATGCACGAAGAGCCTTTAAATTTACTAAAGGTGACTGCATGGTGCGCTATTCATGTTAGCTGTAAAGCCATGTTAGCCGAGTTTTTTCCGCCGCATTTGAATGAACTAAGACTGAAGGAAATATGGTTCCAGCAGAATGGAACAACGGCACACATTACGCGAGTCACAATAGATATTCTGATAAACACTTAGGTTCTGTATAATGGGCTCATTGCCAGATCTTCAGACTTCTATGACTCGGACTGGGTAGAAAGGGTTCTAATTTGCTTTTCAGTGAGAACAGAAAGGACCTGAAGTATAAAATAACGGGGACTCTCACGGGACCTGGAGTGTGAGGTTCGTGCTTCGTAAATAGGACTAAAATACCCGGAATTCTGCAGGTTGATAAAAGAATGAAAAGGTATTGGGGACCGTGGAACAGCTTGTCTGCTGCTTTATCCATTAATCCGCAACAAACGTGACTGGACGAGCGTTTTAACAAAGGACATTTTCAAGTTAGAAGAATTTCACTTTGTTGTGGGGCTTGCTCATGATTTGGTACACACTAACTTATTTCCTCTTCCTCTATATTTTTCATCATATTTTTTACTTTTACAATTAATTTCCTTTTTTTTTTTGATTTTCTGTTTTTCTCTCCTATTTTTCTTAAGAGATTTGTAATAGCCCTACGGTCTGGGCCTGAGAAGAGGTATCGAATTATATTTCTTTAATATTTTTTGCAATTTAAACTTAACTATGATCCTTAAGGTATAAAGATATTATATTTAGGGAAAATTAAAAATGGCACAAAATCTGTTGAAAATGGGTTTGCAAAATGGCACCACAAAATGTTGAAAGTGGCACAATAAAATGCATTAAATTAAACAAAAATATGCAAAATGACACCAAAAAAATAGTTGAAATGTCACACAAAAGGAATAAAGTAAAACAAAATAAAATATTTTTTAGCACAGTTGTACTTTTTAAAATTTTGATTACAAACTTAATATTATCGTATGTTTTAAAATACAAAAAGAAATTAACTTTTATTGTCACACAAAACAGTTGCTTCAAAGATAATATTTTCTCGACATCAGTAGATGTTACTCGAGTAAATTTGAATGCATTTAATTAAAATTATAAAAAGCATCTGATTTATATTTATTAAAATATTATTTTTAACTTTAGACAATATATTCGCTTAAAAATTTTATAAAACATTTTTATACTTTTTTAATAATAATATTTTTTACATTATCGATAAATTTTAATTTTCTTTTAAAGAAAGATGTTTAGTTTGCAATTATGATTAAGCCGAATTTAAAAAAAAAACAAATGAAATAGACTTTTGGGTAAACTTTTTTCCTAGTTACACTTGTGCGTTACTTGCAAAGATTGTCAGATTTTCTAGAATAAATTAAAAAAAAAGGAAAACACAATACAACAGAGCAACTCAAAAATTAGTTTTTTTTCGAATTTTAATTAAGTACAAAGAGTATTTGTCAGAACTGTTAAAAGCATGCAAGGCATAGAAAGAAATAGAAGGAAATAGTTTTTATAAATGTACAGAGTTGGACATCTGACAACCGTAAAAATAAATTTTTAAATCAACAGTAACCAAAGATTATCATTTAGATAACAATTTGCTGCCACACCGTTAAAAAAGGCAATTTGTGGCATAAAAGACAGAAATGGCTTTTCTTTAAAATAACGGAAAAAATGGCATTAAGTTGCATACGCCCTTTTTAACTTACACAGATTATTTCCTATTAAAAAGAATAACATCTTTTAAGCCTCAGGTATACTTTATTTATAAGAGAAAATACTTGGCAATAAGACTTATAAGATAAAAATATTCGTCATGAGTTCAAGTTTTTTTGGTGTCTTTTTTTGTACACTTTTGTATTTTCATTTAAAAGCTTAAATATTTTTTAAATATTAAATTCTATTTAAATTAAAACTTCTAAGAACTATAGGGATCTGCGTGTAGTTTATAACATATGCAAAAGTCTTTGACATATTTTTTAAGTTTTTAGAAAACACAAAATGTAACGCATATATGGTAAACCACTATTAAAAGTGTCCGCAAAACTTGTAAACGACTCATTATCCAGAATGAAGGAAAAAACCTGAATTAGTCAAACAAAAAAGTCTACAATAAAACCATGGTTAACCGCTGCTGATGGTGAATTTTCTCGACACCCTAAAGCAGATGTGGTTTTAAGCAAGATACATTTTGTATCAAACATACAAACATATATGTATGTATAAAACAAAAGGGTACACAGCACAATAGACATAAATCCATATATAAAGCCATAAATATATATATTTTAGATTAAACGAATACATATGGGGAGTTTTATATCTTTAAACTTAGTTATGTTTTTAGGTTTATACAATTTTTAAATAGGTTAAGTTGTGTTGGTTTGAAATTCACATGTTGGAGTTTCCACAATGCAAATGAAATTTTAATTATATAAGTTATTTAATGTATTAAGTGTGACTAAAAGAAACAAAGCTCAATAACATTGAGATATATATCAAGAGGTCATTAGGTCCTATTGCAGTTACATTCCCTAGGTTGTCCACTATGTGATTGCCCGAAAATCTGTGGCTCTTCGCAGCAAGGGCAGGGCTTTCGCAGAGAAGATGGAAAACTAATTTCTTCTCTCCCAATTCTTAAAGCTGCGACAGTTATGATTAAAGAGAAACTGGAGTCGTTCTGCATATTTTCACAGCATCCAGTTACCTGTCAGCAACACCAAAAACTTCGAAATGCTGGCGCATTTTCGGTTTATAAGTTGCGCCGTATGTCTAGTACCAAAAGGGAGCCACATCTGCCTTGCGATCTGACATGTGTCCAGGTTCCGCCATCAATTATCAGAAACGTCAAGAAAGAATGCAAAGGTTCTGTTTTTATTTAACAGAGATTAAAATAACTCTTTTGCAAGAAGTGAAAAATGCTAAACAGTGATCACTGTCACTGTTTAAATAACCGGTGATTTTAAAATCGCATTCACTATTAACGATATTCCCTAAAAATCACGGGATCGCTCACCTCTAGTAGCCTCTATGAACAGGGACCCAAACTAGTGTAATGTCAGACAGTTGCCCTAGCCTAGATAATTCTTTCTTGCACTGACTGACTAATAGAGACGTGGTTGTGTATGACTTGAGTGACAGAGTTGCCGCGTAACTGTCAACATAAATAATAATATTACCATGAAAATTTCTAGCCCGTAGTTACGAACTATGGCCGTATACATCAATCTAACCGTTTTAGGACTAAGTCTCCGTTTTCTGTCGAACATATTCTGCTACATGCAGTGGGCTACAGCAGCCTTTATGACCTGTTGCCGGATGTTTACTTTCGATGACAACCTTGAATCTAGGACAATGTTTGGATACTGATAGTGTGAAAACACGGTCCCATAAGCGTGGGAGTCTGAAGCTTAGTGCGTTGGACATTATATCACTTATCACTTCCAGAAACATTCCCGATACCAGCATCAAATCATCGTTCCCATAAGCTACGACTTTTATCCCTTTACTATCTGGTTTCTTTAGGATACTGGTAAACAATGATTAGCCAAAGCAAAATAGAGATTACACCACCCTGAGTTGTTCCTCTCTCCACTTTTTTTGACGCAGTGCTGTTACCAAGATTCGCCGTGACTATTCGTAAGTTCAACATAGATACGATTTAGTTGCTAATGTACTCCTCAATGTCTTGATCAGTAAGGGCAGGTTGAGACTTATTGAGTGAAAGTCTTTCCCATTTCTAAGACCCCCTCTATCAATTTTCATAATAAAAACTGCTCTGGTCTTTATCCAGTTTCTTGAAGCATAGCCAAAACAAAGGCAGGGTGTGAATATTCTGTGAAGTCATGAAAGGATGTGTACCTTTGTTTGCAGTTTACAGCATTTGAGGAAAAATGTCATCAGGCCCAGATGACTTATAAAGGGAGAAACTGTTAATCGCCTACAAAATTCTTTCGAAGCTTAGTCCAAAAGCTTCTCTTTGTGGCCACTTTAGCTCTCTTGTACTCATTTTTACTTTTGGGCGTACCACGTATAGCAATATTGTATTTTAATAAAAATAAATTTATTTTTATGAAACATTTAATGTAGTCGATTTTATCGGTGTGTGCAAAGTGCTTGTTGAAAGTATAAAATATTCATTATGAGAGTACGTGAGCTAATAAAAAATTATTTTAAATTACAGATGTTAAATATAACGCTGAGTTATTTAAGAACTGATAAAAAGTAAATACTTATAACAATATTTTGTGATCACAAGCATGCGTGATTGTGTCAACAAAAACAGGTATTTAAAATCTCTATTCAAAAAACAGATATTACTTTTAAATATTCATGCTTTCTTATTTTCGGAGTCATAATGATACTTATGTGTTTTTCCTTTTTCGTGTAGCTACTTCCTTCCTTTTAGGCAGACAACTTAAATATGTTATTATAGGTATAAATTTTTATGACCTATTCAACGGCTTATGTTAATATTTTTAAACATGCCTTAAGAGACCTTTTAATAGCAGTAAGTAAAACGACAAACAAAAAAACAATAAAAACCTAAAAGAATAAATAAAAACATAATTTCAAAGGTTATTTTAACCGTAAAAAATTTGTGCAGAAAAAAATTTGGAACTCAGTTTTTAGAATTAATTAATACAAAGACGGTCAAGCCGCGGTGCATAAAATCCTTCACAAAAATTTGATTTATTAAACGATAAGGTCACGTTCAAATGTCCGGCTTATATGTGTGTAAAAAAGATTATTTAAGAAAAATTTAATATTGCTACATACGTTTACATGTATGGTATATACTAGAGGCCAGCTCAAGACGTCACTAAATAAGGCATCATCTTGAATTTTCAATTTATTTCATATACCTTACGTGTGCACACACATCAATAAGTGCTGTGCTGTATTGTTAGCCATCTCTCTTGTTTAATTAAATTAAAAAAAAATATTTACACTTAAGCCCTCTTAAGTTAACACCAACGGCACATTAATTCATCATGATCACATATTTCAATTTCAATTCATCTTGAAACTTTACTGTTAACGGGATGTTCCTGGTGTGATAGTTTTAAAACGGGGGTTGATTTTTAATGCATGTATGTAATATAATGTACTTACGTATGAATTTTATATTGATTTGCTTGCTTGTATATGTTTGTTTATGTATCTATTCAACATTGTGTGTAATACACACAGGTTTGTTATTGTCGACCACACATCATCACAGTCATTTTTTTATCGACCACACATCACGACAGTATATAAATCGCATCAACAACAGTGTATGACACCACTCCTTATTCTTAGCTTCACTACATTGCATCAAACAAACTGTGTCAGCTATTCTACATTACAGCACATGAACAGTTTAATCGCACAACAGCACAATAATTAGAAAATCATCCGGTTTTTGAATTAGCTTGAAATAGGACTAGATGCAGGCCTCTAGTATATACATATGTATATGGAACTCAATATAATTTCAGCACAAAGACCAACTGCTCTATGAAAGCGATTTAGAAAAACAAGACCTATGTATTTGTAACCATTCCATGCTGGTTTAATGTGATTTCTGCGAGGAAAAAATTATGTTAGACAAATATTGAAGTATAAAGGTAAATGAAATAAATAGTTATCGGAACCGTTTTTTGCGGACAACACACAAACATATTTAACCGTCTTTAAACGAGTTCCTGGAAAGGATCTGTTATGTTAGATAGCGTTAACAATAAGCCAATCTATAAAGACTATACTGCGATTAAAATAAATTGAAATGAGCAATTTTTTCAAAATCTCAATATTCTTTTGCACGATTACATTGAGAACAATTGATTAATGTAAAATTTTTATGGCAACAAATAATGTACTTTCGAAAAGACTTTCAGAGGTGCTAAAGATACATCATTACTAAATTTGGTTAAATTCTTAATTGTTTACCTACCGGAATCTGTGACAAATCTTATATATATTTTAGTCCAACACATTATACAAAGCCATTTTGGGGAACACAATAGAGCAACTGGCAATGAGAACAAAAATATGACGGAGTAAATGAAACTGGATAAGTCACTCGCTACGTTAGCATCTATACAGCATAACTTGATCATTTCTTAACTAAAATCCACAGGGTAGCTGGCAAAAAGGAAGACCTGCTAACACAAAACTTAGACTGGCTTAAGATAAAAAGCTAACAGCATTGATTACATGGCACTCGGCAAACCAAACTTTAACTTCTTTATTGCTTTTCCACCATGGATCTATGGCAGTTAAACAAAAAGTGATGTTAAAATTATTAAAGCAACATAATTATAATTTTTGGCACTTAGAGTCAACTAAACTCATTTCAATTAGAGTTTGTACAGGTACTAGGGATAAGCTATCACTAATATTTACTAGGATTCATTCAAATTCCATTTAAAATTTAACATATTTTAAAAATATTATCTTCGATTTTTCATTTCAAATCAACTATGCGTCATCATGTTGTCGCCCCCTTCAAATTGACCGTAAAGGGTAAATGAATTGAATGCCAATTAAGCTATTACCTGACAGTTTTTACCTAAAATATCTTCATCTATATTCTAAAAAATGAAATAAAAATTGCTGTTGTAATACCATAGCTAATGGCTTTTTGTGTTTTTAGGAAAACTATACAAGAAAAAACGTTAAGTAAAATTGGTAAACAGAAAAGCGCCATCTGCAAAAATTTCAATTTAAGGAGTATTTAGGACATTTTTATTTTTACTAACATATTATATTTCAGGCAGCTTTAAAGATATTTGGTAATCGCTGATGCGCTTTTGTTAGAAATAACTCCCAACATTGGATTGGGATTGAGGCCTTCACCCAAAACGGCACCTTTCATCAGCCACCTTATATATACTGAAAGTAGCCGCATTTTTTATCTTTAAGAGTTTAAAAATTTATGACTCTTGTTCTCCTCCAATTACAAAAATTAAATTTGGTGCCTATAATCCTAAGACCTATTTCATTGACAAAAATTTTAAAAACTACTGTTAATTACGTTTACGCTAGATACAAAAAAAAACATAAAAGCTTATGACTAAAAATTGTGTTAAGATTCACCAGGTAAATAAAAATAGAAAAAAAGGTTAAGTTTTTAAAAAACCATCAAAAATTATTGTGCAATATTGTAAAATTTTTAAAAATTTTTAGTATTATAAAAATAATTATTTTGGCATTTGCTAAAAGATCTTTAAAAAATCTTTATTTCTTTTTATTGCAAACAATACCTCGTTTCTGTATGGTATGTGAGAATTTCTTTAGTCGAGAAATTTATAGCCGCACTGTCAAGGAAAGATTAACCCATATACAGTAAAAAACATCACAACAGCGTTTACTTACATATTTGTGTTTTCATCTTTGCGTTGCTGCATCTATCGTGTTGGTGTATGACATAAATTAAACCACATTTACCGCCAATTTCCTTTGGCATACGAACTTTAGTCTTACATTGTTTTTGCTTTGTTACAGCCTCTGCTTTTGTTGTTGTACGAGTGGGTATTTACTGTCAAATAATACAAAAAATAATTACCGAAAAAAACTATAATCCTTATTTATGTAAGTGTTTCTTTTGTATCTATTATTATTGTATTTTTGTATTTGGTATGTTTTAGAATATATTTTTATAGGCATATACGTACATACATGTGCATGCATATGTACTTATACTGACTTAGTTACAACGTAGGAGAAAGTTTTATAGTTTTTCATTTAAAAGCCTAATTGAATAAATTAAAAAAAATAAGCGATTTCGATATTAGCAGTATTACGCATTTCGAAAACCAGGTACGTCAGCACTCCCTTTATTCTGTACTTCTAGAGGTTGAATATAAATTTGTTTTCTTAAAAGAATATTTTACTAAAATTAGAATACGGAAATTTTATTTATTCTCCCTAAATCTTAGACCTAACTAGATCCAAATACAACCCTATGTTTTCTTATTTTCATTCCATTTGCGCTTATCACTAATTGCTTTCATTAATTAAAATTTTTTTTAGTTTTGCCCATTAATGGACTATTTCGAAAATGCATTACACTCTGCTAGAATTGAATTTTCCTAATTTTTAAAAAATTTTCTATTTGAATCTATTGCCACAATTTCAAAAATGAACAAGAAAACTTTCATATCATTACTGAATGTAGAAAAGTTTTAGAAAAATTATTATAAGTGTAAAATTAGAAATAAACTTATTATATGAGAATCTCCTCCGAATAAGCAAGAGAAGGCCAAAAATGCGTTGACTTTCCGTTGAAAGCAGTAAAAAAACTTTTCGGGACAGTCCAAAATTATGTAACGTTTTTTTTTACCCAGATTAAGAATTTTTTTGCTGCGAGATGTATATCGCAAGATAGTCAATTCTATCTCTCTTTTACAATATAAAAAAAGACACCAAAAAATTATCGATGTTGGTCAAAAGTTTAACACTCTATATTTCGTGAATTCGTTACTAAAATTAAACTTATGACATGTACTAGCATGGCTTACAATAAATATCGACCCACCTTTTGAAAGCATTTAAGAGACAATCCTTGATTCACTCCTTATGCCGAAGTGTGCTAGCAGGTATGCAGTACCTTAGCTTCCTGGATCGCTTTTAGTCAGCCAAAAGACAAAACAACATCAATCGTTATCTTACTATGCTGCTAGGCAGGTTTACCAATGAAATTTAAATATTATATATTTGTTTTCCCTTTATTTAAAAACAAATATCCTTTCGCCTAGGCATTACATTAGGGCCTTCTAAAAGCCTTTAAATTTGTATTAAATACTAAAAGTAGATCCTAATCAGTATGTTTTACTAAGTTGTTTATATGTCAAATGTACGTGCTTATAGTTGAATGTTTTTAGACAACTATTTATTAGTTATAAATTACTTGTCATTACATATAATCACAAGAAATCCCATTTATTTCATTATTACTTACATTTTAATCCTCTTTTATTTTTAGACACAATTTCAATATATTGCTATTGCCCTAACAAGAGTTATTATGTGTTATTCTAATAATTGCTTATTCAATCAACTGGCATTCGTTTGTGATACGAAGATTAAATTATATATAAAGGACATAAAATTATTGTGTCATTTACAGATATTTCTTTAATGTAAAAATCTTATGAGATTTCGAATCTTTTTATAGTTAAAAGAAAATATTTTTTAAATATGTTTACATTCAGTAATTAGCTAAATACTTACGAATTTGAATTTTAAAATATTTTTTAATTAAAGATATAAAATTAAAAAGCTTTAAGAATTTTGTTGTCTCCTTTAAATAACAAATAATTGTCTACGCAGTATCCTTATTTAATTTCTACGAATCAAAAAAACATTATTTTGTTCTTTTAACAAACATTTAAATAAACAATTATAAATAAATCATGTAATAAAAAAACAGGGCTAAAGTTAAACTTTGTAACAACGTGCTGTTGTTGTCAATTGACATTTTAAATAAGACTTATTTGCCTGAAAGTCGTTTTGTGCAATAAAAAAAACAAAATTCTTTAGGGTATTATTCGTGTTATAATTTGTGAACAATTTTGTGGCCGAAAAGGAAATAAACGTTAAATAATAAACTGCTGCAATAAATTGAGGGTTTATTTTTGGTTTATTTATTGTAATAAAATTTATGCTAAACATGAATCTTGCCTAAAAAGTAAATCAACTGGGAAGCAAGAACGAACATCCTCAATTTAAAAACATTTATTATACAACAATAGAACAAATAAATTTCTTTTTTATAAGTTAATGCCGCAAAAGATAAAAAATATAATAAAGAGATATATTATCTTCTTTTTATATCCTTCACCATTACCGCTACCAAAGGTCACATCAGATTAAAGGTTGTGATTGGCGTTCGCAGAAAACTGACAAAATAAAAATAAATATTTTTCAGGATTTTTTTTAAATAAACGACAATTTATAAATAATTTATAAATTTTTTTTCTTTCAATTACTTGTTTTAAAAGAATGTATTATTTTATCTTTGATATAAAGTATACTTTGAGGGTCCTGATAAATTAAAAAAAATATCAAAATTAAAGGCTTCCAATAAACATAAGCCAAGCAAATCAAGTTAATCATTAACACACTTTTCATTTGGGACTACCGATTCCAAGATTTTTATATTTTGCCCTCTTTTAGCTTGAAGTGAAACGAAAAACTTCAAGGTATTTTTAATTCGACCACACTACTACTTCCTAAAGAAAACTTAACAGCAATTGGAATAAAAAATGTATAAAAGTAAAACTTTTTTTAAATCCTTTATAAGATGCCTCTTTAAGTAAATTATGCATCTGATATTCGAATGTTTTCTTTTACTACTTTTACTTTTACCTACGAACTTTCTTGATGTTAAATGGTTGTGTTTTATATACAAAATAAAGACATTTTAAAGCATCACGTGTTATTTTATTTCTATTTTTGTATATTTATTATGTAAAATTATCAGCAATCAATAAAACATATCCTTTTTAAAAATGTTTATGTTCACACCTTTTTTAACAATATTTTCATGAGTGTTTTGTGGTCTTATGGTTTGAGGTTTATAGGTTTTTTTATGATTTCAGGCCAAGAAGTTTTGTTTTTTTGGTAGAAGGGATATTAACATTAAAAAAAAATTTATTTGCACACGAAATTGACAAGAAAAAGAAAATGTTTGATATACGAAAATTGCAAATAATGAACTAAAATTGACCAGTGTATACTGAAGAATACTATCTAAGACATGAAAATAATTTGTTGAACTACTTTTTTGTAAACCGATATCACTGGGCATTTTTTAATGGTTAAATTAGAAAATGTTTTTTTAGAGCAACACTTCTTTCCAACTACCACAATGTCTAGGGTCTTGGAAATTTAACCACTTGCATTTATCCTCCCCCACAGTAATCACTTTTTTCAGTGCTATTTTGCTGTCCAAAATAAAAAATTTTTTAAAATACAAAAAGTTTATCAGCACCTACTGCTTGGAAAATCTTCCGCTAAAAACTCTCGATGATATCGATGATTGTCTAAGCAGCCTTCATCAGAACATTGAAAAAGCCGTTAATCATGCTTCTTGTACTCACCAGCTTAAACACAACAGAATTTTTACAGGCGATGTGCAACAGCTTTTATCTGAAAAAAGAAGAGCCCGAAGAGAATGGCAAAAGCACAGATCACCCTAACTTAAAGCCAATCTGATAAAATGTAAAACAAATTGAAAAATTATCTGAAAGTGTACAGAATGGCATCTCTTAAAAAATACCTTGAAGGCCTAGACTCGACTCCTCAGACGAACTATTCACTATGACGATCAGCTAAATATCTTTAAAGACTCGTTATCGCAAAATAGCTACTAAGAAATCTGAGAGGATTCTGGGCAAGAACTGATAAAGAAAAGTGTGATCTACTCGCAAGTCATTTAAGGAATGTGTTTACTCCAAATATATGCACTGAAATGAATAAACTACCGCCGGTTGTTGCTAGATGTCCTATGTAAATACGTTTCCAACTTATAGTTGTCGTTGAGGCTATTAGTGATCTAAGAGGGCAAAGCAGATGATATCACGTCATGTAAACTTATGGACCAAGAGGTGCAAGTAAGCGAGTTTATGTAAAAGACAACGTTAAATTTGGCATATCTATTAATAAAAAGTTCAGAGTTTGTTTAGATTATCCAATGAATGCATTGTAATATAAAATAAATATTAGGCAGCTTGCTCCGGTTTCGCATAGTACTTGGATACATAATCAAAATTTTTACTGAAAATTCATCCACCATTAAGCCGCTACTGATGTTAAGTCAGCATCACGAGTTACTCTCAAATGCCGGCACAAAATTTAAGCCCGCACCCATTAATAACTTTCGTAGTATTTTCTCTCTTGTTAAAAGATTTCGAGTGAAAGCAACGCTAGCAGACTGGCTAAAAGCAGACTATTAAATTAACCTGTTCGCGAAACAACAAGGATAAAACTGCCAAGCTTAGACCGAAGATGAACAAAACGTTTTTTTAATCTAGATAGATAAAGCCTGAGAGACACTGTGACCAAAATTTCTGACTGCTTTCGATTTGGCAACCACATCAGTAGAATAGAATTGTTTTTTGCAATAGTTTTAAAGATACAGATTATCACCCACTAGCTCCACTACTTCTGTCAGGGATTGAACAATTTCGGGCCAATCAATATGAAACTAGCAGACTGGGAAGCAATTCTAAAGTCGTTAACAAAATTCTTTCCTTATTTTCACTATTCTTGACTTATTATTCTTTCTCTCTCTTACTCTTTACGAGAAAGTGAAGCCAGGTGAGCTGATCTTCATTCTACTTTAATTGTTTAGTTATGTCCCTGATCTACCTTACTCTACCTACAAATAGACATTAAGATTTATGCAAACTAAATTCCGGTTATTATGATTAACTTGTAGGCCCTCTTGCAAAATGTCTGGGATTGTTTTAATGGCAGAGAGAAAAAATCGTGATATATAAACTACTACCAATTAATTTTTTTTTATTTGAAAAAACCCTAAATCAACTAGGAAAATCATGTTTGTTACAAACATTTTTAATTACATTTTTAATAACTTATAATCCCTTGAAGAATTATCAAAAGTATTTTTATATACAAATGGAACACAACTTTAAAACTTACTTGGTATTTTTTGTGATAATTGGTTTAAACTAGAAAGCAAAATTCAATAAAGGTATTGAATTAGTGGTGCCCCAGTAAATCCTTAGCTGTCAATGTATACTGATTTATATTTTAGTGGATAAGGTGTTGACTAGGGTGATGCTATGCAATAAAGGGTGACCAAATCTCTACGGCTCGTAATAGTAGCTGGAAAAACCTGGACTCTCTTTCCAGCTGGCAAAAGAAACCCTAGGTTGATTGTCGGTCGGTATCTGTAATGTTTGGCCATTGTTGACCGAAAAACATCAACGAAAAACCATAAACTTTTGTAAGTTATACGAGAGCGTTGAAGATCTGCATAGTTAGTAGTAATATGGTCACCCGTAGATTCCCGTATTTTATGAAAAAATATTCATAAAACCTATTTTTTAAAAAATATTTCTCTGAAGTGTTTTCTAAATGAACCAAAATTAATTCATATTATTTTATTTCTTTGGTAAAAGTTTTTGTATAATATATTAATCTTTAAGTTCAACCGCTTTAATAATTACCACCTTACAATTAGTGGAGTTTCAATTTTCTTCACGGAAAAGAGGCATTTATTTTATTTTAAAATAAAAGCGATTAAAATAATGACTTCAGAAATTATCTCACTTTAATAGGGTCGTAACAGAAACTTGCTAAGCTGAAGGGCTAAAAACAGTTGGTATAAATGGCATATTAAGTAATGTTAACTGTCTTTGAAAATTATTTGAAAATAAAATATTGTCTACTCAAGGTCGGGTATAAAGTAAATTAAACTAATTTTGAAAACATTTCTCATTTATTTGTATTAAGCTTAAGTTTGTTAAAAATTGGTTTTTGCGCCAATAATTTAAGGAACCATTATTTGAGGTCTTTTGTATATGATCTTTATTTTAGTTAAAATTATCCATTTACTTTAATAACTTTAAAAACACCTTTAAAATATCATAAAATATATAATTAGAAAATATTTTCAGCTTTATTGGATTATGATTTTAAACCTGTCAGTTATAAATTTTTTTCTTTTTACAAATTGATTTATATTTATGTTTGTTTTTGTTTATGCTTTTATTGCAATTTCAATACAATGTGGTCAATAATTGTCTTCTGTGGGATCGTGCGGCACGAAATAATTTCATATTATTTTATAAAACAAAGTTCATTATAAATGTGTCAACAACATTGATTTTGTTTTTGCTACTTATAACAGTACTTTTTTTGTTAAATGCGAAAATTGAAAAAGATAAATTATTGTAAAATAGATATATTTTCATTTTCTTTTGTTATTTCAATGACAATAATTAATTATATTGTTACGTATGTACTGAGCTAATTTGCTTTGTTCGAAACTAATTGGAGGAAAATTCTTTTTAATCTTAAATAAATACAAAAACACTTTGTTACTTTGAAATAAAATATGTTGAATATTTAAACATCAAAAAACATTAATAATTTATTTGTAAGGCATGATTGAAAAACCTTTAGAGCTTTTGGATATTCTATGAGTTGAGGTTTGAGAGATGGTGCCTGGCATAGATTTTGTCTGTTTATTTAAATTTCTTTTTTTCTTAAACCCAAAGTCCCAACAATTGTATAAATTATGTGCTATAATCTTTTTGTAAAATAAACAGTTAAATGTTATTTACGTTAAAAGGACCGATTGTTAAAAATTTTCGTATAACTATTTAATCTTGTATGAAAAATTTTCATTATTCATAAATATTCATAGGATATTTATGCAGGTTAGCATAATTTCCAGATAGACTTCTCCTAAAAGGTATCCGGTCAATAAAAGTTCGACTTTATAGAAATTTCGTGGGTCTATTTAAAAAAAAAAATAATTGCTATTTGTGCTTTTAAGTTTAATATTTAGGATTATGACTTTATGAAATCAATTATAAACTGTAAACCTATTTGTCTTTTTAAACTTTTGGTAAAGTGTGGCATGAAGGCCGGTTAACCAAAACAAAGCTGAACTTGCTTTCTCTTAAAACTTTTGAAAAAGTACACAACCGGTGAACATTTCTCCTTGATATACACAGCAGACATACCCATAAACATTTGACACCTTTTTTTCAGTACTTATGAAGATTTTAAAAAGACCTCGACCCAAATATAGCAACATATTACCTAAGTAGAGAAATAGGAAAAATAATTCTTTACGCACAAAAAACTTGATCTTAAAGTTTTATAAACAACTCAGGGTAACGATAATTTAAAGGTCTATATTTTCAAAAGCAATTTGTTTACTTTTAGTACTGAGTATCAGTGCCTATAAGTTAATTTTTTTGAATTGACTCTATATACCGAGTTGTTTCGTTATGAAGGAAAAAGTGGATGTTGTATTAAATAATTTTTTATTTTTCCCTAAAACTAGTTCTATGATGAAATAAAAAAAAGCCTGGATGGAAAACAAGGTAAATTTTTTATAACGTTATTATTTATTTCTTTACAATTTATTTATTTCAAAACAAATTTATTTTTTTTTTGGAAAAGAATAAAAGTATAAATTTTTTTTTTAATTATTGCTAAAAATCAATAAAATCAAATTTAACAAAATCATATTAAAAATCCTGTATTTATTAGGAATTAAGTGATGGGACATATTTTAAAGATAAAAAAACTGTTAAAATATTGTTTTGTTTTAGGCTTTCTATTATATTTTAGTTAAAGGAAATCTCTTTACATGCTTCAATAGTAGTCAATCTTTATATGGCGGTCAGGCTTGATATCTCTGTAATTACGATAACTTAGACTTTAGCAAACGAATATAATTTTGTTTACCTTAATCGGACTGTGCCTCAAAACCTTTAACAAAATACCTGGCATTAAGGTAACACAAAAAAATAAACTAAAACTTTATTGACAAATTAGTAGAATTTCTAAGCTATATTTCGACTATACACTTAAAAAATTATTACAGTAGCTGACTGTAAGTTATTTAGGAAAGTTGTTTTTAAATAAAAAAACCGTTAAATTTTAATACAATACTTTTTTTAAACTGGTTTGAAGGGTTATTACAAGCCTCAAATAAACAAAAATACTGATTTTTAGTTGAAGTTAATTTTTTCAGTTTTTGTTTAGTATTATTTAACTTTTTTATTTTTTTTCTGATACTTTGTGTTTTGCTGTGAATAACAGAAAATCTAGTTAATTTAAGACGAAAATGTCAGTTAATTTTTTAGTGTCTGAATTTAAATGAAATATTTTGTAAATTTAAATGAATATCTTGTTGGACGGTTTTAAATGAATATCCAGTTATTTTAAATAGATTTCCGGTTGATTTTCGTATATATAATTTTTTTAATATATATTTATAATATATAATTTGATTTCAAAACCGCTCCATATATGAAAACAAGACACTGTGCGCCTTAATTTGCCTTCTGCTTCCGCCACCAATATTAAGAAAATTCAACGCCATCGAATCAAAATCCTATAAATGATAACTGGTACGCCTAGGTAGATTAAAAATTTATAAATTCAATAAAATAATTAAATTAATATACCAAAGAATATGGAAGAAAAATTTTTCTTAATAAAAATAATAATAAGCGACTTAAAAAATTTTGGTATATAAATATGCTTAATATTAAAAAGTTTAAGAGAAGTTTTTTTTTAATTTTGGTATATTTTCAGGCGATCAGTTGTAACAACAAAAAATATATATTTATTCAGTTGAAGCTAAAAGATGTTGTGTGACTAATATTGTCATATTTGTATCGATAGAGAGAGCCTTATCAGAACTAGCCATTTTCTTTTTGTAATTAAGAAACATTAGATAATAGAACTTTGGAGCAAACGAGATCTCAGGCTAAACCCTTCTGTATCTCTTTGAAGCCGTTAACATCTTTGGTCCTTTTGGGTCAGTTAGATCAATTTTTTAACAACAAAAAAAAAAATATTTACTACATATTAAGAAAAAACAAGATCTAAAAAAAGTCTTTACTTAATTTTTTGTGCCATTTCGTACACTCTAATATATATAACTGAACATACCCCAAAGACAATTTTGAAATGAAATGTATTGCGCCCCTATCCGAGCGTCAAGAGGGGATTCGCATATTTATATAACAGTAAATTAAGCTATGTTGTTGTTGTTGCCACATCAGTTATTTTACAGCTCCCATAGAAATATGTAGGCACAGTTAGAAAACACGACAAACTTTTAACTGTGCAAACCAAAACTTATGTTAGGTCACAGTGACCCAAAAAGACTAAGGGTTAAAATAATTTTTTATAAGCAAAATTCAGAACAATAATTTTTTATAATTTTGCTACTAATTGGTTATTTGTTGCCCTGTTTTTGACGAACAGCTCAGGGGGCAAATTACGGCATTCTATTCCAATCGAAAATGGAAAATTCCTGTTAGAATTCCTATATTAAAAGCATTGATTGACAGCTCGATCGGTTTAGTAGAATTTTGAATCGAATGCCATAATTTGCCCCCAGCTTTAAATTGTTAATTTTAAATTTTCTTACTGGCTAAAAAATCTGTTGGCAGAGGAAAATTTATAAACATTTGTAAAACAAACTGAAGAATTCTAAACAGAATTCAAAATAAAATGTCTTATTTCCTAATACAATTGGCAATAATTCTTGAGTAAAACATATGTTTAGATCTAGTCCTTTCATTAAAAATATACATCCTTTTGTTTCAATCACTTTTCTTTTAAATATTTGCTGCTTTTTAATCATTTTTATTTTAATAGCGTTTTTTCAGTCAATGCTGTCTATTTTACAACGAAACGAACATTTTTCTTTTAAAAATGTCTATCATTGTTTTGTTATTGAAGTATTTTCATTATATATTTATTAAAAAAACTTTTTATTTGATGTACAACAGTTTTTAATTGTATCTTCTTTTTAATTATTTCTAATAAAAATAGTTGAAGTGTCAAATGCACTGCAAAAACATTATTAATTACAAAACGAAAAAGAAAACAAAAAAAAATAGGTGTTAATGAATGAGAGTATAAAAAAAGAGTTTCCAATTTGAAATGGTTAGGTATGATATAATTTTTAAAACAAATATTAATTTTTAAAACAAAATAATCTGAATGTATATAAAGTATTTACACTATGGGTTTTTTTTTGTGGATATACAAAAATATTATTTAAATGTTTTACCTTGAATTGTCTTTATACTAAAAATTATTATATAAAATGTTAGACATCAAATGAAAATACCTCAAGAAAATTGAATCCTTTTTTTTTGCAACAATAACTCAATTAGTTTTAACAAGATAAACTTTTCGATATAATAATAAAAAGAAAAATAAAATACCTTTAAATAAACTTTAAGTTACAATAAAAATTTAAATTCAATATATTAAGCCTTAAGCCCTTTATCTTAAGCCTGCAGAAATTTTCTTATTTTTATATATACAAACTAAGTTAAATTTGTTTTTATTGTTATTTTTTTAAAGTTTGAAACTAACACAAGTGTCAAATAGCCTTTTTAAATCTACCTCAGGCTTTTTAAAACGTATGAGGTAGAACATGGACACACAATTTACATACAAAATACCTTTACCCTGCAAGCAACGTGTAATATCGTAAATAATTAATTTCTCTACAAAACTGCCTGCATTGATTTAAATGTATAATGACATAAAGATATATATAATTTTTAATATTAATTCATCATATGCTAAATTCTTAAAATTTTCTAAAATAAATATTTATGTTAAAAAAATTATAAATATTTACTTAATAACAAATTACATTTTGATTTATATTAATGAACAGTTTTGCAACCAGAAGTTATTTTTTTGTCTACCTTTCCTCTTTTTTAAAAAAACCATCCTTGTTAAAAATTTGCATTTATACCGTAATTAAAATTTTTTGTTAAAAAAAATTTTAAATAAAGTTTAAAGCAGGGTTTGTTTACTTACATTTATATCCTGTTACTACACATACATATGAATGTACGTATGAACATATCTTTGTACGAGTATGTTACAAATCGTATTTCATACAAGAGCTTACATGAAATTTTGCATGCGCACTTGCATAAAATTTTTAAAAATATCCTTTTTAAAACGAATTCTTACTTAAATGTGCGTAAAATATTTGAGAAAATAGAAGAAGACTTTTTATGGGTAGCAGCCCAAGGTCTTTGGTAAACCATTGCATCGTCATTAAACTCATTTGGAAAATAAAAAAGACGTTGATTGATAAATGAAGCATGGTTTTGTTCACCTCTAAAGACAGTTATATGGAAAACTAGAGCAAGGATTTGTTTACCTCTCGCATATCCCATGGCAATGCCAGTCCGCGATCGTGGTCAAAATTGGAAGCAGCTAAGGCATGTTAACTTTTTTTGTTTCTTGGTAGGAATGATGGGTTCTTGGTGACACGCAGCTATCAATCGCTTGCAGTGATGGGGATATTAGAAGCAGTTTTGTCTACAATGAGGTGACCACCCCCTGGCCTGATCGAAACACAAGTGTCCACGAACCTCATCAAACGCTGTGTTTTGGTTACAGCGGTCTCAGCGGTCCCTGATATTTTAGCTACGGCCTGCCTTTGGTGTGACTTATTTGGGAGCATCATGGTTGCTAAGGTTTGAATCTACATCACCGTGCCGTGACTCATAGATGGAAAATAGTTTTGGGTAGGCCTCGCTTCTCCCCAAGGGGATGTATTATGCCTAAGTCCACGTTATCAGAAGATCCTTGGAGTGGAGCTACATTTTATCTTTACTGATACGGATATGGAGTTATTTACCGAAAACCCATGACGTCATAGTTTAGAATAACCATGAGTTGATATTTTGATAACTTTTTCAAACTACAAATTTTAAGAGAATTTGGAATATTGGTTGCCTTTAAAAGATATTGTCATGGGTTAAAAAAAGGCCGGCTTTGTTTATGTATAGAAAGAAGTAAAAGTTTTAATAAATCTTCAAAAAATATTCCCCAAATTCTATTAAAGCCAGCAAAAAATAATATAAATTAAAAATAAGAGGAAAATATAATATCTTACTTTTTTTTTCTACTAGTGCTTATTTCGTGAATAGTAACACTTAGCTTATGTCTGATATGATAGATAATTAGTTTTATCCTTTCGCTGAATATGGTTGTGTATACGCTTGAACATCGCTGGGAAATATTGCGACATTACTTTAAAAATCATGGTAATGTTGCAGATTTTGTTCGAAAATTGCGAACGAATTTTGGAAGAAAAACAGCACCATCAGCTCCGGATGTTTGTTGTCTTGTGAAAAAAGGGAAAGAAACTAGCATTCTTATCGATAAACCAAAGCGTAAAAAACCCAAAAACAGTGCGTACACCCTAGAATATTGCTGTTGTGGCAGAAAGTGTGCGTGAAGCGCTATAAACGTCAATTCACCGTCGTTCTCAACAATTGAACATTTTGGAGAAACCAATGAGACGAATCTTGCATAAATACCTTGGAATGACGCCATACAAAGTCCAATTGGTTCAGGAATTGAAGCCAACTGGCCATCCAATGCGTTTACGCCTCGCTAAGTGGACCAGCGATCGACTTACAGAAAATGCCGATTTTGGCAAAAAAATCATCTTTTCGGATGAAGCTCATTTTGATCTAGTTGGGTATGTAAACTAGAAAAATTGTCGCATTTGGGGCATAGAAAACCCGCACGCATACATTGAAAAGCCAACGCATCCAAAACTAGTCACTGTTTGATGCGGATTTTGGTCCAGAGGCATAATTGAGCCATTTTTATTCGAAAATGAGCAAAGAGTGGCCGTTCCAGTCAATGGCGATAGCTATCGGGCCATGTTGAACCAATTTTTTGTTAACAAAAATTGAAAAGGAGAATATTGGCAATATTTGGTTTCAACAGGATGGCTCTACGTGCCACACAGTCGAAGTTACAATCGATGTTTTGCGCCAGAGACAATTGACGCTTTAAAGGACAATATTCGTGAAATTATTGGTGAAATAAAGCTGCACAAAATCGACAATGTGCTTAAAAATTAGACTACTGCATGGTCAGCCAAGGCAGCCATTTAAAATTAAATTATTTTCCCTTATTAACCGAAAGGCTTGCGCTTTCAAACAAAAAAAGAAATTTAAGAAAATATTCAACAGTTTTTTTAAAGGATTTTTTAAAAAAAAAGTTATTTGGCTGAAAATGTTTAATTAAGTAAACCAAGAAACAAAACAAAAAATATGAAATGAATTGAGCCGAGTATAGGAACAATCGTTAAAAGCAGAACAAATTTGAAGCAGCGATAAAGGTAAGAGAGTTATATCCTGTTCTATGTAATGTTACATTAACATAGAACGCAAATTTCTGTTTCAGTTTTCAATCACAACAAAAAAAATATAAAACAAAAATACTCAACTTAAAAACACCCTTAGATTTTTTTTCAAACTAGCCGTAAGCAATTAATTCTTGTTAGAAAAGTTTGTGGTTGTTATTGTTTCATCTTCTGTAATATTTTTTCATTGATTTTACTTTTAGTTAGCTAAATGCCTAAGTGACCTAAAAGCAAAGTTCATACCTTTTTTTTCTTTTTAGTCAATAAGTAAGTAAATAAAAAAACTTTTCTCTACTAAAATACCTGTTACTCTTAGGCATGACTAGACTTAGATATAAAAATTGTCCTTTAATTTTTACTACCTGTAGTTAATATTGATTTCTTTTTTATTTTTGGCCATAAATTTCAATCACACAATACAAGTGCTGATAATCAAACAACACGACAGACTGTTAAATAAACGTGAATAGCAAACTGTTGCTAACAAAATATATAAAGTGTTTAATGTTGTTATGTGAGTTAAGGCCTTCCCAGTTGAGGTTTGGTCAATTAACTGCTCGTTAATTATTTGAACACCTAACGAGAAAGAAATAAAAATTTAAGTTTATTAGATCAAATGCAAATTTATTATTTTCTTTTTAGTTTATAAAAATACACCTTTACGTTTACATTTTTTACAAAATAAAAAAATACAAAAAATATAGCCCTTGATAGTGTTGTTAAATAATTATCACTTAATTTTTACTGTTTTGCTTTCAAAATGTTTTTTATTTAAATTTTAATGGCTCTTAAATTTGCAGCACATCGTTAAATATTTGCGCATATTAATGTGCTTTTAATTGTACTTAAAATTACTTTGTGGTCTTGTTACAAAATATGCCACCAAATGACGCAAACACATATATGTCGTTAGAGCACATCCAATGATGGTTATATATAAACACCCAGAAAAATTATGGGAAATGATTCTCTAAAATAATTTTTTAGTCACATAGAAAAATGCTGAAAGTTTTTTTTATTAATAAATAAAAAATGCAAGTTATTTTGCTGGGAAAAAATCTTTCTGTAATAAAAATGTTTTTTTGTAACATTTTAAATGTCAAAAATAAGCCAAATTCATTTTATTATGAACATTTGTTATCAAATAACATGTAGTATATATGCAGCCAAAAGTCGATAAAAATAGAAAACATTCCTTTAAATTTAATTCCATGTAAAATTCGTTTATAATAAAACTTTAAATTGAGTTGGCTCTAGTTTCTTTCTTAACCTTTTTCCTTTCCTTTTTTTTGCCGGGTATAAAAAATATTATGGTGACTTATTGAAAGCTATATTTTTCACTGAAAAGTTAGTAAAATTCCTAGCCCTGAAAACCACTGCTTCTACCCTTAAGTTTTTTATTTTTTGACAGCAAAAAATTTTTAAGAAGAAATCTTTTTTGTTTTTTGTATAAAACATTAAATAATGACCTAGTTAATTGCTTATTATTTTAAACTTTTTGAAAAAAAAAGTCGAGGGTTTTTTATGACAGTCTTGTTGTGGGAAAAGGGCTCACCCAGAAAATCTCAATCCGACCCTGCTGATTAGAGAAGAAAATCGACGTCTCAGAAAAGTGCAGTTTATGTTCAAAATGTTAACTTTTATGGAGTAGGATGCCGTCCGACATTATTCTATAAATTTTTTCACTGTATAAGCAAACTATTACCTAATTATCTCAATCCAAATCCTTAAAAAGCAAGATGTTAAAATTATTGCCTTAAAAACATTTTTTAAAAGAAGTTAAACCATCTTATAAAACTTTATATATTTTTTCGAATTATGTAGTTCTTACCCAATTTTTCACCTTAAGTTTGGAAAAGTAGATTCATCGATTATTTAAACACAATAATTACGTTTTTCCCTATTTTGGGCTGTTTTGCGTGGAATTGACTATATGCAATGTCTCAATCCATTGTTAATGTTCGTGTATAATGTAGAGTATTGCAAATACATTTTGTTGCCTTTGTATTGTATGGCTTATCAAAATTTACTGTTTAATATAATTTATTTTCAATTTTCATTTTATACACAGAAAAAAATGGCAACAAATATTAAATTGTTTGAAAAAAATATTATTAAAACAAACAGTTATTATATTAAGCCAGTTATATTTAATTATTTTATTATTATTATTTTTATTATTATTATTATTATTATTATAATTATTATTATTATTATTATTATTGTTGAACCGTGTTCAACAATTTATTAAGTTTTTTTATCATTTTCAATACCATATGGTTTTCCATCCCTGGAACCATATATTTAACAATTTTTGTAATTATATACATACATACATAGTATATAGAGGACAAGAAGTCCGTTAGGTTTTTTATATTTTTGTTATTATTGTTTTTGTAGTTTTTTAACGAAACAAAATTCTTAATAATTACGGGTTTTGTTTTTAGTGTAAAAACTAAAGTTAGTTAGTTATAAGAAAGATTTGAAAAGGGCAAGAAGCCACCAATAAATTTTGTTATATGCAAAAGGAATTAACCGGAGATTTTTCTTATTTCTCAACCCCCTGTTTGGACTGGGCACTTGTACGGTCCAACATATGGTCCTTCGAACGTTCCTAGAAAGTCTAGGAAGCGATTGAACTGGTGGATACCTGTCATCACTCAATCGAAAGAAGTTGCTGTTACCCGAAAGCAACATAACCTCAAACCAGTTTTTTCATACTGGTAGGAAATTAAAAAATTAAAGTAAGTCATACAGCCTCCCGTGCTTATGAAACAACGCATCTGGTGGATACCTGTCATCAGAAATTAAAGTAAGTCATACAGCCTCCCGTGCTTATGAAACAACTCATCTGGTGGATACCTGTCATCAGAAATTAAAGTAAGTCATACAGCCTCCCGTGCTTATGAAACAACTCATCTGGTGGATACCTTTCATCAGTAAGCTAGAAGAAGTTGCTGTTACCCAAAAGCAACACAACAAAAAAGCCAGTTCAGCCATACTGGTAACGGTAAGAAGAAAAAAAAATCATACAGCCTCCCGCGCTTATGAATAAAAGTGTCAGCAACTCTACAAGACTATCAGCCATAGTCAGAGAGCAGTGCCGATTGTAGAAGGAAGACTAATTAATCAAGAAGAGAAGGAAGTTTGAAAGCCAAATACAGAAGGTATTTCTTGGGAAGAAGAATCAGGAAAGGAAACGAAATCTGGTATGTACAGTGTTAAATTATATTTTGTGCGGTGAAAAATTAAATTACTAAAAAAGAAATTAAAGTGTTAAAAGTTGCGAAAATTTAAATTTAAACACAGCAAAAGGTTCAAACATAACCTTAAAATAATTTTAACTTCACGTGTTAAAATAAAGTGACAATTGTGGGTACACGGTACCATCACTGATAAAAAGTGCCATCACTATTAAAAACCACAAAGAAAATTAGCGGGCATGCGCAGAAACACACAAACTGAATAGTCACACTCTTCACACTCAAAAGCATTAAAGAAAAACATTAACATTCCTGTGCAAAAAACTTTTGAAAACATTAAAACTTTCAGCCGGCAGACAAAAAGTGAAAAATAATTAAAAAATTAAAGTGAATAATAAACCGGGAGTGGATAAAGTAAAAAGAAAATAATAATCAAAAGGAAAACATAAGGTCATTGTTAATAAACTTTAAATAAAAACTATAAAAAAGGGAAGTGAACAAAAGAACAAGACAAATTTTTGATAAAAGAAATAAAGTGAAAGAGTAAACTAAAATTGAAACAGGTAAAAAGGAACAGAAAGAATTAGCCACGAAAATTAAAATAGAATATACGGTTGAATCAAAGAATAAGCTCAAAAATTTGACAGAACATTTACAAATAAGTGCAATTACATGAAAAAAAGTACAAACAAGAGTGTTTGAGTTTATGGAAAAAAAAAAATAAAAAACAAAAACAACAAGAATCTTATTTACATACTTAAACATACGTACATACATACAAGCAAGCAAACGGCACAATTTGGTGGTTGCAAACAAAATTCCTAAAAAGTAAGGGTTCCCGATACGGAGGAAAACCCGGGAAAAAACGGTGAGTGGGAATTTAAATTTTAATTAAAATTTTTTTTGTATAATATTAAACGAGGTGCCTAGTCCACATAGTTAAAGCCAGGAGGGCATCAAGTTAACATTACAGTGGTGGGCAAATAAATTCAAATAAAATTACAAAAAAGAAAACAGACAATTTTTCTTGAGAAAATTTAAATTCACACCGGGGTTAGATTTAAAGAAATTTAGCTGTACAGTGGTGCACAAAATTATCATCCCCCTCGGATTTTTAAGATAAATTTTCATTTGTTAAAAGGCGTGAGCAAAATAAATTCTGCATTTTGATCAAGTTAACAATTTTAAGAATAAAACATGGCGAATAGAAGAAAATGCAGATTTGACCTACAACAGCTAGAAAGTTTTTACAACAATTTTTTTACAATTCCCCCCGAAGAACTAAATATTTCGTATCTTGGAGTATTGCAGCGGGAATTAGAGCGAAGGTGGTCAAAATTAATAGAAAGTTTTGAAAATTTTATTGTTAATGACGATAGGGAGCAAGAAACCGAGTCCAAAGACGACACTTCTTTAAGATATGAAAGGGCCTGTAGCAATGCTCAAAAACTGCAAGCGAAGATTTTAAGTCTCATTTCATCCATAACACAGCAGGATGAAACTCAGAGAAGAGCTACAACAGTTCAACAGTCCCCAATGACACTAAAGTTGCCCCCATGTGAAATAGAAGATTTTGAGGGTGGTTACTTAAAGTGGCCAGCGTTTAGGGACATGTTTCAGGCAGTAATCGGTAATCATCCACATTTAGCCCCAGCGCAAAAGCTATACCACCTACGTAGCAAAACGAGGGGGGAGGCCAACCAAATTGTTAAAAGGTTCGATTTGGTTGATGAAAATTTTAATTTGGCCTGGCAAGCATTGAAAACTAGGTTTGAAAATCCGCGTATACTGGCTCATCAACAAATGAAAATTATGTTCGGTATTCAAACGGTTCAAAATGAAAACGCAAAATCTATCAGGCAGATTCAAAATGTACTAAATGAGAGCTTAGCAATTTTCAATTCACTTGATCTTACGAAAACGTGGGATGCAATTTTAATTCATTTGTGTGCTTCAAAACTTCCCGAAGAAACTATGCGATCTTGGGAAAATTCATTAAACGATCACAAAAATTGGCCCACTTGGCAAGAAATGTGCAACTTTCTTTCGAAAAGAGTCGAAATGTTAGAAACAGTGTCCGATATGAGAAGACCCGTCAAAGAAAGCCATACTTCTAAAAATCAGTCGTTTCATGCTAAATCTGAGCAAGAAAAGGCAACTTCGACTTGCAAACTGTGCAATCAAGCCCATCCCCTGCGGTTTTGCAAAGATTTTAAAGCGTTAACAGTTAGCGAGCGAACCAAGTTTGCGTATTCTAACAAATATTGCGTCAACTGTTTATCGCCAAATCATTTCAAGTCCAAATGCCAAAGCACTGTTCGGTGTCTGAAGTGTAACCAAAAGCATCACACTATGCTACATAACGAACAAAACGAGAAACCCCACGTAAAAAAAGACCCTTCACGAAAACCACATCCACACCCAAGAAATGATGAGATGCCATCGACGTCTGGAACTCAACGTTCCAATCCTCCCACCACTTCCCAGGCAGCTCAAACCAGGAGCGCTGTAAGCAGTGAAGCAAACAGTGTGCTCAACCATTTTTCTCGTAATGAAGGAGCCACAATTTTACCCACAGCCTTAGTTAATATAGAACATTTAGGAGAAACATTCGGAGTTAGAGCACTTCTAGATGCAGGTTCTGAAAAAACGTTTATCTCCACCCGAGTAGCTCAAAGGCTTTCTCTCCCGTTAGAAAGTCACAGTACAAAGATATCTGGTCTCGGCGGGACCTCGGTAGGAAATTCTAAATGGCGATGCTGTGTAACATTAAAGTCAAGAGTCTCAGACTTCAAACTCAAAGTTCAGGCCATCGTAGTGCCAAAATTATCTCACTTTTTGCCTTCTCGGCCCATAAAAACGAAAAATTTGCAAGAGGTCAAAGCATTGCCCCTTGCAGATCCCTACTTTTTTAAGCCAGCAACTATTGACATGATAATTGGCAGTGATTACCTACCTGGTATCAATTTATCAAGAGTTAAGTCCAATATCGCAGATGGTATTGAGGCTAGAGAATCTCATTTTGGATGGTATTTGTCAGGTCCGGCCCAAGCTCAAGAAATCCATACCTTTTCCACTATCGTTTCTTCTTGCGACAACACAGATTTACAAAATCAGCTAAAAAAGTTCTGGGAACTTGAGGAAGCTGAAAAAACCATATTAGAGTCCGAAAGCGACAACTGGTGCGAGCAATTGTACCAGAAAACTACCCTTAGGCAACCAGATGGCAGATATGTGGTCCGCCTTCCATTTAAAGAAAAATTTCCAGGTGAAATCTTCTTAGGGAACTCGCGAAATATGGCACTCGCGCAGTACTATCGAATGGAGAAAACTCTAGAAAAATCCCCTGAACTCAAAGCGGAATATTCAAAGGTTCTCCAAGAATACGTAGATTTAAAACATATGGTTCAAGTAGAACACCGGGAGTCCCAAACCGAGAAAAAAGACTCGTTTTATCTCCCACACCACGCGGTTATACGACCAGAAAGTAAAACTACCAAGGTAAGAGTGGTTTTTAACGCATCCAAGAAAACCAGTAGCGGGTTCTCCCTGAACGATGTGCTACATCAGGGCCCGACACTACAAACAGACTTGATGCAAATCGTGCTCGCTTGGCGACACTACGAGTATGTATTTACTGGTGACATACAGAAAATGTACCGGCAAATCTGGGTGCACGAAGACGATCGCCAGTATCAACAAATTCTCTTTCGACAAAACGAGCAGATTCCAGTAAAAACATTTCAGCTAAAAACGGTAACGTTTGGAGTAAATTGTGCCCCCTTTCTGGCTATACGCACCTTGAAGCAGCTTAGCAAAGATTGCGAAAATCTATATCCACGGGCGTCTACAATATTGCAGAAGGAAATTTACGTCGACGATATCTTGTCTGGCGGTCACACACTTCATGAAGCGGCACAAAAGCAAACGCAGCTGAGTAAGGCCCTAATTTCGGCAGGGTTCCCCATGAAAAAGATTACTGCAAACAATAGAGCGTTACTTCAAACCTTAGCCCCGGAAGATCTTCTAGATGAAGATTTTTTACGGTTCGATGACTCCAGCACTACCAAAACGTTAGGAATTCGCTGGAATGCCAAAGAAGATTATTTCTACTATACGCAGGATGCGCTAGAAGTTCCCACCACTACCACGAAAAGGAAAATACTGTCAGCCATCGCAAAATTATTTGACCCACTAGGTTGGGTCAGCCCAGTAGTAATAACTGCCAAAATTATAATACAAGAATTATGGGCAGATAAATTGGATTGGGACAAAGACGTTCCTCCTCACATCCTTGAAAAATGGAAAACCTTCACTTCCACTTTGCCATATATCTCCCAGATCGAAATCCCCCGATGGACACATTTCGCACCAGATCGCAAAATTCAGATCCATGGGTTTTGTGACGCCTCCGAGAAGGCCTACTGTGGAGTATTGTTTATGAGAACGGAAAGTGCCGAAGGTGTAATTAATAGCAGCTTGTTAGTGGCGAAAACCAAAGTCGCCCCTTTAAAGAGAATTACTGTGCCGAAGTTAGAACTATGTGGAGCTCTTTTGCTGACGAAGTTGTTGCAGAACATCATCAAAGACCTCAAAGGTCCCCATGAAGTGTATTTATGGACAGATTCATCGATCGTGCTTGGGTGGCTACAGCATGATCCCAGAACTTTAAAACCTTTTGTCGGAAACAGAGTGGCACAAATTCTAAGCGTTGTAAGTACCAGTAATTGGAAGCATGTAAAAACCGAAGCGAATCCAGCAGATCTTGGGAGTCGTGGCTGCGGTCCTCCTGAACTTGCGCAGAATACACTGTGGTGGAATGGGCCCCCATGGCTAAAGCAACCCATGTCTCTATGGCCAAACCCCAGAACATTCGATCCTCATGATCTAGAAATGAAAGAAAGTGCTCGCGTCGCCATAGCGAATTTTCACGTTAAATTAAAGAATGGTGAAGACGACATTCTAGAAAGATTCTCCTCTCTGGATCGAGCGCTACGCGTCCTAAGCTATTGTATGAGATTTATAACGCGCCTCAGCAAGAAGAAACCCTTACACGAAATCTTCATAACGACAGACGAAATCAATAGCATCAAGGTTCGACTCATATCGATGGCCCAGAGGACGTACTTTTCGAATGACTATCAACGTCTAACAGAAAAAAAATCTTTATCTAGAAGAAGCAGAATTCTGACATTCAACCCATTTCTGGATCGAAACGAACTTATGCGTGTTGGCAGACGACTTGCAAATTCCGGTCTTAGCTACAAAGAGCAGTACCCCATGATTCTACCCGAGACGTCCTGTTTCGCCAGGCGTCTAGTAGAGATAGCAAATCGCATTGCGCTCCACGCAGAGCATCACATTATGGTTCGAGCCATAAGAAATAGATTTCACCCCCCTCGACTAAAAAAGTTTGTGCGAAGTTGCATTCAAAATGGAATCATCCGCAGATCCATCGTTAAGTTGTGTGTCACCCGCCGCATCAGTAAACCAATTTACTAATGTCCTGTCCCACAACCCACTAAATCCTCCGAGGCTCGCTTAAGTCGACAATTTCAAAACTTACCATAACACTTCTTAATAGTAATCGCACAACATATTCTTTATCACTGTATATTTTTGTTTGTTTTCTTTTTTGGTTCTTTCTTACAGGTGAAGAGAAAACGACATACATAGTTGCTAATATACAGCAAAAATGAAGCTTGCTACCTGAATTGTCTTGAGTACTCACAGGCTCAATATACGAACGCTGGTGCAACCGTAGCTACCAACGTTTGCGGCGCAATGAGATGCGTGACCCCCTGTCATCTGGTGAAGTTTCAGAAAGTCTTAAGCAAGCCGAGCCTCATACCAAAAGTCCAGTCCATCTATGCCAGAAAACCGGCCTACAACCACATCCAGTTAACAGGAAGCGGTATCTCCACTTCTTTCGTGGCCGGAATATGTTGAACCGTGTTCAACAATTTATTAAGTTTTTTTATCATTTTCAATACCATATGGTTTTCCATCCCTGGAACCATATATTTAACAATTTTTGTAATTATATACATACATACATAGTATATAGAGGACAAGAAGTCCGTTAGGTTTTTTATATTTTTGTTATTATTGTTTTTGTAGTTTTTTAACGAAACAAAATTCTTAATAATTACGGGTTTTGTTTTTAGTGTAAAAACTAAAGTTAGTTAGTTATAAGAAAGATTTGAAAAGGGCAAGAAGCCACCAATAAATTTTGTTATATGCAAAAGGAATTAACCGGAGATTTTTCTTATTTCTCAACCCCCTGTTTGGACTGGGCACTTGTACGGTCCAACAATTATTATTATTATTATTATTATTATTATTATTATTATTATTATTATTTTAGTTTCGGAATAGCTTTTGATAATTTTCAAAAATCAAATAACAGCAACTGGTAACAAAAATTGTAATCATATTTACAGTTTTGTTTCTAGATGACAATTCAGCAATAAATTAAATATATTTTCAATTTAATTGTTAAAATGAGAATTAGTTTGCTGCAGTGTAATAATATTTTAATAGATTGGGCTTTAACAAAATTAAAATCGCTTTCAAAAATTTTGTTATGGCTTCATGCCCACTCTTTTCAATTTAATTTATAATGTGTTGCACGAACAATTTTATTTTTGCCATGTGTATGTATACATGTATGCGTGTAAACATAGGCATATTTTATTTATGCAAATTTGTTTTGGTGTTAAACAAAAAAGCTATTTAGACTTAAGAAGCCATTAAATACAAAACAATAAAATATCAAATTTATTTATTTATGCGAACTGAGGTTAATTCAAATTTGAATAGATATTTAACCTTGAAATTCAGCAAGAGTTCAGTAAGTATTTTGTGCAGCGATTTCGGCAATAATTCACATTAAAATGAATATTTCCACGGAAAGTTTATTTGGTTTTTTTTTTTGTGAAAATTTACCAATTTTAAAATTGAAAAACCAATTTCATTATTTGTAATTGTGCAAAAATGAGCATCGCAGCATAACCCTAACATTTAAAAATATTGCGGATACGCCATATTTAATATAAAGACAATTATATGGAGAGGAAGCAATAAAGCAAGTGAGAGAATTGTTTAAAAAGTTAATTGATTATGCTAGTTTATAACATATTGCATAATAATTTATTTTTCTTTTTTTTTAAAAAAGATTTGCTTGTTTAAACAAAAGGCGGCTTTTTAACATTCGTGAAGTTCATTATTATTATATTACAATGACTCGATTAAAAGTGAAAGTAGGTAGGTAGGGCGAGTATAAAACGGTTTGAGGTTTGCTTTTAAAGCAATTAGTTAATCTCAGGTAATAGTGATTTATTTGTTTGTTAATTGTCGCAGGCTTTTAGGGGCATATTGTAAAGAACTGTTTTTACCATATAACTAATAATAAATTGCGTAAGATGTATGGCAAAAAGCTAAATTTGCCATTTATATTTTTCTATAGAAAGAAATAATTTTTAAAATTTTAGTATATTTGATCAATAATTTAATGTGGGTTCAAATTTATTTCAATTTTAAAAATTCTCCTTTATTTTAATAAACTTCTTAACTTATACATCTTGGTACGTGAGGTAAAATTAATTTATTTAAAATTAAAAAAAAGTGGCCAAAAATATTGGCACATATTTTATGTTTGTTAATTTGCAAAGGTAATGTAGAAAAAGTGTTATTGAAAGTTGGTTTAAGTTTGAACTCCGAGCTACATTGACCAGCTCTGAGGAGTGTAGTTTATTGATTAAATTTTCTTACAAACTACGTGCCTTATTTATACTAATTTGGAATAATTCAACAAACTGAATTTCCCCTCAATAAGTGCTGATAATGCACAATTAAATTTATTTCTCCTTAAAAATATTCACTTAAAATAATAATCATAATTTTATTTAAGGGAATGCAAGAGTTGCAAGAAATGCAGCGTGAGAATATTCTATATTGGTCGCGGAGGGTCATATTACATAAACATCAAATTAGCTTGCTTGTGTGCAATTGAATTTGCTAATTGTTGCTGTTATGTTGGTTGTGTCGGTACACAAGTAATAAGTAATGCCCTACAGTGTTAGTCACGCTACAGTAAAAAATCACCACATTTATAACTTTACATACAACAAACGAGTTTTTGACATATAACATTTTCCAAAAAAAATTTTTAAGGTGGATTTTTTTGTTTAAATGTACTCTTGAGTATGATTAAAAATATTTTAGAAAATAATTTGTAATAGAACTGCCATCTTTAAGTCAGTCAAATCTTATTAAAGTTATAAATTTTTAAGTTCATAATTATCACCTTATTTTATTTACAATTAAGGGCAGAAATTTTGTTTTTTCTGTGTCTGTCTATGATAAAATTTTAAGAAGGCACACCTCTATTGGTGAGGTTAGGTAGAACAGGCAGCCATTGAAGGAAAGGATACAGGATACAGTTGGGTCCGCTAAATTTGGCCCCTTTGTGTTACCTGGAGGTAGATTTGGTTGAGATGGAAGGAAAGAAAGACCAGAAAAATGAAACAGATTTACCAGGGTCTCTGGTGGGACCGTCAACCCCCAGACTGGTAGACTTGTGCCCTTACCACTGATATACCGAGGCACCCACACCTCCATTGAGAATCATAGCTTTTTTGAATATCAAATTTGGTATTTTTGAGTTTCAATCAAGAATGTAAAATTGTTACCCCCATAATCATAAGATTGTTTTTATTACAAAAAATCCAACGAAGAACATGCACAAAATTAAAGACTTATAAAGAAGGAATTATAGAAAATTAAATGTCTTCCGTAGGTATCAACTTTTTTCTTTTCATTTGGTACAAAATTCATAATCAAGATCATCAGAAAATTAATAGCTTTATATTTTTTTATAGAAATACAAACATTTTATAATAAGCCACCGTACCCAGATATCTAGTTTTAGCTGAAATAACCCTGCTTAAGAAAAATTGTTTAGGCAAAGCGGCGATATTTATTTTATTTATATATTTTCATTATACTTAAGAAGTATTATCAAACTTGATTAGAAAACACCTTGGTGTATATTTTAAAATGCCATCTGAAAAAAAGACAGAGGTCAAAGCAATATATGGCGTTATTTTAGTGCAGCTGAACTTAAATAATTTTTTTTAAAAGGTGCAGCTTATATGAAATATCTTACTTAAGTCTTACTTCTATCTTTGTTTTAAAAACTTTTATTGTTTTGTTCATTTAGAGGATATTAAAAATAAATATTTAAATTTGGAACAGAAGTGAAAGTTAATTCTTAATTAAGCAAGTAAAGAAAGCTTTACATTACCCTAGTTTTCAACTCTTGCCAAGATAATTTTTTTAATTGTGTTCTACTTTAATATTCACTAATGTCTTAGTAATAAAATAATTCTTAATTCATATATAATTTTTTATTGTCAAAAAATATTGTAACAGGATATTGCTAGGATAACTTTTTAACATTAATTGCAATAAAAAATGATAAATTGAAGCAAAACTAATATGTATTCTCCTAAATAAAACTAAAAAAAAAAAATTTGTGACATCATTTGAAAATAAAAAAAACTCAAGCACTTATTACAAAAATTTTCAAAGGCACTTATTTTACAGGAAACACTTAAATGAAGACAAAATCGTTTGTTATATACTTTTTATAACTTGCATTTGTTATGATTTTATTTCCCGTAACATTGTTCTTTTGCACGTACATACACATATTGCGTATAAGTAATATTTGCGATTTTTTTTTAGATTTTAAACATTACTCATACGCAGTAAATTTTTACCTTTTCAACTAACAAAAAAATAAAAAAAAACCAAGCAAAAATCTATCAAAAATTCCAATTGTATTTTTTATGCTTAAAACTAACATTCAGTATTTATAAAATCTCTGCACGATTTCATATAAAAGTACATCAATTGAATAGAAAAAATGACAAAGAGGCAACCAAAACGTTGAAGAAGTAGAACGACAATAACTTTTAATTTACCATGACAATCGTTGACAACAACACAGTTGCACTGCTTCTAGAGTACCGTGTACGTGATAACAATGCACATTGATGCTTCAATGATGTTAAAAGGTATAGCAGAAATTTAAAAAAAAAACCTACAAACTTAAATATAACCAAAAAAAAGAGAGGAACACACAAAAAAACAGCATCTTAGAAACTTGAAAAGGGTATTACAAACCATCAAAATTTATGAATGAAGTAGAGATTTAAGAAAAAAAATTAGTAAAAATACCCACTCATATGGCCTTGAGGTTCAAAACGTAATCCACAAATGTAATAAAAATATTAACACAGACAGATATGAAATCAGGCCAAGGACGAAACAAGAAAAGAATTATTATCCATTTGTTGAGGCTACTTTTGTCTTTATTCAAAATAAACTAAAGTGTTTTCGGCTTACTACTAAATAAGAAACAGTTGGCAAATGAGATTTTCGTTATTTTTGAACTCAGTTAATACGGTTCTAACTTTAATATACTAAACTTGAATTTAAAAAACACTGAAAAAATATATAAAACTAAGGCTTTTCTAATTCAATAAATAAAAAAGATACAAAAACATAATCAGTTTTTCTTTATAAGGTTAGCTTCATTAAAAATGGAAAGCCACATGTCCCTAGCACTACTAAGCCAGTGATTAGCTTGTTGTATGCTCCTAGTAATGCAAAACGAAGAAAAAAAAATTTAGTTCACAAAAGCTGGGTAGTGACAAGGTAAATACTCCATATGATATGATGTATTCTAACAATAATTTTTCTTTGCAACCACCACCAGATAGAGGTGAGTTGGCAGCGATGACTCGTAAGTACGCTCATTACTTTAATGAATTCCTTTCCCATATTAGTGGAAAAGAAAGATTTTAAGATTTCTTTTGATCAAAAAATATATACTGATGATTAGCTTCTTCCTATTTTTTTGGAAAAAAATACTGGGCTAGGCCAAAAAAAATTTTGTTTGAATTAAAATATTAAAACAGAACAAAAAAAAATTTAAACGGTTCAGCTTGAGCATCAAAGTATTATTTCTCTTTACACAGGTTGGTGTGGTGTAACATAATTCAAGCGAGCGATATTGTGTTCAATTAGTGGAACTTGTTAATCTTTGCGAGTGTTGCTACTTTTAATATATTAGGCAACTCCAGTTATTACAAATAGGATTGATGAAGTTCAAATTTTTCTATGTTTGAGGCAAAGTCAGTGCCCCATAATTGAACGCCATAGTCCCAAATTTGGTTTAAAAGTGGTTTTTAAATCAGAAGTTTATAATCCAGATGAAGCACAGAGTTCCCACTAATTAGCTAATTTTAGTTTTTGTTTGTGTCAACTTTGCATCTATATGTAAACTTAACATGAAGTGACGATCTAGATGAATGTAAATTTTTTTTTGTTTCAAGCTATTGGGGCCCTATTTGGTTAATATAAAGTTTTGAAAGCAAGTGTCCTTGCTTTTTTTGGTTTTTATGAGGGCTAATTATTGGTTTTAAATTTTTTTTGCCCTATTGCCATTAATTTTTTGTTTGGATAAAATTATACTGTGATTTGCTTGACACCTCCTTAGGATCTTTAAGCATAACCAGATAATGGAGTGTATCAACGTGTTCGTAAAAAATTTGTTGACATTTCTGCTGCTTTAAAGAGATAAAGAATTGACCCTAGATTCCTACTTTCAGGTACAATAGCCCCAGTTAATTAAAGAGAACTAAAGTGGTCCATTTTTTTGTGGATTGGTTATGAACACTTACAAAAGTATTAACAGGTTTACAGGCCTTTAGGCCATACTTAGTCCTAAGCTTGAGAGACATTACTAGAAATTCCAAACAAAATGTGTTTAATGATATCTTTTTTATAAATTGTTCCAACCTGTAAGTTTGTTTAATGGTACTAAATTTTTATCTAGATCTTTTTATTAAATCTTTCTAGTTAATCTACTTATTTCACAAACCCTCCACTTCGACGAAAGTATCGCTTGTCTTTTTTTGTCAATATAAGAAAGTCAATAATTTTAATCGCGTTTCTCTTGAAATGGATTTTTTTTAAACGACGACTTTGTTTGAGCCAACGAAATATATAACTTAAAAATATTATTATTACGACATTAACAAAGAAGTCGTTGTTCTGTGTTTTAAATAATGATGTATCGAAGACCGCTTGTTACTCCGTAACTTGTAGATTAATGGAAAGTTATAGTGCAACTTCAAAAAAATTCCAAATTCATATATTTTGAACATTGACATTAAGTTTTTAAATCGCAAAACAGCGTTGAGAAGAAATTAAATTACTGTATAGATGTACAGAGCAGCTCTAAATCTTCTTTCCGCCTGATTTTTTACCAGGAGTATTCTAAGATATTTAGATTTGGATATTTAAAGCATTTAAAAAACATCTGTGGCTTAGATGGTTGGTTAAAATTTAACGTTAAATTATTTTAATCAAATAACAGTTTTAATATAAATTATAAAGTTTTATTTATTTATTGACTTAAGTACAGTTTTTCCGTAACTTATCCAAAAATGTATTATTTACATTAAGATAAATTAAAGTAATTTAATGTAATTTATGTAAAGAATGTAAAATATACATCACAAAATAACAAAATGAATGGAGATTAATGTTTATGCATACAAACAAGTTTGTTTTCTTTATAAATTTAAATTAATTCATGCACATCTATTCAAGGTTATATAAAATTGCTTCAACATAAGATGATTAGATAAATTAATTAAGCATGAGAAAAATGTATTTTACGTTACTGTTGGAAAAAGTCAAAAATTAAAAATATGTATTTAACTGGCTACAAATAAGATGTCTTGATATGGTGTTCAATTTTGAATATTATCAAATAGTTGCATTTAAGAATTATAAATTTTTTACCTGTTGTTTCGTTCTTGATCAGAATTGTAATATATTTTTCTTTCTAGTCATTGTTTTAAAGATAACTAAATATAGATCTATAGCAAAGATAGTTTTACACTCTTCACATATTTATAAGGGTATATATCAGTTTGTCATTCAATTTTTAATTTCTAAGATATTTACTTAAGACCGTATATAAATTTTAGATCCTTATAGATAAGTAAGTGGATGAAGCAATCAATGTCCGTCTGAGTGTCTGGTGAAATAAAGTTTCTGGACCCAAATGAAGTCACACAGAAAGCTTTTTAAAAGATATTTAAAATCAGCACTATCGGCTCACTGTTCACCGAGATATATGCAAAACCCCAAAGGACAAAACCCATGCATATATATTTCTATATACCTTAGTAAATACAGCCGCTCTTGCCACAAGACCCAGCATAAATACTTTAGAGATAAGGACCTAAATAAGGAAAAAATTTTTCAGATTAATTTGCCCACATTTGCACAATTTTTTTAAATTTATTCTAACGCTTAATCTGAAAAACTTTAACAGAGAGAGAGAGAGCTGAAATCCTCTAAAACAAGTAACTTTACAATAATGCTAACTTAAAAAAAGTTTTTATGGGATCAGGGGAAGGAGCAGTTTTCATATAAATTAGCAATTTATTTCAAATTTCAATACGCTATATGCCAGTAGCTGGACAGGAAGTAATTGAAGGATAAAAAAATTTTTTATTTAAACTTTCGATATGAAATATGTCGAAAACTCTTAAAATTTTCTACTTTACACATTCTTCTTGGCTTTTCTATAGATTTTTTATATCAAAACCTATTTTTATTTGAAAAACTAGGAAAGCTATTGATTTTAAATCTGAACCAAAGTGTTTTTCATAATATTTGCAGTGGTAAATGACTCGGCTAAATCAGATGTCTGAATATATAGATATATATATCAGATGAAAGGATAAGATTCGGCAAAACTGAATATAGCGTTTCTACTTGCTTTGAAAATGACCTAAGTTCAAATGTTTATTTAATAAGTATTTTTGTTTCTTAGAACTAAATTAAGCTAAATATATATTTATATATTTTTAATTTTATTTCCTACATACACATTTAAAGTATAAAAGCAAAAGACACATCCAGCTGAAAAAATTTGCTTTCCTATACATGTCATCAATATGTGTTGATATTTTAATTTTTTAATTTACCATTCAACTTTCTGATTTATATAAATGTCTGAGTGTTCTTCAGCAATACTAGGAATATAAATAAAAATATTTATTTTCAAAACATGCGTCAAAACTCAATGATATGAACGTATTTGCTCAATATTTTCTACCCGAATATATTTTATGAGAAGAGCTCAAACATTCTTCCCATTTACGTACCAACTAAAATATATACACACATATGAATTTATATACACATACATATATATATTTAAATAGACATTTATACAAAATGGATTTATTTAAAATACAGTTTATACAGAAATATTTTAAAGCATTATTACGAAAACATATAAAACAGGCTTTTCTTTGAAGTGAATGAGATCATTTATTAAAAAAAAATTATTATTTAATTAATTAAGTGGCGGAGCGTGTGTTCTATTTGCCGAATCTTGAAAAGATTTCCAGGTGCTTCGATTTTATGCTTTTGTAATCCAATTTTTTACACCAAGTTCAAAAATATATTTCTCCACTTGCTCTTCCCATTATAGTTTTTGGTACATTTTCTGCGCGATCCTTGATTAGATCTTTTATGGCTTTAAAGGAAATTATTCGTCGAGAATTAAGTTTAATTAAACCAAACTTTCTGTATCGTGTGGCGCAAAAAAGAAGGCTCCGTGTTAAACAGTGTGCTCAACTTGACGAAAGACACCTAGATGACATACTCTTTAAAAAATAAAATCCTTTTTTCAGTTCTATCGTTCAATGCTTTAAATAAAACTTTTAGTCAATTATTACGTTTTTCATTAAATTTTGAAAATATAAATCTGCCACCAGACACCCTGCTTATACGGATGAAAAAATGTTCGTTAAGAGGTAGAACGAGAGTTAAAAAGTGTGCTTTTCGAAAGCAAGAGGGAATAGATAACGATGGGTCTAATAGTGAAACCAAAGTTATGCCTGCTTTCCTTAGGAAAATATCACAGCGATGAAAGGTATATAAAGAAGCTCCCCCGTTATAGAAATAAAGTTGTCTGAGTAGAAAAAGGTGCAGAATTATTACGAAAATAAATGATACTTTGGACTTAACAGGCAGTTAAGAACGGGGCTCTCTTTAAACGAACCAGTTTCGATCAGTCATAAAATTAATAGAACATTTATACTGGAATTACAAAAAAATCTGCATAATCTAATACACAGAAAGACGGCCAAAGAAATAAGTGTTTTCTCTGATAACAAGTTTTAATAATGTGCACAGACTAAAAGATCTTTTTAATACATTGTAAAAATGTACTTACAACAAACCTTTTTAAACTTATTTATATAATAAAAGTTACTAAAATAACTTTCAGTTTCTTAATCGAAATTAAAAAATTATATTAAAAAAAATTTTTTTTATCACTTTGAGCATATTAAAAAATTTAAAGTAAAAAAAATTATAACTCCTGCTCCAACCTGCTGTAAACTATTTTTCCCTAATATTTTTTAAAATTATTTCTTAAAGGTAAAGGCGTTTCCTTGTTTACTTCTTTAGTTTGGCAAAATATTTTTTTTCAAAACCTAATTTTCCAAAATGTTGATCAGTGAAGCTAGTGAAAACAGGCAACTTTTTTGCAAAATAGTAATGCAGGAGGATGTTGATTTTATTCTCTTTAATTTGCTGTTTAAAGACAATAACATGAACTGAAAGTGAAGCAGATACTTCAACGCTTGTTTTAAGTTAGCTGCTATTGCAGGGTAAAGCAGCAAAGATAATTGTGGAAATAAGGTAAGAAAATGGTAAAAAGATAAAAAATGAAGTTAAGTCTTGTCTTCTGGCTGTATATAGAAAATGCATTTATTTTGGGAGAAAAAATGTTTCTTAAAAAAACAAGTCTTATGCTTGTGTTCTTGATTTGCTATGTCTGCGTGTTTGCGAAATAGTTTTGAAAGCATGTAGTTGTTAAAGTTATATCTAAAAGTGCAAAGTACTAAGATAAAAAGTACTAAACAAATTTTTAATAATGTTGGGGCAGTGTTCATTTTTAGTTTAAGACTTTTTTGTTTTATGGAAAGACCGTAAATTTTAAAAATGCAATACACGTTTAATGTTTTCAGCATTACGATAATGCTTAAGTTACAAAAAGGCTTAAATAAATTAAAAAAAAAAAAAAACTTTATAAGTCAACATTATAAAAAAACCCTGTTGGTAGTTTTCTATAAATTTTTAAATAATATTAAGAAATAAAAACAAGCCCTTCGCCAATTTTTTGCAGCCTTTAAAAAATAAATAAAAACGAGAAAATATGTGATATTTTTTGCATGGCCAACATAGCAGAGAAGGTATTAGGTTCTATTTTATTTTGTGACACAATCAATTAGTCATCATCTTATCCTTAGCTAAGCATTTCCGTCCTTCTTTCCGTTTGTCCGGCTGTGTGTTCATAAGTTCTTGTGAGCACGATAGTGGTCACAATTTTGAAGATATTTTGATTAAATTTGATGCAGATAAGTTTCTGAGATTGATTTGGGTGGTAAATTTTTGCCAAAGGCCCTAAACATACCTCTTCAGAAAATAACAATTTTTGGCTTTGACTGACTCGAATATTATAAAGTCTTTGCGAAACTTTGCGTACACATATCCTGAGCAACCCGAAATTTGTCTAAAATTTACTAACAAATTCTCAAGATTTCTTAGAAGACAAGAGCTAACGGAATTTGGTAAATATTGGTTCTTTTTCGAGCATACAAACCAAAAATCAGTTAATAACATTCACGAAAGTTACCTTAATCGGCATATACTTTATGTATATGGTGTTACTAAACATTTAGTTTATTAAGATGTAGGGTATAATATGATCAGTTTGTGTGATTATAAGTTTCTGACTTGTTTTTTTAACAGATTTGCTACTTCAATATTATAATGAATATTTTTATTATGGTTTAATATTGAAAAGTCAAGCCCGTGTGAGATGTAAATTTTAATTCAAGGAAAAGTTGATTCTGATGATTTCAGTTAGAGGAACCAGTATTCTTCCTCTTCGAAGGAGTATATCCTTCATATTTTAAGAAGTTGTTACAGTTAGCGGAAGTTGACGTTTTTTATTTGTGCAATCTGCACAACTATATTTGTCTTTCATGTGATCCAGCGATCAATACCGTAGTATATCTTTTCAAACAATTAAGGCACAATTGGACTAATATTAAGGATTGAGGAGCATGATTCCTGCGTTAAGTAAACTCTATGTGTGTGCATAGCTTTGTCGAAATCTTTAAGGGTATTACAATATTGAGCACCACAATATTGCTTTTTCTAAAGGCTTTTTTGTAGCCTTTAGTATCTTGTTAAATTGTTGTTATTGTCAGTAAGCTTCGGAGTCAGCTTGGTTTTAAGCAAGTTTATGAAGAGTTTGCAATCCCTCGTTAACCAAATTATGGACTTGTAGACTTCAACCTTTTTAGAATTATTTTTAAGCATAGACATCATCTTCAACAAGTCGGCTTTTTCTGTTGACGAAAAGAACCCAAGCACAAAACGGATACTTTAAAATCACTTTTTTGTTTTTTTTTTTTCTTGAAACGTCCAGCTGTTTTAGAACTTTTGTAATCAATAGCCTCTTTAGTATCTGGGAAATAAGATCGCACTCTTTTAAGCTGTTCAACAACTAAAGTGTTTGTGCTGAAGGTAACGCTTTCTTAAAAAGTAATTAGCGAAAAGATAATATTTTCCTAAGGTCTTCTAACGTTGCGAAATTGTGGTATGCGATTAAGGATATTGAAGGACATTTGACTGAAGACCACAAGAAATAATTTGTAAAAAATTTTGAATGTAGACCATATGAGTATTCTGCTGTTTTCTGTGCCTCCTGTAATTTAGTTTTTTAGAATCTTATGTTTTGAAAAGAAAGCTGTAATATTACTGTTTCAAAAATTTCGATTCAATGGAGTCTGACGGTAGGTTGAGGAAGCCAGTTCAACGGCTTATATAAAAGGTTTCTAAGGGCTACTGTGATAGGCAATTAGTAGATTAAGAAAACTTTGGTGGTATATTTTGAAACCAAAAATATTTTTTTAAGCCCATTTACTATTTAGATAAAAGAAACTTACTTACAATTTTGTGCGGAATATCGTGGAAAGGGATCTAGTTGTAGTCTGTTAAGCCCGACAATATAATGGTGTGTACTATAGCAAAAAGAAGGCAAAGTAATGTTCGCGCCATTTAAAGCTTAAAATGCTTGTTTTGAGAGAAAACCTGTACGGCGCGATATAAAAAATGGACCGATAATAATTGTGATCAGTTTTCTAGTTTGTGTCATAAAGTAAGAAACATGTGCACAATTTTGTAAATACGGAGTATAATTAAGGCCAATCAAAGCCCAAAATGTTAATTTTGGAAGGAAATTTATATGAGGGATGTGTCAAAATGTATCTAACATCATAAAAATCAATAAGTTTTGTTCCAGTGCCAAAAAGCTTATCTGCGCCAAATTTTATCAAAATATCTGAAAGACTGTGACTTGTAGCGAGTTAACAGAAATACAAAGACAACCAACACGGCAGACGGAAAGACGGATGGATGGATGGGTGGATATACTTAAATCGACTCAAAAATTATTCTGAGCCCATCGGTATACTTTAAAGGGGGTTTCATAGCATTATTGTTGGGGTTGAAACATTTGCTTAAACGCATAATACCCATACCACGTATCTGGTGCGGGTATAAAAAAATCCTATGAGGCTTTATAAAGTTTAGGGAATGCAATTTTTGTTATTTTGAAACTAATAACGTCTGGAATTTTATTTGGGCTAGCTAGCTAGTATGTTGGTTCCACAGTTACATTTTAGAAATAAAACTTTATAAAATATGATCTCTAAAGCTAACGAGCAAAGTGTCCTAGCACAAATGTATAGCGCTGTAGTCACCAATTGATTTAGATTGGGACTTGTATTTAGATTTATAGAAATTGCTGTAGAGTAAGTGCGGGTAAGATGGTATAGGTTGGTTATGCGGTATAGTAAGTTTTTTCTTAAGCTAACAGTATAAAAGTAACAGAAATAGGCTAAATAGTTTGCGGTTTTTAGAAATTAAAGGAGCAATACTTTAATTAATATTTGCAAGTCATTTTGGCAGTCAGTTGCAAAAGATCATATGATCGACTTATTTTTGTTGGTGTTAAAACACAAGTTTTAAATTTGGGATTTAAACAATTGGTAAGTACTACAAAAAAAAATATATATTTTTGTTTGCATCAAACACAAGTGCGGCTGTTGTAGTATAGTTTGTGTCAGCTGTTGGTAGGTAAATAAAGGGTAAAGTAGGAAAATTGGAGCCAGAGAATATGACAAGAACTGTAAAATTACAATAAATGTTAATTTACCTAAAAAAACCATTTGATAATTAAGGAAAAACCATGAGCTGGTAATATCGTACACTATACCATATTAGCAGAATATGGTGTACCTCATTACCCGCACATTTTCAAAAGTTGCGTTTCAAAGCACTTGTAGTACTTTCTGAAATATTTTTAAAAATGATGGTTAAATATTTGTCGCAAATAGCTTCGTGGAAGCTTAACACATGCACCATGTTAATAGTTAAATCGAACCCAAATTGCCACAAAATTAAAAGTGTGACAATCTAAAAACAAATAGGTATACCAAATTACCCGCACTTACTCTACTGCTTTTTTTACTGGCTATTAACGAGGTTCTAGAGAAAATCATCAGTGGTTTGAGCATTATGGCTAAACCGTAACATGAAAAATTTTAGGCAATTTTTTGTATCGTCCCAAATATGTACAAACATTGAAAGACAAAACGTTTCTGTATACCATAATCTCATATTCAAGGTAGCTTTTACTGCACAGGTTCTATAGAAGGAAAAAAAATTTGGCTATAAATTATGGCAGGTAGCACCCCTTAAATGTCGATTGATCTTTTCCATTTGAAGTATGGTGTACGGCCCTTTTCAAAACTAAAATCAGTAAAATGAATTTACAATATTTTTTTAATTTTTATTTACATACTACTTCTGTTATGACGTGAATACTCATTTAATTTTTTTTAACCACAGTAAGTACAAACTCTTATTAAAAAAAAAACATAATTACAAAATTACTTTTAAGAAAGGAAAAAATTTTTTGAACTGCTTTTGCCTATGAAAAATATTACAAAATAATATCATACTTTTGCACTTTTAATGCGATGTCTTTTGCTGAGATTTGAAAAATTTAAACGGTTTTAACTTCAAATTTCAAAAAATTCATGCTCTTTTAAGATTTATAATATATTTTAGTAGACAAATGCAGTTTCACTAAATAAAACATTACTCTTATACAAATTTATGAAAGTGTGGAAATAAGAAAGCGTACGCTTGTGCGTGCGTAGGTACATTATCCCTTGTAATGCCAGTGGGATACCATAAATCTTGTCTAGTCTTTGTATACCATATTTACTGATTATTTTTAATGCAAAAAAATTTTAGCAATAACAAAGCAGAGACAAATATTGCATTTTATATTTTCTAAATGTGTGAATACATTCGAAAAAACATTGTTGTCAACACCTTGCAAGGTTGATAATACATTATAGCGTTCGTGTAATACATTTTCGACATCTACTAGTCATAAAAGAAAAACTAAAGTGGAGTATTAGTTGGAATGAAGCAAGTAGGCAGGCAGAAATGCTATTAACTTTAACATAGATTTTGTAAAATGTGAGTTGTTAACAGCACATCGTTTTAAGGCACGTAAAATTGCAAACGATGCATTTTGTAAAAGGAAATGTGGGAAAAATTGCTGTGAAATTTTATCAAATGGTTGTTAGTGAATGGGCCAACAACTTTTCTCAATTTATATTTTTACATACAATTTGTTTGTGTTTGTTGGGTGCTAATGGCCATACAATTGTCTTAGTCCTCTTGAAATGTTCGCATTTGATTTACAGTTTTTTTGTTCAAGTTTTCTACGACTTTTAAACACAACATAACTCCTTAATTTGCACATTTTTTGGGGCGTTTATGAAGATGTGTTTTAGTGTGAGTTAGTGTGTGTCTGTGTACGTCTGAGTGTTTATGTGTTTTTGTGTGCGATAATGTGTTTGAGTGTGTATATGTGTTTGGGACTAAAAAGGTGCGTAACTAGTTGAACATTAACAACGATTTTTCACATTAAACATCGTTTTCGTATCAACATGGGGCGGGTACTGGGGTCTGCTTGTATGTTCATTCATAGTTACGCACAAGTTTCCATTTCATTGACTTTTTTAAAAAAAAAAGAGAGCGACAGGTGAAATGCGGTAAGGTTGAACAATTTTAATGCTAATGGTGCTTATTAATGCCAGTGATTTGTTAATGTTTTTTTTTTTTAAAGGAAATCCTAATTAATTTCTGGATTTCTTTGCCTCTGTTAAGTTAAATTGTTTGTGGCAGGGAACACTTTATAAAAAGAGTCAGTTTACTAAGCTTTAAAAGGAAACAGATTTAAACAATATTTACTACAACGACTATGAAGTTAATAAAACAGTTGTAATAAATGCCTTATTGAATTTATTTTTTAATAGAAATGCTGAAGTATATTGTTGAGCAAAAGTCAGTTTGTAAAATTTTTGGTTGATACTACAGGATGAAATTTTGACTAAAACGAAGCTTAATGTTATTAAGAATATTCATTTATCTTGATAATAATAATGTGTGCAAAGTCATACCCTTCTAGCTTTCCAAAAACTTTTTACTTCCCTATGTGCTTCAATTACATGTTCAAAAAAAGAATTAAGACTAATGTTGTCATAATTGATTTTTTTTAAATTTAAAAATAATAATTAATTTTACAAACAAAATAAAAATCAAAATTTTTTTTTAATAAAAAAAATCTAAAATTAATTATTATATGTTGAGATTCATTTGTTTCCAATGGCTTAAGAGTTTCAGGAACTTTAGTTTATTGATTTAGCAGAAAAGCTTAACTTTAGGCTGAAAAATTTGCACGCAACTCACATTCGCCCAGGAGAGCATACAGCCAATGCATGAAGGGGAGCATGAGACTAAGACAGATACATTAAGAAAGGTCGTGTGGTTGAAAGGGGCTCGGCAGATCTGAAATAAGGTATCTCTCCTGGGACGGATGGAATGTTAGTACTGCTATTTAATGATATCTAGTGATTAACTCTTTAGTATTTTAAACCATTTGATTTAAAAAACATTATTTAATATGTATTTATATATGCTTTAAGGTGTCTTTTGTAACCTTAAGCCCCTAGAAACTAACGGCCAATGGCTATTTGTTCCACAGTCTCCTAATGTGGTAACTAAGGCCTTGGTTATTTTTTGCCTTGCAACGGCTTTTGCGAAGTTCACCAGTTAAAGTAATCGAAAAGAACGATATGCAACGGTCATACTAACTTTCTGTTGTAAAAACATTTTGCGGCCGTTTATTGTTTTGGCAAAAAGTCACTACTTACCCACGGTAGCTATCTCTAAGGTGTTTGCCTTTTTGCCCCCGGGGAAACATTTAGCTGATCTATTTTTAAGCGGATTTCTTTTCTATGAGTTGAGAATCGATTTAGAGGTTTGGCAAAGCTCTACCTTTCTTCAAGTTTTTTTTCTCATTTTTATATTTTTAACACAGAAGCCATTGAAGTTCAAACTTTAAATCCTTTCTTTTCTTCTGTAGGTAGCAGACTATTTTTTGGACTATTGAACTGGTCATTTTGAGATCAACGCTATAACGCAGACTAAATATGACAAGCATGACTACAATCAAATGGTAATCTTTGAATGAGGTCAGACGTGCAATTATGACCCCAAGTTGTGTGTTTTTTGAGCATAAAAATCCAGTGCAATATTTGTTGAAAAAGGCTGGTTTTTACTGGGCCGAAAAAGCACCAAAGTGGATTTTTTTTAGACTACTCTACGTTTTCAATAGTCTTTAAATTTATACCAACTACCACCACCACTGGACTGGTGCTACTTTTTGCTTCTTGACTGCATACAGGAACAGGTTGTTTTAACAATATTGGATATTATTTGACTTATGCTTTAATTAATAATTTGCACGAGCAATTAAAAGTCATTGTAATCTGACATAGAGGTGAAACAAACTTTCTGGGATTGCAAATTTTAAGTTAAATTTAATTTTTTTTTAAATCACAGGCCTACGGCATTATGTTGAAACAAAATAGCTGAGTTTTCGGTCAACTCTATAACAACATGATCTTATAGTATTTTAACAAGTTTTTTGATATTGTTAGAAATCCAACGTCGACTTATGTGAAACTATCTAGAGTCATGAAGGATATCTTTGAAGTTATATTTTTTGACAATGTCCCTACACAAATGTCCCCGCGGAGTAAGAATTTTTGGCTTTTACTCACGCAAATATTATTAGATTATTATTCTTAACAAAAATATGACCGGCCCCTATAGTAATTTTATCCCAGAATAAGAATTTTGGGCTATAACTTTATCAAAAAATATATTTCGGTCCTCTTCTTAGAATTTTGCACACATGTTTATCTTTTGCTGATGATACCGCTTTCCTCAGTGTTCATAAAGACCCTAAAGAGGCTTCGAGCCAACTGCAACAACACGTAACCCAGGTAGGAAAATTGGCAAAATTATGGGGTATTAAACTAAATGAACAAAAATGCACCTACGTTACTTTTACTTGACGCAAGGAAACGTGCTCCCGAATTCTTATAAACAACCAAACGGTGCCTCAACGAATTGAGACAAAATATCTTGGCATCCACCTGGATCGCCGCCTCACGAGGAAGTCACATATAGATGAGAGGTTGACACAAATGAAACTTGAAACAGCCCAAATCCACTGGCTAATTGGTAGAAACTCTGAGCTACGTCTTGATTGTAAACTTTTATTTTACAACTCAATTTTGAAACCAATTTGGTACTACGGGATACAATTATTAATCACTGCTTCCGCCTCCAACATTGAAAAAATCAAACGCCGTCAAAATAAAGTTCTAAGATTGATAACTGGTGCTCCTTGGTATGTTAAAACAGCAACATTCATAAGGATCTACAAGTTCCACTAGTTAAATGCGAAATCCTGAACTATGTGGACAAGTATTTAAAAAAACTTTAAGCTCATCCAAATCCACACGCCCGAAACATTCTACAACATAGTGGACACACCCGTCTTAAAAGGAGGGACACTATTGCGCTTATCTGAAGTTTATTAATTACTATGAGAACTTAAATTTTAGTCTGGCACTGGCTGGACTAATATTAACTATCTAGTTTTAGGGTTTGAATACTTATTGTTAGTTCGCCAAAGGCGAAGATTTAATACTAAAAATATGAAAAAAAAATTTCGGTCAATTTAACAGTAAGATCCTTAAGTAAATAAATCGGGAATCTTCTTAAATTATTCTGTAATGATATGAGTAAGAAAGAGAAAGGTCACGAACACCCCTTCTGAATGATCGCTAGCGATTCTAGGCTCCCACCGATCATTTTTTTATCCTCTTCGTTATGGTTTCAATGCTGTATCACTGTTGAGCTGGCAAACTTTTCTGATTTGGAAACCGATTGTCAAACTACACTCTTTGTGTATATTACAGCTGTTATACTGAAAACAAATAATATCGGTCTTTATTTTTGTAAAGCCCCCCTACAAATGTGGTGCTGGGTATAATATTATCGGGCTGAATATAACTTTGTCACTTGTTTTTAATTTATTATGCCGTATGCGATTTTTCATCAAAAAATAATGTTAAGAAAATTGTAAAATCTAAAGTTGAGATCAGTCTAAAATTTTGAAAGTTAAACATAAAATTAAATTTCATCATAAAACTAAATGATAAAAAGGCTCCTGGTGTTGATAAAATAAGCAACAAAATGCTTTTAGAGCTACCGTTAATCGCTAAAAGAATTATTCTTTTTATTTTTAATGCCATAATTCGGCATGAACACTTCCCGGCAATATGGAAAGTTGCCTTAGTTAAGATGATTCCTAAGCCTGGTAAGGATCCTTCGAAGGTGGAGTCGTATAGGCCTATAAGTTTGTTACCAACATTGTCAAAATTGTTCGAAAAGCTCTTTAAAAACAAGCTGACTCCAATCATGAATGGAAACAATTGCATTCCAGATCACCAATTTGGCTTTAGAAGTCAACATAGCACAATCGAACAAACTCACAGACTGGTACAGGTTATAAGAAAAACATTTGAGGAAAAGAAGTACTGCTCCGCGCTTTTTATTGATGTCTCTCAAGCTTTCGATAAAGTATGGCACGAAGGCCTGTTAAACAAACTTAAGCTTAACCTTCCAGTTAACATTTTCAACCTTTTAGAAAAGTACATAACCGGTCGACAATTTATGATCAAAGAGGGAAATCAAATAAGTTTTTCTCAACCAATTGGGGCTGGTGTACCTCAAGGGAGTATACTAGGTCCAATTTTGTACTTGCTTTACACGGCAGATATGCCAACCAACTGTTTTACGCATACGTCTACATTTGCTGATGATACCGCTTTTTTCAGTATTCATAAAGATCCTAAAAAGGCTTCGAACCAACTGCAGCAACACGTAACTCAAGTTGAAAAATGGGCAAAGTTATGGGGAATAAAAATCAATGAACAAAAATGTACTCACGTAACTTTTACTTTACGCAAAGAAACGTGCCCTCCAATCACTATTAACAACCATTTGGTGCCTCAACGAACCGAGACAAAATATCTTGGTATTCACCTAGAACGCCGCCTCACATGGAAGCCTCATATAGATGCGAAGTTGACGCAAATGAAACTGAAAGCTACACAAATCCATTGGCTAATCGGCAGAAACTCTGTGCTTCGTCTTGATTGTAAACTTCTACTCTACAAATCGATTTTGAAACCAATTTGGTGCTACGGTATACAATTATGGGGCACTGCTTCCGCATCCAACATAGAAAAAATTCAACGCAGGCAAAACAAAATCCTAAGAATGATAACTGGTGCTCCTTGGTATGTTAAAAACAGCAACATCCACAAGGATCTACAAGTTCCAATAGTTAAATGCGAAATCCTGAACTATGTGGACAAGTATTTAAATAAGTTGGAAACACATCCAAATCCGCTCGCCCGAAGCATCCTGCAACATAGTGGGCACACCCGCCTGAAAAGGAGGGATACTGTTGCGCTCATATGAAGCTTGATAATTAATATGAGAACTTAAATTTTAGTCTGGCACTGGCTGGACTTATATTAACTACCTTGTTTTAAGATTTGGACACTTATTGTTAGTTCGCCACAGGAGAAGATTCAATAACAAATATATGAGAAAAAAAAATATAACTAATGCTTAGCATTTATGTCTCAAATGTATTAAATGAACTACTTAAAATATATTTTTGTAATAAAACCACTTTCTAAATTTTAAACAATAATTGCTCACATAAATACAAAATTATCTTGCCTAATCTTGGTTCAATAATCCCAGACATTGAATTTAATTTAATTCAACCGTAAGCAATTTTCTTGACTAATTGAACATACTAAAAGTCGCATTAACTTTATGAATTAAGAAATAAAAGAAAACGTTTGTACATGTGTGTATGCGTGTGTTTGTATGACATCTCAAGAGAGTGTTTTTATGTCAACACAAATATGTTTCAATTGTTTCCAAGTACAATTGCTCAATTCACAAGTTTTGCCTATCGTACTATTGTAATATTTCAATATTACAACACACTATTTTCTTTTTTTTTTTGTTAATTGTTGTGCTTTAATTATACAAAATAATTTTTTATGTTTTTAAAAAATTTTTGAGAAGATCTGATTTCTTTGTGGTCGTCAATAAAAAAATTTCGCTTTAAATTTTACTTAAGCGGTATTTTCTAAAAATATATTTTTAACTCACAAGTAAACTAACCAGGCGACTATTTTAATAGTCAATAGAACTTTACAGGTAACTTGTGAAGTGTGCAAATATTTACACTCTAATACTTGTGTAACAATGTACCTAAAAACATTGCTACTCAGTCAATTGGAAAATTTTTATTAATAGCTTACAGGTAACGAAAGTACATTTTATTGTATTCAAACGTGAATGCTTATTGGCATGAGTGCGTATTTATGTATATGTTTGATGTGAGTTTACAAAAGGTTGTTTTGGAATTTTCTAAGGAAGTCATTTAATACACAGATCTCGTCATAAAATATATCATTAAATGTAGGGTTTTACATACAAATGTGGATACATGTAGTTAGGAACTTGTACAAATATGTTTAAATGCACGCATGTACTTAACTACATATAAATTTATATGCATTGTATTTCTAATTATATTTTGATTATATCTTACGAGAACCAAACTTCGCAAAAAATAAAAACAGTTATTTTGGTTTCATATTAAGCGTTTATTTAATTTGTGGGTTTTAATAAATCTGCATTTATAAAAAAAATTAAGTACATACACTTGTTATTAAAAATAAACCGCTTGTCAACCCAGTTTTCAGGCAGATGTAAAAAGAGTAATGACTCTTAAATAAATGCTCGTGGACAGTTTTGCTCAAAGTTCAGTATTCGGCGAATACTTAAGAAACGAGTATAATTTAGATTGATTGTAGGTGCAGAGATTCCGCGCAACTGCTTCGGCTATAAGTGTCCAATGGCCAAGGTCAAGTCGATCTTCAAGGACTCTCCAAACATTAAACTGGTAAAAGGCAGTTTATGTTAAATCCGCGACTTTCAATACCAAAAAGAGCAGCCTAACTGGGACTATTAAGAGCAAGTAATTATGTAATTTAAAAAAAGGATCTGAAGTTCCATCCTTTTAAAATTTTAATAATTTAAACTGACATTATTGGTCTCCAAGAACGCGCAACCCCCGGTTGAAACATCAAAAACCATTGCATTGCCCCAGGATTACTGTTTGGTGTGCCTTATCTACGCATGAAACAATTGCCCCATTTTTATTCGAAAAATCTCGAGACCAGTCAACTAGTATCAACGGTGAAAATTATCAACGAATGATTACGGAATGTTTCGAGTAACAACTATTATGCCCACATAATAAGAAATATACTTATTGAGAAGTCCCCCAATATAACGCTCATCTGGACCCCAGGTCATTGTGGTATTAAAGGGAATGGACTCGCGGATAAAACAGCAAGCCAGGCCTCGAAATACCCCCTTTTTTCAACCCCAAACTTTAATACAAACGACATAAACAACTTTACAAGAACACTCCTCTCCAACAAAAATAGCTTGTTTATGCACACTTCTAATTGGTACAAAATGATAAACTGTAGGGAACTTAGCATCGACAATTTCCTGAGAAGTAGGGATAAAAATCTTAACAGAAGAGACATAATTAAACTTGAAAGACTTCGCTTAGGACACTCTAGACTCTCCCACGGTCAACTCATTAATATAACAACCCCGCCAGTATGTAATTGCAACATTCCATTACCTTTAATTCTTAAACACATCTTTACCTCATGTCCTAAATTCCAAAGACAACGCAGAAATATTTTCCTAAACACAAAAAATCCTTTACAACTGATCTCAAACCCAACCCCCGAATCCATAAAAAAAATCATTTTATTCTTACGTGAAACTAAACTGTATAATATAATCTAACAATATTGTATATAAAAAACATGTATATAAAATAACAAAACATTGCTTTTAAGAGCCTAAGGTCCCAGTAACCATGGCCTCAATATCATTAGTCCCTAATTTGTAATTATGTACTAATGCTAAATAAATAAATAAATAAAAAAAATAAAAAATTTTAAAAAACGGAAAATAATTATTTGGGAAAAAAATTTAAATCAAAATATAATTATCATTTCTGCAAAAAAAAAAAAACAAATCAGAAAGTAATAATCATTTTTGTTTAAAAAGCATCCAATTTAAAAAAGCTTAGCTTAAAAACATCAAGTCGGTATATTTTACTTGACGCTCCGATTTTTTTCAGACCTTCTTTAAAAATTCAAAAAGAATTATAATTTTTAACTGTTTAACAGCTAACTTTTTTAAATTACATCCACAACCGAAACGTATACTTAATATTCTCGTATTTGCTGTTTGTGTATTAAATATTACGTATACGTCATGTGAAAGTTAAATCTTAGATTGAATTAACTTTTCCATACGCATTACAAAAGTTATCTGCCCGTTTTTTTATTTTGTGGATTATAAAACAAAACATTTTTAACAGTCAATACTTTAAAAGGGCCGATTCTTCGTACAGCTACCATAAAAAATTATTTACCAGACCAAGCACTTTGGGCCATGCCTGCCTTTGAACATTGCCTTATTACCGCGAGAAATTGTAGAATTTTAGAACCTTATGCAAAAAAGGGAATAAAAGTGTAATTAATTCATAGTAAGTCATAGATCCTTTATAAGTCCTGTTGCGAAGAAGCAAAATATGTGGTTACATATAAGATTATTTTCTATTATAAAATGGCCTTTCAATATTAATACAGTTGGCGTTTACCACCAAATCAAATAAAATACTAGCGGTTCAATATGTTATAGTTTTCAGCATTAAAATTAACTTTCGAACAATATAAATTAAAAAAAGGTAGTAAAAAAAGTTTCTAAAAGCCAAAGCCGCCATATCTTTCTAAATTTTTTTACTGTAGCATAAGTAAAGGAACAATCTTAACACTGTCTTCCTTGATTTATACTGTAATTGTAATCTGTCTCGTATATTTTTTGCCATTTTCTATTCTTTAGTTGTTACTGTAAATTGAAACTTAAAAAAAGTTTGTTCCTATTTCTTTTGTAAATTTTAAAAAATATTTTGAATGCACAATTAGGTTTTTAGTGGTTATGCAATTCTCGATTCAAGGGATCCTTATAGCGGGTAAGCAAATAAAATTTCTTTTCGAATAAAGAACAACAACAATAGTCAAACAGTTTTAAGATAAAATAAACTGGCACATATCAAGGGGGCCATTTATTTCGGGGTCAAAATCAGTACGCTTTTAATTTTTTATAGTCTATGATCCACCTACAATTATAGCCGCCAACGAATTAAAACCACTTCCTGATTTGATTTAAGCATGTCTGTTCGTCGGTTTGGTTGTCTTTATATTCTTGTAATCAAAGAACAGGTGGCAGGTCGATATTTGATTTGGATAAAAAAAATATATAATAATTTTTGGACAGGATTGGCAAGATAAAAATAATTTAAGTATATTTTCGTTTGCTAGAAAATTACTTTATTTTCTAGTTTTGCTTTAATATAACAAATACATCAAATTATTTTGATAAATCAGTACAACCAGTACCTTTTCCCAAAAATCCGTACATTTCAGTACACGAGTTTTTAATCAGTACACCAAAAGAGAAATCAGTACATGTACTGATAAAATCATTACGAATGGTCACCCTAGATATATCCCATAATAATCCCAACCATAATGCTTAATTTGTTTGTTTAAACTTTATTTAAAACATATTTCGGAGTTAAATATTTAATAGTTGGTCATACCCTATAAAAGGTTAAAGGGCTTTGATATTTGCATTTAACATTTATTATTAAGTAAAGATGATTCCTAAGCCTGGCAAAGATCCTTCAAAGGCAGAGTCTTATAGGCCTATTAGTTTGTTACCCACAATATCAAAATTGAAAAAAAATTAAAAAATGCTTAAGAACAAGCTGACTCCGATTCTGAATGAAAGCAACTGCATTTCAGATCACCAACTTGGCTTTAGAAGTCAACATAGCAATCGAACAAACTTACAGACTGGTGCAGGTTATAAGAAAAACCTTTGAGGAAAAGAACTACTGCTGCGGGCTTTTCATTAATGTCTCTCAGGCTTTCGATAAAGTATGGAACGAAGGCATGTTAAACAAACTAAATCTAAACCTTCCAGCTAATATTTTCAACATTTTAAAAAAATACATAACCGGTCGACAATCTATGATCAAAGAGGGAAACCAAATAAGTTCTTCTCAAACAATAGGGGCTGGTGTACCTCAAGGGAGTATACTAGGTCCAGTTCTGTACTTGCTTTACACAGCAGATATGCCAACCAATAGTTTTACACACACGTCGACATTTGCTGATGACACTGCTTTCGTTAGTATTCATAAAGACCCTAAAGAGGCTTCGAACCAACTTCAGCAAAACGTAACTCAAGACAAAGTTATGGGAAATAAAAATAAATGAACAAAAATGTACCCACGTAACTTTTACTTTACGCAAAGAAATGTGCTCCCCAATCACTATTAACAACCATATGGTGCCTCAACGAACCGAGACAAAATATCTTGGTGTTCACCTAGATCGCCGCCTTACATGGAAGCCTCATATAGATGCGAAGCTGACTCAAATGAAACTTAAAGCTGCTCAAATCCACTGGCTAATTGGTAGAAACTCTGTGCTACGTCTGGATTGTAAGCTCCTACTCTACAACTCAATTTTAAAACAAATTTAATGCTACGGTATACAATTATGGGGCACTGCTTCCGCTTTTAACATAGAAAGAATACAACGTCGTCAAAACAAAATTCTGAGAATGATAACTGGTGCTCCGTGGTATGTCAAAAACAGCAACATTCACAAGGATCTAGAAGTTCCACTAGTAAAAACTGAAATTCTAAACTATGTGGACAAGTATTTAAATAAGTTGGAAACACATCCAAATCCTCTCGCTCGAAGCATCCTGCAACATAGTGGGCATACCCGCCTAAAAAGAAGGGATACTATTGCTCTTAGATAAAACTTTTAAAATTAATTAACTTTGTTATGAGAACTTAAATTTTAGTCTGGTACTGACTGGACTAGTATTAATAACTTAGTTTTAAGATTTGAATACTTATTGTTAGTTCGCTTAAGCGAAGATTCAATAATAAAATATATAAAAAAAAATTATTATTAAGCATTTGCTTACTGCATAACTTTGTATTTTTAAGGGAGTGTTGAATAATGAACTTTTTATTGTTTTTAATTAAACGATTTCATTTTCTCAAATATATTGACGCTGTTTTATTGTTTTTACTTTTAAGAAAAAAATTGTTTTCTGTAATTAAATTTTATTTTATTTTATTTTTCTGTTTCTTTTAAAGTTCCTGGTTGATACGGCCATTACTGTAATAAATACAACTTCAAATTCATGAAATTCTATACAGTTTTAACTTATTCTTGTTTAGGTTATATTATGAACCTACATTAACAAACATTTATAGTATATTATGACATGTCCGTATGTATGTGCGTTTATTTGTATAAAAAGTGTTTTGTTACGGAAGTCTGTAATATAATCAGTTGTACTTTGTAACATAAACAAAAAGCCATGTAAGTTTATTACCTACATCTTACATACTTACTTGCGGATATTAAGCGAATAAGTATTTGTGTAAAAAAATTCCTTATGTTATTGGTTTAAAGGTTATTTACCTAAACAAGTCTCTGGGGATCTAATCGTTTTAATATAAAAGCAATCTTGAAAACTTGACATAACATCTGCCAATATGTTAGTGGTTTATAAAAAGTATTGTTTTCTTATTAAACATATAGATGTTGTGTCTGTTATCGATTAAAGCGTTTTAATCGTTATAGTTGACATTATTTGTTTCTAAAAAATCAAAATTTTACACCATAAAAACTTAAGGTGTTAAGATAGGGCTAAGGTTTATAATATGGGTGGTCTAATTTAGCTTCGCTTTTTAAATGAACGTGTGACCTAAAGTATTTAATGCTTTTATATTTTATCATTCTAAAGTGTGATTGCCCCAATCTAAATAAATTGAATCTTTTACTCTTAATTTAAATACATGGTATATAGTTAGTATATAATATAATTTGATTGTTATTTATGCTTAAGTTCAATACTTACTAAATTCTCATATTTTTCAAATGAAAAAATAAATATTTTTTTTTTGAGTATTAAATTTAATCTTAATTGCAATTTGAAAATAGTTTGTGGTTTTCAGTACTTAATATTGTTTGTGTGTTTAATGCTTGGCACACCTATGAATAAAGTGCTACAAGTTAAGAAAAATTATTAATTTAATAATTAAATTTTTGCATCTTATCCCAACAGATACAAAAGACGAATTTGCTTTTGTAGCAGATGTAGTGAGGGCGGAAACACGTGATATCGTAATTTTTTATATAAATACAGCTACCGAAAAAAAACAAACTTTTGCTTTATTTACAAAACGGTGACGACATTAAGATAATGATTTAGAACATCGAGTACTGATCTGCATACAAAATTAGTTTACATAAAGAACTCTGACGGTCCTTTCTGCTTAAACCGCGTTGTTCGTTTGGTAAAAGTTTTATTCTGATTTTTTTTAAAAACAAATAGTGCAGTTGACAAAAAAAAGATATATCGAGCCTTTGGTGCAATACCGTAGTAACTCAAAATTTGAACTTTTTGAGCTGGGTATGCAGAAATTATCTTTAGGGAAATATCTATCTAAAGAAAAAAAGATTATGATTCCACCTCTAACTGTTCAGATTCTACAGCTAAAAATGTCTTTATTGCCTCTAGGTATTTCCAACAATATTTATTTGCAATAATGAAATATTTCTTTTATGACAAACAGAAAGCAATTTACGAAAAAAGTATAAAGCAATATTATTTTTTGCTACGTTTTAGGCACAGAAACACAACTGCATAATTTGATTTCTTTTTTACTTGTTCGTATTATTTCATCTTACAACTTTGTTAGAAAAAAAATAGCTAAAAGTTTATTTGCTATAACGATATATTTCGAATTAATTTTTAAGTTTGTCATAGGTTTTATGACAATAACGATACATCATTGATAGGTTGATACAAAGTACTTAAATATAAATAAATATTTCATATTTTTAATAATTTTTGGCCTTGTTTTATTTAAAAACATTCCTTTTTATTTAAAAACTTGTAAAAAAATAACTTTAGTAAACGAAAATACTATCAAAAAGATGGTTCAAAACTTCAAATGCATTTTTCTCAGTTCACGATTTTTTGAATTACTACGGTATTGCACCAAAGGCTCGATATGTATATTAGACGTAAGATTTTATGCTTCATTGATGCAAGAGCTTGCTAATATTGTGGTACAATGACTAATTAAAATAACGGCTATAATTGTATATCACAAGAGAAAAAACTTTTCAGGTGTGAAATTTTTATTGGCAAAAGCTAAGTATTGTTAAAATACACTAACCAAGCTGACCCCATGTTTACCTGCTTACTATCATTACACAAAAAATACGATAACCTGGTGATATTATATTAACTTTTTTATTGCTATTAATTCCAGGAAGCTATAACCTTTCCTGGCAAATTCTAGTGGCATTGGCTTGTCAATGGAATTGCTTCTTTGCAAAGATTTAAAAATCCTTACCGCCATCGGATACAAAATTTCTACGAAAGCTTAGGATTCTATACGATGTAGTATTTACCCCGACTTCTGTGGTTCTGAGCCTGAAAATAGAATGTTTACCAGTATTGTAGATCTAAAGTAGAGAATGAACGTTCAATGTCATTTTCACAAATACTTCTTGCCATGCCCGCCTGGCCACTATCACATTAATCTTATTACTCTGTGTTAACAGACTAAAAAAATATGTACCGAAATCATTTTACACATTTTACCAATAAATTCCTTGCACGCTTGCACAAATGAATTGCAGATGGGATTTACTGATATATTTTTTTATCTTTTTCTGATAATCAAAAAACTTGTTCAACTAAAAAATTTTAGTTTGAAAGGATAAATCAAAATCGCAGGAAAATCGGGCTATACAAATTTCTGCTTGATAAACTCTGCAATCATGACAAAGTTTGTAGGAATAATGCGTAGATGCATTATTCAAAGGAACACCACATTTTTATGTTCACAGTTGCAGGTCCTGCGGTTCAGATGAAGACCCAACAACAAGCAGATTCTTTTAAAATCACACTCGGCTTCCTAATAAAACTAAGTTTTGGAACCCTGTAGTTGCTGATACAATTTATGTCTCCTACAACCTTGCTGCGACTTTATCGAAAAGCTACTAGCAGCAAACAAATGCACTTTTATTAGTTTTAAATCTAAGATTACGTCTAGCTATGCCTTAGAACGCAGAGTTCAATAAGTTTCTCCAAGTGTCTGCGGTTAAAAGTCCATAGCATTATAATCCTATGATTGAAGATTGCCCTATGTAAGAGCTTCTATATATATAGGCATTCAACGGAGGCTAAATTTTCGTAATGCATGATGACTTTGAGAGCACGATTTCGGTCGTCCACAAGTCCAGATAATGTCCTTTAACATTTTTGAGCGGGGGCGACTATAAACATAGATTGTCACATCATTTTCTTTTCTGCATTTCCCTATGCCAACTCAAAAGATTGCATTACTACCAGAATTTTTTTTCAGACGGAAGGGCATATGGAATCCTAAGTTTTGTATCCAATATAAGCATGGGCTCCGTTGCCACAGCATTTGACTACCTTTAGAGTTTTATCAAATACAACAAAAATATGTTTTGAAAGTTTTGTAGAGGACAAGACCGTTGTTTGTTTTTCTCATACAATTAAAAAGGATATTTTAAGTTTGATATATCATATTTATTATTTAAGAGAAAAAACTATCTTTGACACTACAACTCCTAAGAAATGCCGCACTTAGTATGCCGTTGTTACAGAATGAATTACTTAGTAAAATTGAACGTAACGATTACCTTTCAGCCTTTACACGTTCACAAAAGAAAATTATTACCAAGGGGCATATTTATCATGTTGATTTCAGCTCATCTGTTACTAACACACATAAACACTTACAAGCCATAACATGATTGAAAATGCCTGCTTGGTCGTTGGGAGTACAAAAGGCATGTATAATAGACTTTGTACAAGGAGTAGAAAAATTAAAAAAGAAAAGAGTGTAAACCCTTTGTAAGTAAGTACAAAACAAAAATAAAAGAGTTTAAGTGCACACTTCTTTTATGTAAAGTTACAATAAAAAAATGATATAAATAGACAAATTTAAAGTGTACGTTGTATAAGTGGGGGTATTAAAATGATATATATAATGAAATGATATATACACACATGTTATTTAAGTAATCTATTTGTTTTGATTTTGCATACATGTGCTTAAAAACTAATAAATATTTCAAAATTTCCCAGGAAGAGGAAAGCAATCAGGACGACACTATCTTGGGTATGTTTTAGAGGACTTTTAGTATCAAAACAACTAAGACTTTAGCAAATTCTAAATGTTAAAACAATAACTCCAAAAATAATCATTCTAGTCTTAAGTTAAAAATTTCTTTTAAAAACTAGATATTATTTTCGTTAGCCCAAGTCCTTTTTTGGATCTACAGTATTGTAATGGTATTGTACTGGTTGCTCAGTAGCTAACACGAATCACGGGTTTGGTAAAAATTACTTCTAGCCAAGCGGTTTAGATGTTTTAGGTGTTTTTTTGCATTTATGCTTCAAAAGATTTTCTTTCTCTTTTCCAAAACAAGTCACTTATGCTCACGCTATGTCATGCCCAACAAGTTTGTTGTATTAAAGATCCTTTCTTTCTTTTAGCTCTGCGTACAAAGAGAGCGCTGATTTAAAAATTTATTAAAAGAATTTTAGTTTCCCACCAGTTATAATCGAGAGCGATTTAGAAACCCTTAAAGCATTTTTTGACCTACTATGAATTATGATTAAAAAATAATAGCTCTTGTAAACAAATACTATTTTTATCTGCACTAGAAATCGTTCTAAGCTTAACAGATTTTTTTTTTGAATACGCAGAAGGTCGTAGCTGTTTTTGGTTTCTTGGTAAATGTTAGTTTGTTTAGCACATCAATATAGAAACATCTCAAAATTGGCTTTTACGACTCTTTTGATGGCCATGCAATTAGTAGTCTGTCTGATCAACTACATTTTTGGCACTCCTCAGCACCTTCTTATCTTATTTTGTGTACCAATATAACCACCAGGAAGCAAGGATTTAAAACTGACTTCTGTGGAGAAAATATTTGGAAAATCTAAGCATTACTATCATTTATAATTTTGTAATAATAACATTATCAGCAGCTGTGTTTTTTTAATAATTTTTTACCTACATGCAAGAGCCTCAATAGTTTACTTTATTTTAAGCGGACACTTTGCACAAACAATCACATATATCTCAAAAAAAATGGCCCATACGAAATATCGAATAAATTACTTTATTCACAATGTTTTTAATAGTTTCATTACGACAAAATTATTAAAACCATGTTTGTTATATCCTTCACATAGTGATAAGGGTATATATCAGTTTGTCATTCCGCTTGTAATTTCTTTGTTATCCATTTGCGACCCCATAAAGTATCTGGATCCATAAAGAAAGGGAAGTTGATATAGCCATGTCCGTCTGTTGAAATCAAGTTTACGGAGTCAAATAAAAAGATGAGGACTAGTTATTGGTGTCAAACTGTTAGAAATATCCCGTAGACAATCGCTACTTAAAATCAGAAAAATCCCTTCACTATTGACTGAGATAAGCAAAAACCCAAAATAAGCCATTTTTTAGGACAAAGTCCGTGCACATATCTCTATATATCTCAGTAAATGTCATTCTTGCCACAAAACTTAGCACGGATACTCTTAAAGTATGGTTCAAATAATTGAGAATTTTTTTTCAGATAGGATCAGGGGAAGTGGTATTTTTCCTACAATTGCACAAATTTGGTGAAATATTTTACGCGTTATATCTCGGAAACTATAACAGGTATCGACAAAAAATAAATTGTACAATAAGACCTACACTTAAAAAAATTTTTTTTGGTGGGTGCAGAAGAAGGGGTAGCTCCCATACAAATTAACAATTTTTATGAAATTTTCGATAAGCTATACCTCGGAAACTATAGCAGCTATCGACTTCGAATATTCTACACAAAGTAATAACCAAATAATTCATACATTTTGGAGAAAAAGTTGGAGAGAAGCAGGGAGACTAAAAGATCCCATAAAAATTAATAACTCTTATGAAGCTTTTAATATGAAAAACTTTTAAAACTCTCGACCTCAAAGCTTCTTTATCTATTTCTATTTTTCATACGAACGTAAAAATTTGTAAGGTTTTCTATAGACTTTTAGACTCACACAAGGTATTTTTATTATATTATTTGCAGTATTTGCACAGCCGAATATAGCGCTCTTACTCGTTTTTAATAAAAAAAATTTATTTGTGCGGTTAAATAAGATGTATAAATATTCATCACGAAAAGCTAGTCCTCTTTATACTTTTGGTCACCTCTCTTCTCCCCCATATTTTTGTTGATTGCATATGCTGTATTAAAATTGCTGATAATAAACCAAAAGTTTGTCAACCTGCTAAAAAAGTAACTTATAAATTTGCAAAATATTTTCTTGTTCGACCAGCAAGAAAACTGTCGAAATAATCCAACGTTGGTTATGCTGGTACAGCATTTTAAGAGCCTAATTTTTGTAATATTTATTTCTGATAAGGCAGCTGTATATTGTAACTTATGAATGCAATAATCTTTGTTTTTTTGTGGTTTTTTATTAGTCAACTTTTTAATAAAATTTATACTTACTGACCGATATCATGCAAAATCAATATTTAAGTGCGTAAACATATATTTTCAATCATAATTGCCTTTAAAATAGGATGTTAAAATTAAATGAACATGCTAAACAATATGTGTAAGGTTGTGTTTGTTAACAATTGTTATTAACCCTAGAATCCTATTAATATTTTCTAAACGTTAATAATAATGCCACGTAGATTTAACTTGCATATTTATTGCTTAGTAAAATTCAATAAATAAAAGTTCTGCAGTATTTAAAAAAAAAATTGTAATAATTTTCAAATAATATAAATCAGAAAAAACGTTACTGTTTTAAAACAAAATTGGCAAAAGTAACAATATAAAGGTTTTTTAAGTACTTGTAGGCCAGCCGCACGCTGGTTTTATCAATATTAAAAAATAATTACAAAATAACGTGAATATAATTTTCAGGGTTAAATTTATTTTATGTTTAAGCAAATAAATTTTCAATATTTATGGTTAATTTTTATTTACTTATTTAGAGTTTTAAATAGTTGTTTATTGTTAATTAAAATAATGTAAAGTGTAGCAATTTGTGGTCAATTAAGTTAATTGTTTTAAAAATAGATGCAATTAGCATTGAACTAGAATCGATTAGCATTAAACTGCATAAGTTAAATGAAATAAAATTGTTTTTATAAATGTTTCAAATAAAAACGTTTAAGTAAGTATTGTAAAAATTTTATTAAGTTTTTAAACAAAAGTTTAGCATTTGATAATATTTTATGATAAATATATGTATGACTTTTTAGAGTAAAACGAGGCAAAACTTCATCTGTTTTAGAGATGGATTTTTTTTAACAACAAATATTTTCGGTACCGTGAAATAACTCCCAATGAAAAAATGAAATAACTCCCAATTTTTTTCCATACAAATTGGGAGTTATTTCATAATGAAATAACTCCCAATGCGTTGGGAGTTATTTCATTATTTTTCATTGGGAGTTATTTCATAATGAAATAACTCCCAAATAAAATAACCCCCAATGAAATTTTGTTGGAAGTTATTTCATTTTTTCAAAGTGTTGGGAGTTATTTCATTTTTGTTGGGAGTTATTTCATTTTCTATCATTGGGAGTTATTTCATTTTTATTGGGAGTTATTTCATTTTTATTGGGAGCTATTTCATTTTTGTTGGGAGTTATTTCATTTTTATTGGGAGTTATTTCATTTTACTAAAAGCAAGTGTATATACCAGAGCATTAAAAAAAATTTAATCACGCTAGTATACAAGGTGACATTTATTTAAAAGTTTTGGGGTTTTAAAACAGTGGGTATATAACCGGCCTTCGGCCGGGCGCAAGGAAAAAAACTCTAGTGGATTCGATCCGCCGGCTTCGCAGTAGCCTTCGGCCGGGGAATATACTTTAAACTGTAGTGCATCGGAAGTATTTGCAGCTTCATAACTAAAGTGTCATAAAATTCATATTTTATTTGGCGAAGCTTTATATGGAAAGCAGCACAGCTTAAAGTCCATTGCCCGGCCGAAGGCTACTGCGAAGCCGGCGGATCGAATCCACTGGAGCTTTTTCCTTGCGCCCGGCCGAAGGCCGGCTATCTAAATAACTCCTTTTAATTAAAAAATTATTTAACCAAAAAGGTGATTAAAGTCCACGCGCCTGTCCTAAAGCTGCAACGAAGCTGGCGGTTTGATCCACGAGAGTTTACTTATCCTGCGTCCAGACGGAGGCCGCCAGTCATTTGGTTTGTTTGTTTAGAAAATAATTTTACGTTAGTGATATCTAATTTATGAATACAAAAGGTGACAATGAATTGAAAATTTTGGGTTTAAAAAAAAGTGGCATATATAGCCGGTCTTCGGCCGGGCGCAAGAAAAAAAAACTCCAGTAGATTAGATCCGCCGGCTTCGCAGTAGCCTTCGGCCGGGGAATATACTTTAAACTGTAGTACATCGGAAGTATTTGCAGCTTTATAACTAAAGTGTCATAAAATTCATGTTTTATTTGGCGAAGCTTTATATGGAAATCAGTAGAGCTTAAAGTCCATTGCCCGGCCGAAGGCTACTGCGAAGCCGGCGGTTCGAATCCACTGGATTTTACTTTCCTTGCGCCCGGCCAAAGGCCGGCTATCTAAATAACTCTTTTTTATTAAAAAATTATTTAAACAAAAAGGTGCCTCAAGTCCACGCGCCTGTCCTTAAGCTGTAACGAAGCCGGCAGTTCGATCCACGAGAGTAAACTTATCCTGCGTCCAGACAGAGGCCGGCAGTCATTTGGTTTGTTTGTTTAGAAAATAATTTTACGTTAGTAGCATCTAATTTATGGATACAAAAGGTTTTCGCATTATATATATGTATTTTAATTGGGAGTTATTTCATTTCCGTTGGGACTTATTTCATAAAACAATTATTTTTTTTGTAATTGGGGGTTATTTCATTTTTGTTGGGAGTTATTTCATTTGGGAGTTATTTCACTTTTTTGTGACTTTATGAAATAACTCCCAAACATTGGGAGTTATTTCATTTTTACCGTTGGGAGTTATTTCATTTTTTTCGATTGGGAGTTATTTCATTTTCGTTGGGAGTTATTTCATTTGGGAGTTATTTCATTTTTTCCATTGGGAGTTATTTCATTTGGGAGTTATTTCAGGGTACCAATATTTTCATCTATATGCATACACAGGGTGTCTTGTGGCAGATTTATATTTTCAAACTTAAGTAAAAAACATAATATCTAATTAACAACAAGTTTTATTAAAAGCAATAAACGATAGAATCAAAAAGTTGATTTAATTTTTTAAAAAGTATGTCATCCAGATATCTTCTGTCGAGTTGAACACACTTTTCAAAACGGAGCTTTGTGTTCTGCACCCCAACCTGGAATAAACTTGGTTCAATTGAGCTGATTTTTCGGCGAATATTTTCCCTTAAAGTCACAAGAGATTGGAGATTGTCAAAGTAAATTATTTTCTTGAGATACTCCGATAAAAAAAATCCATTAGAGTTAAATCGTACAACCTCTGTGGCCATGGGATATCTCTAAAGCAACTGATAATTTTTTAGGGGAAATTTTTCCGAAGAAAAATTCATCGAAGCTCTGGTTGTGTGTGCACCAGAACTATCCTGTTGAAACCACCTGTGGGTAAGGAGTACTATTGGATAAGCTCGCAGTATTGGCAAAAAAAAAAATCCGTAATTATGGAACGATAATTTTCAACGTAGACACTCGTTGCCTGGCCTAGAGGATTTTTGGAATAAATAGTATAAATACCTCATGCGTGGATAAGGCACACCAAGCAGCTACTGTGAGACAATATAATGGTTTTTGGTATTTTATTAGAAGGTTGCAAGTTCTTGGAGACCAGCCATGGCAGTTTTGCTCATTGACGTGGCCGTTCAAGTGAAAATGAGCCTTATCGCTTCATAAAATGGGATTTAGAGTGCTAAAACGCTCCGAGGTCGATTCAAATAAAATTTTAATTTAAAGTCTCTTTTTTCCAGTTCTTAGACGATTCGAATTTTAAAAGGATAGAAATTCAGATCTTTTTTAAAATTTCATGAATATTCGCAATAATAATAATGAAAATTCCAGTGAGGCTGCTCCCTTCCGTATTGAAAGTCGGGGATTTTAGTGTAAACTACTTCTCAACCAGTTCAACGTTTTCGGTAGTCCTTGAGTAATGATTGGCCCTGGACGTGGGCCATTCATAGTTAGGGCAGTTTCCGGAATCTATACACCCACGAACGAGCCTAATTTACACTCAATCCATCACGCCGAATACCGAACTTCGATCAAACTTTGTCGAGGAGTATTTACGTAAGAATCTTTACTCTTAAAAGTGCCTTCTCATCAAACGCGGGATGCTTAATAGACCAATCCGACATCGTGATTGACGAATCCGAACAGTCGATAATTTCAACGGCATCCTGTACTAAAAAAAAGTTTTTTTCAATGCATTTATTTGAAAGAAATTTTTGGTTAGAATTTAGTGTAAAACAGGCCCTACAAAATGTTAAAATTTAAGTAATTGTATATTGTAAAAATTTTAAAATCTTCAAAATACCTTTGACAATAAGGATAGTTTTAAGCAAATAAGAGCGCTAAAGTTGGCTGTGGTAAATGTAATATAACCTTCATATTGGTTTTATTCTTTTTCCAGATAAGTGAGCCAGCTATGTTGTCGATATCTATTCTAGTTTTTAAAATATAAAATTTTACAAAAGTATGCCAACTATTATTTTTTGGCAAAAGAGGCTGTGTTATTTGAGATAAAAAGGAATTTTAAATGTATTACGGGTTAGAGGCCAGCCCAAGACGACACTAAATAAGGCATCATCTCGAATTTTCAATTCATTTCATATACCTTACGTGTGCACACACAAAAATAAGTACTGCGTTGTACTGTTCGCCATCTCTTTTGTTTACTTAACTTAACTTAAATGAAAAATATATTCACAGTTAAGCGCATTTAAGCAAACAACCACGGCACATCAATTCATCATGATCGCACACTTCCATTTAGATTCATCTCGAAACTTTACTGTTGGCGGGATGCTCCTGGTGTGATAGTTATAAAAAACGGGGGTTGATTTTGAATGTTCATATGTATGTAATGTAATGTAATTACGCATGAGTTTTATATTGATTTGCCTGCTTGTGTATATGTTTGCTTGTGTATGTACCCACTCAACATTGTGTGTATTATTATCTGTTAACATAACAACAACATAACTCTTAAGTCTTTGTTGTTGTTGCCACACCACAGGCACAGTAATTTTTTTATCGACCACAGTCTCGACACCACTCTTTATTCTTAGCTACTCTACATTTCAGCACTTAAACCGTTTAACCGCACAATAACACAAGAATTAGAAAATTATGCGGTTCTTGAATTAGCTTGAATATGACTTGGCGCAGGTCTCTATTACGGGTACCAGTTAACTAATCTTGCTGGTTTAAGAAATCGATTATTTTAAAAATATTGCTGATCAAACCTGGACCATAGTACTTTTATTGTCTTTGAGAACTTGATTTCAACAGACACACAGACCGACAGATGGGCGTGGCCTTATCGACTTCCCTATCTATAAGAATCTAATAATATATGTAATTGTTATATCATCAGTTTACTGTTCACCCAGATTCTCCATAACGAAGGATCAGTACAACAGTTTCTACAAATCATTAGGTCCCCGCTTCATAGCTGCTGGAGACTAGAGCTGTGCCAAATCGTTCATTTCAGTGATCGCTCAGTTTCGTTCAATTTACAAAAATTAACCCGTTCGTTCAATCTTTCACTTCTGAACGACAGTACGGCAACATGTTTTTTTAAAGATTTGTTTTGACATAGCTTGTGGTTTTGACATTCAAAATAGAAAAAACTTTTTGTGAAATAAAATTTAAATAATCCATTTATAAAAATTGTGTAAAAAGTGTATAGTAATCCATAAAAACACAAACACTATAATAAATCAAACTTCTTAAAAAAGACTGTTAAACCAAATTTAAAAAATTATGGCAGTGCCACAGCGATGCTCAAAAGAAATATGTACGCACATTCGCAAACTTTTTAAAGCAACTCTTATCAATACACAAACAATCAACTGAAACAAAAGAACATAACATAAAAAACACATCTGAACGAACGAAACTGTGACATAAAAAAGACCTGAAGAAACAAACATTGAACGGAACACAATTGAACGAAAAGCGCTCAGTAAAATAACCGGATCACTTCGTTCAATTCGGTGATCCGTTCATTTTGACCCGTTCGTTCATGAGCTACACAGCTCTACTGGAGACTATAACGCTAAGCACACATACTGGGGCTCCCGCCTAGTTAGTCCCAGAGGTCGTGTCTTGTATGATTCAGTGTCGGAAATAGGAATTTTCGTTATTTCAACTGGACAACCAGCCTATTGGCCAACGGACAATAATAAAATTCCAGACGTAATAGATTTTGGCGTGGGATATCCCCGGACCTTATTGAGGCTGTAGCCTCCTTGGATTTATCTTCTGACCACTCACCCACAATTATCACTATTTGCAGTCCTCACCAAATAGCAACTAGTGATTTTTTCTTATCAAAAAGAGTAATTGGTTAAAATATAAAAAATATATCAGCTCTCACTGCTCGGAACACATACCACTAAAAACTCCCCAAGAAATCGATGATTGCCTAAATATCCTAAATGAAAACATTAAAGAAGCCGTTGAACATGCTTCTTCAACATACCGTCAGGTCAAATACAACAAAATTTTTTCTGTCGATGTTGAGGAGTTTTTATCTGAAAAAAGGAGAGCGCGAAGAGAATGGCAACAGCATAGATCGCCCCAACTTAAAACGAAGCTAAAAGAGTGTACAAATCGCTTAAAAAACTTGCTGGAGGTACACAGAATTGCATCAATTAAGAAGTATTTGGAAGGTCTAGACGCAACCCCTCAAACAAATTATTCTCTATGGCGATCAGCCAGTCGTCTCAAAAGACCCGTAATCGCAAAATCACCACTGCGCAATCTAAGAGGATCCTGGGCTTGAAATGATGAAGAAAAATGCGATCTGCTCGCAAGCCATTTAAGAAACGTGTTCACTCCTAATACATGCACTGACGTGAGGGAATTACCGCCTGTTGTTTCTAGACGTCCTATAGAAATACGTTTCCGATATTCAGATGTGGTAGAAGCTATTTCTAACCTTAATGATAAAAAAGCTCCTGGCGTTGATAAAATAAGCAACAAAATGCTCATTGAGCTACCTTTTACAGCAAAAAGAATAATTCTTTTTATTTTTAATGCCATAATATGGCTTGAACATTTTCCACCAATATGGAAAGTTGCCTTAGTTAAGATGATTCCTAAGCCTGGTAAAGATCTTTCTAAGGTGGAGTCTTATAGGCCTATAAGTTTGTTACCAACTTTGTCAAAACTGTTTGAAAAGCTGCTTAAAAACAAGCTTACTCCGATCCTGAATGAAAACAACTGCATTCCAGATCACCAATTTGGCTTTAGAAGTCAACATAGCACAAAAGAACAAACTCACAGACTGGTGCAGGTTATAAGAAAAACTTTCGAGGAAAAAAATACTGCTCCGCGCTTTTTATAGATGTCTCTCAAGCTTTCGATAAAGTATGGCACGAAGGCCTGTTAAACAAACTAAAGCTAAACCTTCCAGCTAATATTTTCAACCTACTAGAAAAGTACATAGCCGGTCGACAGTTTAAAATCAAAGAGGGAAACCAAATAAGTTCTTCTCAAATAATAGGGGCTGGTGTACCTCAAGGGAGTATACTAGGTCCAGTTCTGTACTTGCTTTACACAGCAGATATGCCAACCAATAGTTTTACACACACGTCGACATTTGCTGATGATACTGCTTTTCTTAGTATTCATAAAGACCCTAAAGGGGCTTCAAACCAATTGCAGCAACACGTAACCCAAGTTGAAAAATGGGCAAAGTTATGGGGAATAAAAATAAATGAACAAAAATGTACCCACGTAACTTTTACTTTACGCAAAGAAACGTGCTCTCCAATTCTTATTAACAACCATATGGTGCCTCAACGAACCGAGACAAAATACCTTGGCATTCACCTGGACCGCCGCCTCACATGGAAGCCTCATATAGATGCAAAGCTGACTCAAATGAAACTTAAAGCTACACAAATTCATTGGCTAATCGGCAGAAACTCTGTGCTTCGTCTTGATTGTAAACTTCTACTCTACAAATCGATTTTGAAACCAATTTGGTGCTACGGTATACAATTATGGGGCACTGCTTCCGCATCCAACATAGAAAAAATTCAACGCAGGCAAAACAAAATCCTAAGAATGATAACTGGTGCTCCTTGGCATGTTAAAAACAGCAACATCCACAAGGATCTACAAGTTCCACTAGTTAAATGCGAAATCCTGAACTATGTGGACAAGTATTTAAATAAGCTGGAAGCTCACCCAAATCCGCTCGCCCGAAACATCCTGCAACATAGTGGGCACACCCGCCTGAAAAGGAGGGATACTATTGCGCTTATATGAAGCTTGATAATTAATATGAGAACTTAAATTTTAGTTTGGCACTGGCTGGACTTTTATTAACTACCTAGTTTTAAGATTTGAACACTTATTGTTAGTTCGCCACAGGCGAAGATTCAATAATAAATATATGAAAAAAAAAAAATATATAATTTTGAGGTTGCAAGGTAATATTGTAGATTTTACAAACAGAATTATAAACAAATATAAAACCAAAACACTTTGGGAACGATGTGAGTTTTAAAATGTATTTTATTCTTTTTTCACTTGCACAACTAAAGAACCATGAAAACGGTTCTTAGTGTTAATGTACTTTCGTAAAGATAAAAATTTTATTGTTTTCAAATATCCTACAGGGTATCGCAAAAATATATATTGACCTGGGTTCACCTGAATAATAATAGTTTGATGTTGACAAGTGCTTACAAGCAAAAGTAAGTTGTATGATAAGTCGCAAATAGAAAAAACTCATGGGTTTTTTATCCTAACTGAATATTGTATTATAACGATATGCTGGCTCATATTTTGACAATCATAACGGTCTGCTAAGTTTAAAATGTGATAATTTAAAAGGCACACATACACAAAAAAGAATCAAACTTATATTTACCTAAATTAAGCCGTAGCGGTGTTAAAAGTACGGCGAGTACGAATTTTCTTAAGCCAGGTACGGATTTTCCCAAAAACAAGTACGATTTATTTAATACGAATTTCTTATTTATGGCTACATTTTGAAAAAGGATTGGTTTAATTTCGAGTCCGCACTTGTAAGGTTAAAATGACTCATTTAAACGTGAATCTAATTAACCCAAAATTAGAAAATATATTTTTGATTAACGCGAGCTTTATTAAGGAAGAAGGGTTTTATATTTTGTTTTCATTGTATTACATATTTATCACTTAATTTTTTTTGTACTTGCCACAGCTAGGATTTTTTGAAATTCAACACCGGCGCGCTACCATCTAGGCTAACGAGGCACTTTCTTTCTTTTTTTAAATGTAAAAAAATTAAAAAAATTTTTGTTTGATTCCTAATATAGTCTCTACAGACTTGATTTAACAAAATTTAAGTACGTATTGTACTAAAAAATGTCAAAAACAATTTTGCACAAATTCAAGAATAATGTGGTTTTGCTTTCTGAGTATACATTAACATATTTTTGTTTGTCAGACAATTTTTTTTTTTTTTTGCAAATCTTGCATAAAATTTTTTTCAAATTATATACCGGTTTTTGGTGATTTTGACTAAGGGAAAACTGAAACCAAGGCTTCCCTAAACTTTTCTTAGATCATTAAGAAGGCCATGTGCATGCTCTATTAACATAAATAAAACACGCAATTAAAATGGATTTAGTTCGATTACAGCATTTGTTATGCCTTATAATTTAAGAAGCTTGATGCGCGTTAGAAAAACATTATAGTGGTAAGACTTAAAAACTGCAAAAGCAATTATAGAAATCACTATCACAAATGCGGGAAGTTTTTTTATTTGATTTTAGGCAACAAAAACAATTTTTCTAAACAGCTTGATATAATCTAATGGCGTTTTCTTTTCTGGCAGAAATGCTGCCTTTATTCTGCCCTATGCCCTCATTTCTGTTCTTTTCTGAAAAGCAAGGCAGCATTGCTACAGAGTTGTAAGTTCTTTTCTGGTAATGTTGCCCTAAAAAAATTAAAAAATGCTACATTTTTGCCCCTAAAATAATCAAAGGGTTACTCACTGCCTTTTTAAAAAGAAGAAGATCTATTTTTTTGCTATCAGTTTTTTGACGTTGAATAAAAAAATTTTCTTTCTGTAAAGAAATCATAAAATGGAATTAAAAAACGAGGTCTCATCTAAAAATATAGTGATTGTTTGTTCTGTTGTAGTCACTGAAAATGTACCACTTTTCAAAGGTTTAGGTAGTTTTAAAAAAGTGTTACAAAATAAAATGGCAACATTTATGCTCAGAAAAGAAAACACCATAAGTCTAAATAGCACCATAATCAATAGTACAAATCCTTTGGTCGAAAAAGTGTTCAAAGTATAAAAAAAATTGAAGCTATTTAATGTAAATAAAATTTCTTTTTTACCAAAACGCACAACAACCTTTAAATATTTGATGGCGTAGTGAGCTATTTTAAGCATTTTATAAATACTTACACACACACGTACACATATATAAGTAACTGTACTAATACTACTTAACGAAAAAATAAACGGTTATTTCTCGTTTTCTTCTTCAGGTCTTAAGGAATTACATTTTGAAAGTTTTTCTTTATAGCTGGCGTAAAAGAGCTAATGAGATAACATTTGTGCAAAACACTTGGGCTACATGATTGAGTTTATCAAGGATATATATTTTAGTTCTACTTAAATCCTATGAGATAAATATTTTTTAATTACCTTCTTAGTATTAAAACAGCTGTTGCCTCATAAGTAAGCAATTAGCTATTATTTTTCGTATTGATATCGTAATATTGTACATGCGCAGCTATTAAATCATTTTGGTTTGACTTATTTCTTACCTTAGAGAAGTTTTCTTTTATAAAGTGTAAAGTATTACTTTTATAAATAATAAAGTTTTAAGTTTTTTTGATTTTACCTCAATCATCAAAGAACTAATATTTCTTTATTTTTATTTTATCTTATGCCTGCGGCATGAATATTCTTAAATTATTTTGATTTGCGATAACTTATGATAAAGTGCCTTGATGTACATACATTTTACGTGATTGAAATCATAAGCCTAAATTTGTATTGCATAAATATGTTTACAAATCGAAAAATTACCATTTAATATATGTTGTGCTTAAAAAATCGTCAGGAGTCTATCGAGGGCTTGTTATAAAAATGGCAAAACTCAAATTTTATTAAAAAAAACCTGTTGCCACAAGCAAATAGAATTTTAGGCCGTTAATTTCTTTCTAAAATTTAATATTATAAAAAGTTGATATAAAGGATATAAGTGAAAACAAAAGATATTAGTGTGGGATGAGATTCTAATTTAACAGAAAGGACTGTTTGAGAATGTCTGGGTTAATCTCCGTTTATTAAATTCTAGAAGATTCCTGGTATATTGACGAGTACGGTTGCACGCTAACTACTGACTAAGCTATGACTGACTAAGATATGACGTTGGTGAAAAGAAGACAAGTGTATTGTTGGCCGAATTGTTCTAGAAAGTTACAACAGACGAACGAGTAACTTTCTAGTATAAATGGACGAAACTTTTCGTCTGAAAGTTAAGTGGTAAAGCTGAGTTTGAAAAGTTGAAGTCAAGTTGTTAAGTCTAAAGTTGAAGTCAAGTTGGTAAGTCTAACGTTGAAGTTAAGTTAAATAAGTTGAAGTGGTAAAGTGAAGTTGAAGTAAGAAGATCAAGTTGTCTAACAGAATATAAAAGTGTATATAATAACTTTAAACTATATTTGTAATACTATTAATTAATATCTGTAAATAAATAAATAAATAAAGGAATTATGAATTATTAAATACTAATAAAAGTGTTTATTTTTCCATACGTTAGTGCATTCTAACTTCAATTTAAATTTGAATTATATCACAAAGGGAAAAAAAGAGTTTTAAAATCATGCACGGCTGGTATCAAATTGTGAACGAAGCATTTTTAGTTTTTTAAGAATATCTGTTCTTAAATATAAAACCAAACGTTGTCAAATTAAGGACGCAATTATAAAAACTACCAAATGTTGTCAAATGAAAAACAAAAACACTAAAAATAAATTGTGAACGGCCTGTTGTTATTTAAATTTTTAACACTCTATGGTATACAAGATAATTTGTGTAGCTACTTTTAGTTAAATCAAAATCTTATAATATTTGTTTTCAATTCCGAACCGAGAAAGAAACTCTTTTGGCATGATATAAAGAAAGGTTGGCTCAACTGAGTTAATAGCACAACAATGTCTCTAATGTGTTCTGTTATTGGAAAAATTGTTCAAATGGTAAAGTGTTCAAATATATGTGTTATTTATTATAAAAATTGAAGACCTTTTATAAACGATTCAACAAGAATTCACAAACTAGAAATAAAATTTTAAGCAAAGGGTCAAACTTAGAAGTTGTATATTAAAGACCATCATCTTCAATAACACCAAGATTCTTCTTACGATCTACAGCAACAATTTTGTTGTAAAAAGTTATTTTTATTAAAAAACGTTCAATAAATATAAAAATACATTAAAATATATTTTAAATTGATTATTTCCTAATGGGTTAGTTCTTTGCAGGAAGTTGAGAATAAAGCGTTGCCGAAATAAGAAGGGCTGTTGTCGAAATAATAATCAATCATTGCCGAAATAAGAATAATTGTTGGCCTAAATAAGAGCCAGACGTTCATAAAAAATTGACAACGGATGTTGTCGATTTTGGTGCTTTTCGAACGGGCTTTCCCTCTGTATAGGATCCAAAATTTATGCACTTTATGGAGTGGCAATGCGATATCAAAGAAATTGCAAACGGAACCGAAAACCAATATATACCCTTATCACTTTGTAAAGGGTATAAAAAAATCTAATTTAATAATCTACAGCTAGAAAAAAAGATTTTAAAGATCTTTCAAATATTTTGGATATGGACAAGTTATTTATCAAATATGTTAACATTTATTGAAAAGTAATTTACTGCTGCTCGCAGAAAAATATATATTTTTGGGTGCTCACAAAAAGGTATAAATTTGTACTTCTTTTGTTACAGGTATATAGATCAAGATTCCTGTCTCTTGTAATGAGTTAAGGTTAAAAACTAAATATATTTATGAATTCTGAAGGTTTTGTATAGAAAAGGCGTAGCTTGATTGTTTTTTTACTTATTTTTTCTCATATTTTTATAATTGAATCTTCGCTTTAAGTATTTAAATCTTAAAACTAAGTAATTTACATTAGTGCAGTCAGTACCAGACCAAAATTTAAGTTCTCATAACGAAGTAAATTAATTTAAACAGTTTCATCTAAGTTCAATAGTGTCCCTTCTTTTCAGACGAGGATTTGGATGTGTTTCCAGCTTGTTTTTTTTACTTAGCAGAGAAATATATCGCTTCATGCTTTTTTTTTAAATTTTACATTTAAAAAAGTTTTTAACAGAAATAGGCAACAGATTTTATTTCAGTAAAAAACCAGAACTTATGATAAACTTGACATCTGTTTGCCAGAATAAGCAAACAACGGTATTTAAAGAGATTTCTTACACCATTTATATATTAGGTTATCGATATGTATTTCACAATATGGTTAATTAAATCGGAACAGTGATATTACTCATTCATATACATACATATGTTTATCTTACCAAATATTAAAAAGTATTCAAATGTATAAACAGTTTTTATTAAGAGGTATCAACTTAAGAATATGTCTTCAAAGATTTGTATTTGTTGAGTTTTTTTAATTTGAATATT